>CM053507.1:11542640-11726073 GCA_028627145.1 Eidolon dupreanum
GAATTTGTTGAGCTTCAATAGCTTTTTCAACTTTTAGTAATGCTTCTTTGCCTGCAGGTGTCAGCTCCCTGCTTGAGGTTGGATCAGAATCTCCTTTTAAAATATCAAATAAAGGTTTTAATTCTCCAGAAGTTATTCTTAAGTGAGGTCGAAGCCAATTAATATCTCCTAATAATTTCTGAAAATCATTTAAAGTTTTTAGCTCATCTTTTCTAATCTGAACTTTTTGAGGTAAAATAACCTGAGGATATAATTTATGTCCTAGATATGAATAAGGTGGCTCAGTCTGCACCTTTTCAGGCGCTATAACCAATCCTTGTTCTTTAAGAGTCTTTTGTAAGTAAGCATAAGATGTTAATAGTATTCCTTCTGATTTATTAGCTAATAATATATCATCCATGTAATGAATTATGTAAACTTCAGGATAAGCCTTCCTAGTCTTGGTTACTGCTTCAGCAACAAACTTTTGACACAAGGTAGGACTATTAGCCATCCCTTGAGGTAAAACTGTACAATGATATCTCTTCGTAGGTTCTTTAAAATTTATAGATGGTACACTGAATGCAAATCTCTCACAATCTTGAGTTGCCAGAGGAATAGTGAAAAAACAATCTTTTAAATCCAATATGATTTCATAAGTATCTTTTGGAATGGCAGAAGGAATTGGCAAGCCTGGCTGTAAGGGCTCCCATGACTTGCATAGTCTCATTAACTTTTCTTAAATCTTGCAACAGTCTCCATTTTCTTGATCTTTTCTTAATGACAAATATGGGAGAATTCCAAGGTGAATTTGATGGAACAATATGTCCACTGTCGAGCTGTTCCTGTACTAACTGCTCTGCAGCTTTAATTTTCTCTTGATTAAGAGGCCACTGATCCACCCACACAGGATCATTATTTTTCCATGCTATGGGATCTGCATGGGGTACAGGCTGCTTAGTGACCTCTGCTAAAAATACTCTAGTCCTGTTCTAGGAGGCTAGGAGGCTTCTGGATAGGCATAACAGGATCTTGACGTCCCTGCCCTTTAGATCCTAATCCCTGATTTGGTAACATTCCTTGATCAAACATTTGTTGTGTTACAATTTCACTAGGATTATATAAGAAAACTCCCATTTGTTTCATAACATAACGCCCCCAATAGATTAACAGGAAGGCCAGGTACAATATATGGCTGAAAAGTTCCTTCATGACCTTCATCATCTTTCCATGAAAGTCACTACTTTGATTTGGGCTCTGAGTTTGTCCTATCTCTTGTAACTGAGTCCCTGTTGATTGTTTAGGCCAAGTATCAGGCCATTGTTCTATCCAAGGACAGACACGTCAGCTCCTGTGTCTAAAAGTCCTTGAAACCTTCTTCCTTTAATATTCAAAGTAAGCATGGGCCTATTAGATCCTATAGCTTGTACCCAATATACATCTGAGGATCCAAACCCTGCATTATCTCTTTTGGCCTTTTGAGATTTATTTCCAATATTAGCCACAGGAATTAGAGAGCTATTCTTTGACCTTTTTCAATTACTGTAATTCCTTTTTGAGAATGTGCCATAATTTTTATTTCCCCTTCATAATTATTATCAATAACACTTGGAGATACTAACAAACCCTTCATAGTAGTGCTACTTCTCCCCAACAACAATCCCATTGTTCCTTTGGGTAAAGACCCATGAACCCCGGTAGGGAGGGCTTGCATTCCCATTTCTGGAGTTAATACTGTATAGGCGAAGGAACTGAGGTCCAGTCCTGCGCTGCCAGGGGTTGCTCGGAAAAGGTCCTGAATGGATTTCCTGGACTGCTTGGAATTTGCAGTGCCCCAATACATTGTTGCGGGGCCTGGGGCTGGCCCCTCTGCCAGTTTCCCTGCCACCCTCCTATAGGCGTTCCATCTTTAACAGTTTTAGATCTACACTCATAACCCCAATGTTTTCCTTTTCTACACTTGGGGCATTTGCCAAGAGTTGGAGGACCTGGAGGTCCTCTCCCTTTCTTATGAGGGCAATCTTTTATCAAATGGCCAGATTGATTACACCCAAAACAAACTCCTGACTCTCTTCTCCCGGGGCCCTGCCAGCACTGACGTAACATTTCCTTCATAGATTTTCTTTGCAATGCAGAAGCAATGGCTAGACCCTGAGTATAAGAAGGTCCGATATCTGAGCACATTCTTATATAATCATCCAGTGTCCCCTTCTTCCTAAATGGTCTAATAGCAGCTTGACATGCAGAATTAGCATTCT
Source organism: Eidolon dupreanum (assembly GCA_028627145.1). NCBI lineage: Eukaryota > Metazoa > Chordata > Mammalia > Chiroptera > Pteropodidae > Eidolon > Eidolon dupreanum. Next base: position 11,544,878 of record CM053507.1, read on the forward strand.
CATATGCTAGCTGTTTAACCAACAAAGATCCAGCATCAGTATCTCCTAATAGCCTATTTGCAGTTCTTAATAATCTGGAAACAAAGTCCTCAAATTTCTCATCTGGACCCTGCCTTACTTTAGACAAATCTTCTTGAGATGCTCCTGTATTTGGCAACTTATATGAAGCCCTCTTGGCTGCAGCATTTACCTGTGCATAAGCACCTACATCGTACTGCAATAGTTGATTTGCCATGGAATATAATCCTTGTCCTGCAAGCATTTCATATGTTATTTGAAAATTTTGCTGTCTATTTAAGTCTGCAGTATGTCTACATTGATCTTGAAACTCTGACTTCCATAGTAAGTAATGACCCCCTGACAGACATGCTTTAGCAAGATTTTTCCAGTCATCTGGACACAGAACATCAGTAGACATTGCTTCTAAAATTGCCTGAGTAAATGGAGCTGTTGGCCCATACTCATTGCATGCTGTCTTTAATTCCTTTAATTGTTTAAACTCTATAAGCTGATGATACCGCTCAGGCAGCCCTTGAGCATTTCTTCCCTCCATAACAGGGCACATAAGGTGAAATCCTGATGTATCCTCTCCTCGGTCATGAGCCTTTCTTAATGCTAATTGTAAAGGAGACATGGGTGGCAAAGGTGTAACTAATGACAAAGGCTGATGACCTGGAGGTCTTTGCACCACTGCTATTACTGGAGCAGTGGGCTCAAAAGGAGGAGGAGGACCATGGCTTCCTATATTACTAGGATCCCATTGTGGGGCCTGCAAAGGCTGTGGTCCCTGTTGCATTTTTAATTGCTGAATCTGTCCTGCCAAATTAGATATTGTACTTTGCAAACTTTGAATTTCTTTTATCCAAATTTCTTCTTTACTAGGGGCAAACTCTTCTTTACTAGAGGGAGCACAAGCAGTATCTGCAAGGGCTACAAAAAAATCATCATCATGATGATACTGTGCTGCCTCTTCTTCTAACTCTGCCTGCTCTGTTGCATTTAACTCTTTTTCACTATCATCCCCATTAAATCCTGCCTCTATAGACACTGGAGGAGCAGAAGGCTCTATCTTAGGCTCCTTTGATAATGCAGGCTTTTTTTTCTTTTGCTGTCTGTTCTTTAATTTTATCTTTCTCATGTCTAGGATTTATACTATCTTTAATTATATTCCATAAACTAAATGTATCTACAGGTATTTTACAATCTCTTAACCTTTCCCCTACCTTTTCCCAGGTTTCTATACTTACAGATCCTTCCTCGGGAAACCAAGGACATACTTCTACAAAATTTAAAAAATCTGTAAGCTTCTGTTTTCCTATTTTCGCTCCCCTTGCTCGGAGCATATTCTTAAGCATAGGTACAAAGAGCTCACAGCTATTACCGTTGCCCATCTTACTCCCGCTTGCCGCACCACCTTACCTTGATTGGAGTACTCCTGTTACCATGCGACGCCCGTCACTTTACACCACCCTGCCCCACCCCCCTTCTCAGGTCGCTGTTTGGGTGCCACTTCTGCCGGAACATGCCGGACGGAGTTGAACAGTCCTGAGTGGGGGAGCGAGGGTTAGGAAAAATGACAGAGAAGAGAAAAAGAGCTAGGGAGGGCATACAGTCAAAGCTGCAGCCTCGAGTTTATTTAGCGAGTTTATTTAGCACCGTATACTTATACAGTTTGAGTACGTGACAATCTGCTAGTAACAAAGTAACAAACTGCTCAAAACAAAACCACAAGTATCCAGAAACAACAGCTGCGATTAACATGGATTAACATAAGGCCAAGAGAAACCTCCTCCCTTGGAATTTCAGGAACTGATATTTATCCTCCCTTTGGGTTCCAGGAACTGATAATTCCTTACAAAGGGCTCCCAACATAGTTTACTCTAGTCAAATAGGCACATAGCAAAGTCTTTACAGTGAAGATGATTTATACTTTGCTTTCCTATGGATACAATGAAAAACTATTGCAAAACACTGATCAAAATTTTAATCAATAACAAAAGTATGATTAAATGGTCCACTTTTTCATCTGAATTACATTAAAATCTATACATACGTAGAGACTTGGGAATATATACTTGATCCAAAGTAAACTGACCTAATTTTAAAACTATAACTCGGAAAACAAGCAATTATTTAAACTAATTGAATCAAGTAATTTTTTTACATTAGAATGTATATGTATATTTATTTTAATTTAGGGGTTTCCTTAAGTTTATTAAATGCATGTTGTTAAACTATTGATTATTTCAAATAGGAACTTCATATCTCCTCCCACAGACATAATTTCTCTTTCATTGTAGCTTGTGTTGCTCTAGATGAATGAGATTCTTTCCAGTTATGTGTCTCAATATGTACAGCTTATTTCCGATATAATAACAAGTGTAAAGGTATGTCATGTTTTAATATTATTGCTCATTCAAAAATATGCAAAAATAGAAATATTTGGCATTTAAATATTTCTTATACCTTTAAAGAACTATGTCAAACCTCTGTCAAACACAGATCCTTAATGTTAGTCTTCTGTCTTTAGGCTTTCAGGGTATAATTGAAAAGTCTTCATCATCTCAACTTCTAAGAGCTCTAAGTGATGGCTTCACTGTCTAATTTTAATTGAGACAAAATAAATATTTTATCCACCTTGAAAATATATTTCATATTATTTTTAACATTAAATTCAATTCAATATTATATAATAATTACCATTTAAAGGTCCAACTTATCAGGAGAAAACACATATTTAGTGCTTGTGTGTAAACATGTGTGTGTATACACACACACACACACACACACATATATTTAATTTGCCTATATACGGTCTTTTGGATGGAACCTAGAAATAGTGAAGTAGTCACTTTAAATTATTCAAATTTTCTAATACTTAAATTATGTGCACACCTTGACAATCTCATAGTGATTTATTCCAGGGATTCCATCACCTAAAACAGTAAGCATACTATTATTTTAATTAAAAATCCTTTACTGTACCAATACAGTAGACAATACCAATACAGTAGAGAAAGTCAAGGCTATATCCAACTATATAATTAAATTATTAATCCGTGATATTTTTTCAAGTTCATAAAGAGACATAAATAATTAAATCTCTTTATTTGTAAACCCAGTATCAATACTGAAATTTATGTAGGTAAAGATTTATTTTCGACTCAATATTTGTATCTTACTAAATGCAAACACACACTGGAAAGATGACCTAAAATAAACATATATACTATGAATATCTTAAATTAATGAGTTAATAGTATTATTTCCAACTTGACTACTAACAGAATAATAATGTTGGGTAAGGGAAATTATATTAAGGCATGCTAAGAGAGTGAGACCTTACAGCTTCCTACATACTTATTTTGAAGAACATTTTCTCAAGGAAATTCTGTATCTTGTCCACTGAAATATAATTTTCCTATGACAGAAAAAAATTCCTATAAAACAGAAATCATCCAAAGTTAAAAATATATTTATGCAATGGATTCATTTAGTTTGGGATATTATCAAATTTCTTCAATAAAAGATGGCAAAATTGTACAGAGTTAAAACTAAAATTTTTAAAAAGATAACAATGTTTATGCTTTTCAGGGTAAATTTAGATTATCTTGGAAGATCTCTTTATTCTGTGGCTGGTACCAAGTTTTTGTACCAATTGCTACACAATCAAACCCTGATTCTCAGGGGGAAGTGAAGAAAAGCATTCACCTTGACTTTGATCTGTTTCTCATCAGATTCAGCTGCAGGACATGTCAGACCTAAAATTGTTTCAGGTTTGCCATAACGCTTCAGGGAAGGGCCTTGTTTTTTTCGTCAGCTCTGTATAATTCGCTTTGTAACGCCAAGAAATGTAGGTTTCAGGAGATTAATCTGTTTGAGAAGGAGGAAAAGCAGCATATTCCTTTGGCCTTTCTCTTACTCTTTCTGGCTGTATTTATTTGTTATTTGTTTATTTTTTATAACAGTATTTCCAACATCAGGTCTCAAGCAATATTCAACTTGGCAAAGACAGCTGAATAAACTCCTCAGTCCCATTTTTGATTAAATCTAAGAGAACATTAATGCCAACTTTAAGTTTCCCTTACCAAGTTTTGTGCCATCTCCTTGACTCTAGCAGCTGAACTGTCCTTCTATTTCACTAATTAAATCATAGGCTTTAAAATCCTAAGACACAGTATCTTTCCGATATCTCTAACCATCACTGTTCTATTAGCTATTTATTGTTGCAAAGATATCATCCAAATAGTCCATACTAAATTTAGCTGATTTTTCCAAGAGATTTGGAAAATTATAGCCATTGAGATAAAATGGGAGGAATAAAACATATTTATCTCTTTTATATGTGTTGCTTAGTTAGAAACAAGGCCATATGGTCACTCTATCTTGAAGAGAATTCCTGGAGGGTTATATAATCTCTTCCAAGGCACTTAGAATCATATAAAACAATAAATTTTCACATAGTCCTTTGGAAATATAACAATCCATTATATCATGCTTTTTAACCAGGTATACATATTCAGTATTTCTTCTGCAAGTTAGTGTTATGGCTAACTTACTCATTGCCAATTGCTGAGTCATACTAATATGCTCTTACAAATATACCATAACATAGGAAATAGATGGGACATATATCCCATCTGAAATGTTTGAGTATAGAAACAAAATAGATTGTGAGTCAGGATTTGGCATTTTGAAACTAAATGTATTTGTCTAGTAGAATATCTCAGAGATTTTTGATAGTTTTAACTGGTCTTTTTTCAATTACTAGTATATCTGGAAAAAAATGAGGAATTGCTGTTTTCTAAGTTTACACTTTCCATATTCTAGTACATTCTGCTCATTTAATAGTTTTAATTGCCTTCCTGATAAAACATCAGACTGACTCAATATGACAAAACTATTTTATGTCACAGATGGAATAAAAATACAGAAACACCTAGCACTGTAGTCACTGTTTTTCCCACTGTGCAATACTAATATTAAAACTTATTATTTAGACTATAACTCACTGATTTTGATTTATATTTTACTGAGAGAGAAATAAAAATTAAGATATGACATTACTTTATTGAAACTAAAATCAAAAAGAAAATAAGATAGTATCAGATATTGTACTCATCATTTGCACAGTATTTCAAATATAGAAATTTAGGAATAGCCAAACATTAGATTGGAAGATCACAAAACAACTAAACATATGTGTTAACAAATTCAAACTCAACCTCTCTTTCTAAGAGAAGAAGCTGTTTCCTGGAGGCCATTTGGATAAGTTTATTTGCAAGAACTTCTGCGGACGTACATTTTGATATATATTCTAAAGTATTCCAAGATTGTCAGTCTGTTTATGGTGTTGTTTAATTTGCATCTTGAAATATTTTTTTTAAATGTAACTTAAGTTGATACATAATTCATTCAAAAGATTGAATTAACTTAGAAATGTCAAAAGGAAGTAAATCTGGCTTTAATCACATATTGAGGCAAGGATAAACTAAATAGATCTTAATTGTCTTGGCCCACAAAAACTGATGCTCATATCAACATTTTTTTCCTGAAAATAATAATCATAACATCCAATATGGCCTCCTTTTGAGACTTCATAAGCTAATCATACTAGTACTGTACATTTGAAAGATTTTTTTTTAACTTCCTGGAAGAAAAATCAAAGCAATCTCTTGATAAATAATGCATGCTGGTCATTAACAAAAAGCCAGAAATATTATGTGCTTCTGGGTAAAACGATATACTAACAAATGACATGTAGAGACATAGTATCTGTGACTACAAACATGTGGAATAAATATCTTTCAATTTTCAGTAATTATCTCTAATATTATCTTGATAGATGTTCTCTAACCTAAAACTGTAGGTAAGTAACTGTGCATTATCTTTATCCAACATCAATGCTCCAGTAAATATTCAAAAATCAGAGCTTTACAAAAGAAAAATTGGGAAATAAAAATAAATAAAAAAGATTATTTTAAAAACCAGAAAATGTGAATTCTGATTCAAATTCTTCTCTTAACCAGTTTTGTTGACTTAATTTACTGAATACCTCTAATTTGCTCTTTCTTAACTTTTAAATTTAAAATTATGAGCAGTCCATACTAGTTTATAGCAACCTTTCAAAAATGTCAAGAAATTCCTTACTTATTCATGTGTATTTTGATATTGTTGAAACTCTTTAAATGATTGAAACTTAGAAGTTCTCTCAATATAATGAAACTATTTTGTATTTAAACAAAGAGGCTCTTATAAACAGTATTTAAGCAAATTATGTAAACTTAAAAAGCAAAACTACAGATTTTAATAATTTTATTAACTATTCAGAGACATTTCTTTAACACCGTTGACTCTTGGATGATAAAGAAGGTTGTGCCCACAGTGAATAAGTGACTCGATGATTATAAATGAAAAGTTTGTCTGATGGCAATTATCTTGTTAACTGGACATCTTAAAATTTTACTGATAATAAGGATGTTATCTTCATTGCATGGTCAAAGTGCTGAAGCTTCTCCAATTTCTACCCTAAAAGCCAGACACCTGGAAAATACAATTATTATTTTTGAGGATTCAAATGAGAAGCTTTGCTATTTTATTAGTAAGATTTATACTACAACTTCAAAATTATAGTTGCACATTTCCTACATATAAATTAAATCTCAGAATCACCAAATTCTCTCTTATACTTAATTTTCTTAATTGTTTGTGAAATTAGCTAAACACATAATCTGATATGACATGTCTTTTAGTTGGAATTAATATATGATAAATATATTTATTCTGGTGATCAAAAATTGGAAAAAAGGTTAAACTCCCATATAGATATAGATGTAGATATAAAGATAGACACAGATGGTCACATTCCAAAGAACAGAAGAGATATATGAATATGTACTTAACATGCCTAAGAATAGATATAGTCAAGAATATAATATCTATTCTTAGGTATGCTGAGTACATAGTCATGTATCTGTTCAATGCTACAGTATTCAGCATGGTACTGGAGAAAAACAGACACACAGAGCAATGGAACAGAATAGAGAGCCCTGAAATAAATCCATGTCTATATGGTGAATTAATCAATGACAAAGGAGGTGAGAATGTAAAATAGAGTCTCTTCAATAAAACTGGGAAAACTGGGTAGATACATACAAAAAAATGAAACTAGATCACTTTCTTACACCAGGTACAAGAATAAACTCAAAATGGATTAAAGACTTAAATATAAGACTGCAAACCAAAAAATGCCTAGAAAAAACATACGCAATAAACACTTTGATACTGCTCCTAATATTTTTTTGGATATACCTCATCAGACAAGGGAAACAAAAGAAAAAAATAAACAAATGGGATTACATCAAACTAAAAAGTTTTTGCATAACAGAGGAAACCATCAACAAAAAGAAAAGACAATCTACCAAATGAGAGAAGATATTCACCAATGGTACATCTGATAAGGGGATAGTATCCAAAATTTATTAAGAACTCATACAACTCTACACCAAAAAAACTCAAACAATCCAAATAAAAAATGGTAGAAGACTCGAATAGGTATTTCTTCAAAAAGGACATGTAGATGGCCAACAGACATTCAAAAAGATGCTCAATGTCACTAATTGGAGAAGTGCATATTAAAACCACAATGAGATATCACCTCACACCTGTCAGAATGGTTATCATTAATAAATCAACAAACAACAAGTGTTGTTGAGGATGTGGAGAAAAGAGAACCCTCGTGCACTGTTGATAGGACTGCAAATATGTGCAGCTACTACAGAAAACAGTATGGAGGTTCCTCAAAAAGTTAAAAATAGAACAACCTTATGACCCAGTAATTCCATTCCTGGGTATTCATCCAAAGAAATCCAAGACACTAATTCAAAAAGACATACATATCCCTATGTTCACTGCAGTATTATTTACAATACCCAAGATATGGAAGCAATCTAAGTGCTCATTGATAGACAAATGAATAAGAAAACAAAGGTGGACACACACACACACACACACACACACACACACACACACACACAAAATATTATTTGTCCTTAAAAAGAATGAAATCTTACCATTTGTGACAAAATGGATAGACCTACAGAGTATTGTGCTAAGTAGAATAATTCAGAGAAAGACAATACTGTATGATCTCACCTATACGTGTGATCTAAAAAACAAAATAAATGAACAAATTAAAAAGAACCAAACTCATAAATAAAACAAACTGATGATTGCCAGGTGGGAGGAGTGCTAGGAGGCTGGGTAAAGAAGGTGAAGAGATTAAGAAGTACAAAATAACCGTTAAAAAATAGTCTTGGGGATGTAAAGTATAGCATAGAGAATATAGTCGATAATATTTTAATAACTACATATAATGCCAGTGGATACTAGACCTAGTAGGGGTACTAGACCTATATGACTTTGTAAGCTATATAAATGTCTAACCATTATGCTGTATACCTGAAATCGATACAATATCAAATGTCAACTATAATTGAAATATTAGGAAAAAAAAGAGTATAATGGCACAAGTATAAGACATTTTCATTTCAAGTACTCAGCTACAGCATAGTTTTCATTATCTTTTGCTTTCACTTTTTAAGATAGATCTTTAAGGTAGAATTTGCTTTACATCTTACCTCTGCAGCTTAAAAGTCCTGGTATAATTGCTACCTTAATATTCAGCTGCAAATCTATGTTAATAGTTAAGCTAAAAGAAAAATAAAACATCTGACAATTTATGAGTGAAATGATGGATGTCTCTGAGCTTAAAATAATGACAAATTGATGTTATTTAGAAAATTTGCAATAAATTTACACATATGCCAAGTGGTAGAGGGAAATGGATGCAATATTGTTTATGTTGTAGACAGCACTCAGATAATTTTTGAAATTAAAAGTAGGCAGTATTATAATGTTAATAATAATATGTATTCAATGTCTTTATATATACATATGTGTATATACATATATCATATATTTATATACATTTATAGTATATAAATAAATATATACTTATTTATATGTAATGGATTTACATTCGTGCTTGCGTTTAATCCTCACAGAGATCAGCAGATGAACAATAAACTCGAAAAAAATAAATGAATATCTCAAAATAGGAATTGTTACAAAGAAAACCATAAATGACAAAGCCATGACTCCTGTCCTAAAGTTAAGTATTATTTAAGAACAAATAAACAAAATTATCTGGAATAAATTTTATAGAAAAACTACTTATAGGTGGGCCTAGTCTACATCCGTAGGTGCAGGGGCCTACCTCCAGGGCTCGGCTCAGCTCCACGAAAACGTCCACGCCGTCTTCCAAGACACCGCCGAGGTGGCCCGCAGCAGCGCAGTGGCAACTTTTCGCAGCAGAGGACCCGAAGCTTTGGCATGAGGCCCCCCTGCAGCACTGACAGCTCCAGCAGCACCTTCTGTCCACTGGGCTGGGCTGGACCCGGCCCCTAGGCTGTGACCACTACCCCGCACCGCATGTCGAGCAGAGGCCTCCCTGGTCCTGGCCCCTGGGGCTGGGATCCCTGAACTGGAGCGAAACCCCTCTGAGGCCTGAAGAAGGGGGATTCCTGGGCCTGCCAGCCCCGTGAAGGGCTAGTTCCGGAGGCCCCTGGAATCTTTCTGAAAACAAGCTCCCAGCCCTAGATCACACTTTCCAGAGCACCTGTGCCGCCTAGCGCCGCTTTGCGGCTATTGCCGGGGCTGCAATTTCCAGACCTGAGTTGTAAGGACTATCCCCCCAGAACCCATGCCCTGCCAGGGCCACGTTCACCCTGCTTATCCCAGTAACTGTAGCAACTAAAATGACGCTAAGTGATGTCAACAACAAAAAAAATGAATTTCTAACAAGTTGATTTCTGACTTCTTGAAAATTGTCCCCATGATGTAGGTTTGAGACGATTGCCCAAGTGGTTTATTTTTGTCATTATGGTTTTGTTGCAAAACTAATGTTTACAAAAAGCATTAAAAAAATTTAGAAACACCACAGAAATATAATATTCATAAATAATACCCATAGTATTCATATTCTCTGTATATTTTCTCTAGTAAGACACCTAATATAATCAGTGACCCCTCTATATTAACATAATTGTATTATTTGATCTGCAATACTTCTTTAAGTATGAAATAAAAGTAAGGTTTTAAAGTGTAACTAGAGTATCATATAATGAAAACTAAGATTCAAATTATATAGTCCCAGTTAAAAATCCAAGCTCTTTACCTGAGTTTTTCAGCAATGTGGGGAAAAATCAGAAATGAATAGAACATGTGATGAATGATACAAACTTGATTTTGAAGCATTGGTTTAAGTATTCATGTGAATTAATCCAACAGGTATATTAATTGAAAATTAAGGATTCGGTGTTGAGGCTATGCATGAGGACATAATTTGGAAAATAAATAAAATAAATTCTAGTTGAAAGACAAGTTAATCATGCAAGAGAAATTCTCATAGTATTAAATTAATGTGAGAAGGAGCTATAAATGTGCTATGTCTATGTGTTATTTTCACATTCATATTTTTCCACAATGTTAGTTTACTGCAATAGAGAAAAAAATATTTCAGTTTTGATATTAGCAGAAAGAAAAAGAGCTTAAAGGAATAACAATGATACCAAAATCTTAAAGATTAACCAAGCCTGCCCTTTCTGTATCAATCTTCATTCTCTCATCAATCTGTAAAGGCAAAAAACAGTAAAGACAGCAAGAAACAAACATCATCTCTCTAAAAACCTTGTTGTCCTAGATTTAGCTCAACTTCTGAGAGGTCATGTGATGACTAGCCATGTTGACAGGCTCACAATCATGTGTAGTTAGTTGTGACACAAATCCTGGCCCTGCTTGGTCTTTTCCCTTCCTCTATGGGCCTGAGTCCATCCACCACAAAACTGGAAAAAGGATTAAGTAAGCCACTATTGCAAAACTACTCCATTAGGAAATAAAAGGGGAGACAACCACTTCTAGAACAACACTCTAGAACAGAAAATCCTGAGGTGCTCACTTTAATGACAAGTAAACATCAATCATTAATCATCAATCATTTCACCAGAAAAAAAAAAAAAGCATCTGGACAGGGCAAAAATTAAGATTTCTTTGAGTGACTAATAAATGCCAAAATAATAAGGTCTTTCAGTGATAATAAATCTTACTTTGAGAATTTATTCATTAACAGTTTTTCTTAAAAACTACACAAATATTATATTTGTTTTAATTACATCATATTATCTTATTTCATATTTATTTATGATTTCTATGATAAAAGTAATTATTGTAGAAAGCAATTTCACTGAAATCATAATATAAACATTGCCAGTGTTTACATAACTTATTTGTCTTAGTTGTAGTTTAAAAATTACAATTCACAATCACATATGAGCAAAGATATTAGTGAAATGATCCTTAGTGATGTTTTTAAATTCAGTATCCAACCTTGTTAATAGAGAACTCATTCATGTATTTTTCACAAATCACATCATATATCAATTATGATTCCAATACAGAACTTTTCAGATAGGCATATCTGAGAATAATTGGGCTCTGTTTAAAATAGTAGAACGAAGTATGAAAATTTCAAATCAGTATATATAAACAATTATTAAGAATAAACTTGGAGCAACTCAAGTACTAAAATATTTTTGCTTTGAACTACTGAGAGTAAAAATAATAACAGATTTATTTCAGGATATGTGAAATATAATACATTTGGAATTTATTTTATTGAAATTTAAACAAAAATTTATAATTATTTGAACAGAAAGTCAGTTATTATCTTCTATTCTGAAGATAATTCTATGCATTATCTTTTTCTTGTTTTCTTCATAAGTATAGAGTCCAGTGACCTAAGCTTGATGAGAAAAAAAATTATTTATAAATATAGTTAAGGATGATTAAAAAGCAGCACAATTATAGAACCTTTCTTCAAGCAAAATAAAAATCTCCTTCCTTAGGATTATATAGTGCATGATTTTCCTTTACATACAGGAACCAAAACACCAAAATATATGTGAGAGAATAAAGTGTATAATTCTGTAAAAATTGACATTCACATGTCTGTATTTTGAGAAATTATGGAACAATGAAAATAGAAAGATTTGTTACTTTCTTACTTAAATCCACAGTATGTTAATTTTCTCAATTAAAGCTGTAACATTCTTTTCAATGTATTTTATTATAACTATTATTATTATTACCATAAGAAATCTGTTATTTTGTATCTACAATAAAAATATATGATGGGCACAGTATATTGTGACTTCAGAATGCTTTAGTACACTTATCCATATGGAACTCTTAATGTCTTATAAATGGTGGCTAATAAATTATGTTTGAACCAGAGAAAATTATACCTTGACTCTCGAAAATATTGTTATAATTTTCAGTAGTTAAAATGTTATTATAATTTTCAGTAGATAAAATTGTAATAGAGAATTGTTTTTACTAACTGAAATACAGATACTATTGTTATACAATGTTTTCTATTTTTTATTGAAATACATATGTGCATAAGAATTTAAAGGAACTAGCAAATAAAAATAGTTATCTTCTGCTTCTCTTTTTAGACTTCAAAAATTATTTCACCTGGAATTGTCTGAATTCTACTTATTTTATAACATATCTTACAAATGTAACTCTGCCCAGTTTATAATTTTAAATTTATATTCAAAGTAAATTCTATTTATTTTGAAAACAGCATGGAATCCAACTCTTTGGAACAAAATAACATCAGTTTGAAAAAATTATAATTTATTAAAAGTCACAGATCATAGACTAAAGGTATTCCCTTTAACAAAGGTGTTATTTCAAATTATCAGGAACTTTGGAAATAGTTATGAAAATCCAGGCTAATTTTTATTTTAGAGATTGAGTTACCCAGAGATCTCATAGTAAACAAATACTGTCAAAAGTTTTCATAACTTTGAGAGTCTCATTCATCCCTTGTGTGTCTCATTCTTTCCTTAATTAACATTCTTGGTTATTGTGCAGTAAAGCAAATAATAAGGCATAACTCCCAGAAAAAAAGGTTAGCATAAAGAAAGTGTCTTTACTCCCTACTCCTTAACTTCTACTTTCTTCCACAGCATGTCTGACTTTCAACAAGAAAATTATGACACAGATAAAAAAGTAAGGGAAAAATAACATTGCCAAGAGTCAAACAATTAACTGAAATATTCTCAGATATGAGAAATTTGTAATGACTATCTGGCAAGGAATTTAAAATAACTATGATATGTTAAAGGATCTAGTGGAAAAAAATAGGCAATATGTAGTATACGATCAGTAATGTCATCAGAGAGATGGAAAATAAACTATCAGAGGTAGTCAAATACAAATGGTAGAAAAGGGAAAAAAAACACAATAATAGAGATGAAGAATGTCTTTGATGGCCTTCTTAATAAATTCATCACAGCTGAGGAAATATTCTGTGAACTAGAAGATGAAAAATTAATCAAGCTAAAACACAAGAAATAAGAAATTTTAAAAAGCATCGAGATACTCTCAGGCACTTTCAAATGTTCTAACATACATATAAGTGGAATTTTATAGAGAGGAGAACAAAGAAAAGGCAATATTTAAAGAAATAGTGGCCAAAACTTTTTTCAAAATTCATAACTCAAACATGTATCCAAGAAATTCAGAGAACACCAAATAGGAAAAACGCAAAACAAAACAATAAATACAAACAAAAAATAAACAAAAAGCACAATTATAAAAATAGCACCTAAAGATATCGTATTCAAATTGATGAGGACAAATGTCGTAAAGAGTAGCTTGAATACAAAGACAAAGCTACCCTGCATATAAAGAAATAAAGTAAATTAGTAGATTTCTCATCAAATTTCAAGCAAAGTAGAAGACCGTGGAAAGACAATTTTAAAATGTTGAAAGGTAAACAAAAAAACAACAAAAATCCATCAACTCAAATTTATATTTAATAAAAATATTTCAGAAAAGAAATATAAAGATTTCTTCAAACAAAAACAGGAAAATCACAACCAGCAGATATACTCTATAAGGAATATTAAAAGAAATTCTTAAAGCAGAGAAAAGATACCAGATAGAATGCGGATTCTACACAAAGAAATAAAGTCCCTTGAAACTAAAAATGTTGAAGAAATAGAAATTATATTTTCTTATTTTTCAGCGCTGTCAAGAAAATTGACTGGATAAAGCCAAAAAAATCAGCAATGTATTATATCATTATAGTTTGTATAAAAGTAAAATATGGCAAAAATAGAACAAATAATGGGAGGGAACAATTGATAATATACTATTGTAATGCTTTTATGCTATACACAAAGTGGTTAATATTATTTGAAGGTAGACTCTAATTAATTAAAGTTATATATCGTGAACTTTAAGATACTACTAAAATTATTTCACAGGAGACCTAAATACTAAATAGAGTATAAAAAAAGTTATGCATACAATAACTTAAAAGTGTATTTTAGAGCATTAAAACATGAATTAAGAATAATTTTAAATAGACATTATTTAAATAGAATTTTTCAAGGAAAATCAAATCACAAAAGGCAACATAAAGAAAAGTTATTTATCCCTAAAATTATAAAAGGCTGAAGAGAAAGGAATTTGGACTTTACCCATGTCTCAATAAACCTCTAACTATAAAGTGATACTTTTATTTTATTTTTTTTAATTTTTTTTTTTTTTTTTTAGTAATTCAGTATTGTTTATTTTTAGCTGGAAGAATTCTTTAATAGTATAATATAATCATATAAATACTTTTAAGAGTTTAAGAATTCTTATCATTTTTTATGTGGTATGTAATAAAGTACAGAGATAAATTTTTTAAATTAAACTTTGTATTGTGGATGTGTTTTAATAAAATCTTTTTGCAGCAATATGAACTTGGTGTATTTATATGTATTTTATTATTTTTTTAATTAATTAATTAATTAATTTTTATGGCGACATTGGTTAACAAAATCCAGTAAGTTTTAGCTGTACACTTTAACAGTAAGGCATATATATATTTACATTATGTGTTCACTTCCCGTAGTTAGATTCTTTGTGTCACCATATATTTGACCCCTTTTACTCCATCTATCTCCCTCACTCCGTTAAAGTGATACTTTTAAAATCTCATAGAAAGTAAAGAAAATAAGGTTAGTAAAAATTTCACGGAATTATGTTAATAAAGAGTCCATAGAATTATTAATTTTATGTATCTATAGATTATAAATGAAGCTAGTGAATTGAGTAGAGATTATACATTCTGATGTCTCTTTGGAAAGATATAAAAATGCTTTTGCCTCATATTATTCCCTGATACTATTTAAGCCAGCCAGTTGACACAAACTAATTTTAGGGCTTTGTTATTGTTGTTCATGAAATGATGTTGATAACAGCAAATACGTGCAAAGTTACTAATTAAGAATATAATATCTAGTAATACCTCAAACTTCACTCCCCGGTCATTCTCAAGCTATGTTCTGTCTCTTTATCCTATACACTATATCTTTGGCTCTTAGTTGTTCCTTTTTCTCCTTCTCACACATGCAAAAACACACACACACACTCTCTCTCTCTCTCTCTCTCTCTCTCTCTCTCTCACACACACGCACACACACACACACACACATTGCATTTAATACAATTCATCAGGTAATTAGGTTTTCTTATTAATTAAATTATGCTGTATTAAACAGTGAGTAATTACATATGCCATGATATAGAAAGATATACAAGGTACATTATTAAGAGGTAAAAGAATATACAAAGAATGTCTTAATTTTGGAAAGAAAACAGTTTTCGTATTATATCCTTTGGTATTTTAATAAATTAATTAATATTTGGGTGAGAGGCTTGGAAGGAGATAGGCAGGTATCCATTATCCTCCTACATGAAAAAAAAAAAAAAGAAAAAAAAGGAATACACTTGTGCTGGAAACCATGACGCCATTAGACAAAGAAACTCTTTTTGGCATTTTTAAATCACTCCTTTTAATATTCATTATACCAAGAAGAATTCCACCATGCAGCTTGAATCTTTAGTACTGTGGTGACTAAGATCAGTTTATCAGCAGGAACTCTCTCTGTTTATCCCTATTGATGCTCTTGCCTTAAAATGGGGGTCCACAACTATAAACTATTACCAGCTAGCTACCTGTTTTATAAATAAAGTTTAATTGGAACACAATTCATGTACATACTGTATGCCTGATGTAAGCTCTGGAGATTTGATTAATTGACACAGTTACTTGTATATCAACATGATGATGTCTTCTTTATCTTCCTTTGGAAATTCTAAGTAATTTAGCAGCATGATTTAGAAAGGAGGCTCAGATGTTACCCTAAATTTGAATCTAGACCTACCACTCCACAGTTCTGTGATTTAGGGGAACCCTTTAATCCCAGGCCTTCTCTTCCTTATTTTAAAAATAAAACAATAACAGCCCATGCTTGTAATAATATTGAAAATATTAAAAATGATAATAAATGCAAAGTGCTTAAAGTAGCACCTGCCACATCACAAGCACTGAATAAACTTACTTATTTAATTTTAATGACCTCTCTGTACATTTTTCTTTTCATTGCAATTTAAATTCTTATTCAAAGACTCTCTCAGATGAAATAATATCATGTGTCTTTTCTTGATATTTTCTTACTATTTGTAAAATTATTTGTAAATATCATAAACATTCAAATTTTGTCTCTTTAAAATCTGTATGTTTCTTATCAGGTTTAAGCAGTCAGGAAGCAATAAGAGGTCACGAACAGAAGGTGTATCCTATACATCATCTTGTCATTCAAAGCACAGAGCTCAGTTTCTTTCACCAAACATTCATAAATGTTTTTATTCATTTGTAAATCCCCAGTGTCTTGAAAAATTTCCATTAATCTTTGTCTCAGTGCATTTATGTTTTCCTTTTTAATTTTTAAAAAATTTTTAAAATTAAATTTATTGAGGTGACATTGGTTAATAAAATTATGTTTCAAATGTACAATTCAAGAATACGTCATATGTATATTGCATTGTGTGCTCACAATCCAAAATTAAATTTTTTCCACACCATATATTTGACCCCCTTTACTCTTTTTCTACTGCTTCTCCCTCCTTTCCCTCTGGTGACCACTGAACTATTGTCTGTCACTACAAGTTTGTTTGTCTTATTCATTTATTGCTTTCAGTTTTATATCCCACATATAAGTGAAATTATATGTCTTACTTATTTACTTAGCATGATAATCTCAAGACCCACCCCCACTGTACAAAGGCAGTATTTCATCTCTTCTTATGGCTGAGAACTATTCCATTGTATATATGTACCATATATACTTTATCCAATCATTTATCAAAGAACATTTTGGTTATTTCCATGTCTTGGCCACTGAGAACAATGTTGGAATGAACATCGGAGTGTATATCCTTTTACTGTAAATGTTTTCAAACTTTTTGAATATATACTCAGAAGTGGGATTGTTGGGTCACATGATAATTCTATGAATTTTTTTGAAGAACTTCAATATTGTTCTCTATAGTGACTGTACCAATTTACATTCCCACCAGCAGTGTATAAAGGTTCCTTTTCCCCTGCAAACTCTCTAACACCTGTTATTACTTGTCCTTTTGTTGATAGCCATTCTAACAGATGGGAGATGGTATCTCATTGTTGTTTCAATTTGCTTTTAAATTGAACATCTTTTCATGTCTGTTGGCCATTTGTATGTCTTCTTGGGAGAAGGGTTCATTCAGGTCTTCAGTTGATTTTTTAAATTTTTAATTAATTTTTCATTTGATTTCAATCTGAAGATTATTATTATTATTATTATTATTGCTGTTGTTTTATTACCAGGGAAGAATCTCTTGAGGTTTGCAACATCAATGAGTGAGAAAAATAAATGGTAGTATATGCGTACACTAACCTCAGTCATAATGACCTTTAATATAGTAGAAAATCTACAAGAAAGTTGCACCGTTTAGTTGAACTGTTTCTAAATCATTAATGCTGTGTCTCAGAGCATATCTACTAAGATAGTGACATAAAATTTCAAATTACATTTTAAAGATATATAAAAAAATCAACATATATTTTTCTGGCCAAATCAGAGATACTGAGAAATTATATTTGTGAGTTAGGGAGTCATGTAGTATTTTATCTGTTTACCTACTGCTGATTTCAATACTTTTGAAAGATTTATTTCTGTATATGTACTTATAAATTTTGCATTAAAATAGAAATAGAAATTGATTATCAAATAAGAAGTCAACATTTTTGCAATCATAAAATATTCTATATATTGCAAATAGAAGTAGTCATATTTCTAAGGTAAAACATAGCTTGTTTAAAAATATATAGATCATCAGATTTGTCACAAATAAAAACCAACTTGGTCAACAAGTCTATTGCATTTCATGTTTATTTGCTTCTGAAAAAAAAGAAGTAAATAGTTCCAGAACAGCTGAATATAGTTTAAAATGACTTTTCTGATTTCCTTTGGAGTGGGAGGAAAAATAATCTTTCATCAACAAACAAAGTCCTAGCAAGTAGAAATATTGCTTATGTGGTAAAACTATGAAATATTGCAACTATCCTACTGTGAACATCAATATTTAATTTTTCTCATACGTTTTTGTTATGAGTAAGTGTCCAAGAAACACAATACATTAAGAACCACTGTATTAAAAAATACATACAGAACTTAGAGACTTAAATAGAGAAAGAAACAGAGCTTTGCTTTTATTTCCAAATACATCGATTTTAGTTTATGCTTTGCAGTTTATCTTTCTCATCAATTACAAATGTAGATAATTAAAGACATAAATTTTTTAGCCAGATATAGTTAAACAGAAGCAGAGTATATTGTATGGTTCAACATTTACCACAAATATTAAGCATTTTATATTACATATACTTTTGGAACACTGAACAAAAATGGATTTGACATATGCATTAGTAGATTATTTCTGGCAGTAAGATGACTATTTTAAATGTTTATTTATATCCAATTAATTCAGTTCATTCCAGCATATTACAAATAGAACCACTTTTATAGATAGATAAATGAAATATAAGAATTAATGGGTTTGTAAAATATAAGCAAATGTATCTTTATGATATATAAAAATTTAGTAATATTAGTAGCATATAAAGATGTACAGAATATATTATTCTTTTTTTCTGACTATTTTAAATAGCTAATCATTAGAGAGCAAAGAGTAGTCAACAAGGGCCTCTCTGCACAGAATATATTAATCTTGATTCATTTTGTTACCGTTTGCTTGTGCTTGTCATATTATTAGTATATCTCTTGATTTTTCTCATTTTTATCTTAAAACAATTATTTATAAAGCAGTTATTCTTTACTTCAACATTACTTTAGGAAAAAATAATGTTAGAGATAAAATGAGATGTGAAAGGGATAAGGATGCGTTTTTCCTTCCTTACTTTCTTTTAGATTACTTGAGAAAACTTTATTCCTTGTTTTCTTCTAGATTAGCTTTTTATTTATACTATTTATTTTATTATGTTCCTGATTATCTGAAAAATTATATTATGTATTCTTGACTCATTGCAATCAACAATAAATTAGTTATTTCTCACATAAGGAACAATATAAGATTATAATCATTCAATTATTTTATACTTTGTGTGGTAGACATATAAGATGATATAATTTTACCTGTTTAAATAGTTCACATGGTTTTGTATTAGGCACTCACTTACACCTTCCACTAATTTTTATATACTTTTAGAGTTCTAGACTCCATATAAGATTATTTCTTTCAGATTGAAGAACATCATTTAGTACCTTTTATAATGAAAAATGCCAGCAGTTCAAGATTTCATTCTTAGTTCAAAAATAACTTTATTTTGCTTTAATTTTTGAAGAATATTTTCACTAGTTGTAGAGTTTTAGATAATAACTTTAATTTTAATGCTTAAAATATCACTCTATTTTCTCTGGTTTTCATAATTTCTCTTTGACATTTCTCAGTCTTGTTATTGTTTTGAAGGCATGAGTATTTCTACCTGGTTATAAATAAAGTTTTGTTTGTTTCTTTGTAATTTTTCCTTTGTTTTAATGAGTTTGTCTATGATGTACTTAGATGTGATTTTTTTCTCCTGCATGGCATTTGATGAATTTCTTTAATATCCAGGTTGAATTTTTCCACCAGGTTTGGAAAATTCTTAGTCATTATCTATTTAAATATTGTTTCTGTTCACTCTTTATTCTATCCATTAGGGGCTATATTTGCCATGTTTCATGAACTTTTACTTGAGTGTGCCAAGTGGCTCTTACACTCTGTTTTGAGAAGGAAATAGAGACATAGAGATAGAGACAGAGACGAGAGAGAGAGAGCGAGAGAGAGAGAGAGAGAGAGAGAGAGAGAGGTGATAGAGATAGACATAGCATCTGTATTTTAGATTGCTTACTTTCTACTGATGTTTTTCCCCTACTAATATTATCTTCTCTCATCTTCTACTATTAACTTATTTGATGACTTTATTTTTATTGCAGTATATAGTCACACATTTTAGCGTATAATTCTATGTATTGTCATAAATATAGAGTCATGTCACCACTATCAAAATCAAGATATAGAATATTTTTATCACTCCAAAGTACCATTATGTCCTGTGGTAGAATGCCTCTCCTCCTGCTCCAGACCTTAGAAATCACTCATCTGCTTTGCCTATAACTTTGCTTTTACAGATGTTGTTAAAATGGAACTATACTGTTTGTATGCCTTTAAATCTGACTTTCTTTACTTAGCATTATTCATTAGAGCTTCATCCATGTTCTTGTTGTTGTTCTTTGTCTTTCTTTTGTTGGAATTATTGAAAAATATTAATATGAGGTCATGGAAAACATATACTAGTAGAGATATCCATGTGGTCATTGTTTTTCACCAACACGTGGTTGTGGAAGTGGATAATATCTAAAAAAGTATTACTATGGCATATTTTATCAATTGTACAAATCTTTAGAAATTATTCTATTGCAATTTATTTTCAGTATTTAAAGCAAAAATGTCATTAGATGCAATAAAATGCCTTTCTAGCATAAGTTCTCAACTTTCCTCAAAAGGCTGAAGAAGTTAAAAAACTTCCTACTTTTAAGAGCGTGTGTTGCCCAGATAGTGCTTTTCAAATAAACAATTCCCAAAGAAATTCAAGTATACAATTTGTATTTCAGTAGAGACTTTAACCGTGTTCAGGAGTTTCTTATGCTTCTTCCTGAGACTGCAAGATACATGGGAAAGTTATGCCACAATAATAATCATTCCAAACCTATTCAGAAGCAGCATCCTCAGATACAAATAAACAGACAAATAAAAAAGACAAAGAGTGTAGTTTATGGAATACATGTTACTCTGAATGAAGATAAACATCTGGGCTTTAGAACAGAATTTGTACTAGTGTTGAACCTAATCTGCAGACAAAGGCAGTTATTGATCTAAGAAGAGATTCCTGTCAATAGAGTTAACGGAAACAGAGAAGGTAAAAGAGAAAAACACATTCAGTAGTTCAAAAAGCACAGTCTGTTAAAAAAAAAAAAATCACAGTTAATTCAAAAGGGATTAAACATGTGACTTGGGGAATATTACTGGAGAGAAAAGCAGGATATAACTAATACCAAGTCAAACAAAGAAAATACTATTGAAAAAGATCTACCAACAATAAAGTATCAACAGACATCTAGACTTCATCTGTATGCCATTCCTGCTTAGACTGAGTTACAAGTAAATTTATGCTCAATATAGTATTCTTTTATATGTTTTCATACAAAATATTTTATAACACCTATTTATTGTTTCCTGGAAATAATGGATGCTGGATGGAATAATGGATGGAAAAGGATGCCAGAGGTTCAGATAAGAGACATGAATGTTGCAATATATAAATTTTTTTAAATTTCATTTTATTAGTTTCAAGTATACAGTACATTGGTTAGACATTGATATAGTTTATAAAACAATCCCTAATTGCTCATTCTCTCATCTGGCTCTTCGCCTAGCCATTACATTAATGCTCACTGCATTACCTGTGCCATGCTCCCCATCCCCGTGACCATCTATCAACTACTGATTTGTACTTCTCTAACACTTCACCCAATTTCTCAAGACCCCCAATCTCAATTCCTTCTTGTCATCACCAGATTGTCCTCTATATTTGTGAGTCTGTTTTTGATTAGTTTGTTATTTTTGTTCCTTAGATTCTGCATGTAAGCGAAATTATATGGCATTTAACTTTGTCTGTCTGATTTATTTCACTCAGCATAATAACCTCTAGGTCCATCCTTACTCTTTTTGGGGAATAAAGATAAAATAGAAAATTCTTTGAATTAGCAATATTATATATATATATATATATATGTGTGTGTGTATATATATATATATATATATATATATATATATATAAACAATGGAACTGAAAACTTAAAATATGACATTTAAAAAGTAACAGAAAACTAATATGAGTGAGCAGACAAGATTAAAAGATGGTATATTTAATGACAATCAATGAAATGGGAGGTGAAAGTAGACAAATTCATAATTGTTAAAAAAAGAAGTGAAAATTAAAGCAATGAAATCTTAAAATCCACATTAAATCAGTAAAAAATATATAATGTGGAAATTGAAAATAGAAAAACATTAAGACCTATCACTAGATGCAGAGTAATAGCAATAAGATACATTTTATGCTAATAGAGAGACATGATTGATGCGAAGAAAGGAAAAGAGAGAAAAAATAGAAGTATATATTTGGATAGATAAATAGATGATACATGCATACATACATACATACATACATACATACATACATATGTAAAGATGTAGTAGCTACAGATAGAGATATACATATGGGTCCAGATATGCATATCTAACTAGTAAATTTTGGAGAAAAACCTACTTCAGAGTATATACCATATGTATTTTGGAAGAAATAACTATTTATATAATATTTACATATACAAACTAAATAGATAATGGAGTAAAATGTTTGTGTGTGTGTATGTTTGTGTGGGGGGGTGGGGTTTGTGTGGTTGTATGTATATGTGTATTTATATATTATTTTTATTTCTACCAGAGAAAAGCATCATATGGAAAAAGAGCTGCTTGATGACATAAATGTGAGTAACTTCTGCATGTGAGAAAGCAACAATACTAAAAGGTAAAACACATTTGGAAAATACATTTGCATTCTATTTTAAAAAAGGCCATTATATTTGATGCATAAGTAACTACAACAAGCACTTAGAATGAGACAAAGAACATCATTATGAGACTGAATGAAGATCATTGTACTCGGAGACTTCTGTTTACTGTGAGGATCCACACTCAGGCAGCCTCACTCTGTGTTCTGGGCTTTCTTATGTGCCACCTTCTGACTGACTGCAGCCAATACTAACTTGAAGAAGTGGTAAGGAGAGTATGGGTGGGGATCATTATACTTCTGACTCATTTCCTTCAGAGTCATTCAGGGTTAGCAGGACATAAGGCCACAGTTTACATTGGTAGTCCTCTCTACACAGCTCTATGTCACTGGGTTCTAGTGACAACTCTCTCCTTGTCATTTCAGGTCTGGATTGGCAATGGCTCCTTGCTGTTACTAGTCTTCAGGTTCTTCACTACTCTTCATGGTTCTCCTACACACTGCTCATACTTTCTAAAGTTCTCTTTTATTAAATTCTCTTCAAATTCTGCCTGGAGCACATTTTACTTTTTTGTCTAGGACACTAATAAGGATCAATTGACAAATGTAGAAACACACGAAAAATAAAAGTTTAACTCATAATCAAATAGTCAAATATAGCAAATTAAATTAATTTTTTTGATTATTTCATCTTTAAAAATGTTATGCTAGCCAGTGTTGCTGATAAAGCAGGGAAACCATCTTCTAGTAGGTACATAAGTTATCATAAATTCTTTTCTACTGTACTTGTGTATTTAAATTTATGCTAAACATTAACCCAGGAAATCTATACACAGTGCAAAATGCTAATTGTGTTAGAACGATTAGATAACCACAAGGACATTTATTATGTTTGTTATTCAATCATAAATGCTTGAAAGTTTTAATATATTAATCACAATGTTAAGTTGAAAATAATCTAAAGAATTGATAGAGATATTTGCTCTATTGATATGACATAATATTATGCAGCTAAAAACATAATCATAAGAAATTTTGATTGGCATGTCAGTATATAATAAACTATTGCAATATGAAAAATTAGGTTACAAAATGTCATATAAACACAAATATAGTATGACAACATTTGTCTAATGAGTGTGCAAATATCATAGGAAGGAAGGCTGAACGAGACAGAGTAAAAAGTAATTATGTTTGCAATGTGTGAATGGGTAATTTTCCCCATCATTGAGCTTTTCTGTGCCTATTTTGTTTTCCTGTTTTAAGCATTAAACATATGTTAAGTTCTAGTTTAAAAAATGTTCCACAAATGCTCATATCTCTTAATACAGAATCCTAAGAATTAATCTGAAAGAAATCACAAAGATGCAACAAAATTTATTGCATCATTTTTATATAGTAATTGACATTCAAAAATAATCTAAATGTTCATGACTAGCGTTTATTAAATACTATGTGAATATTCATAAAATGGAAAACAATATAATTTTTAGATTTAAATTAAGTTACATGAATTGAATAAATTCAAGTTACAATACTATGTTATATTGTAAGAGTAAGTTAAGAGTAAGAGATTTACAGATGAGAACAAGAGGCAAAAAGCAGATTCAATAATGTATAGCAATATTTAAATCAATGATATAAAGGCAGTAGATAATTTTTATTTTGTCTTGCTTATATGCTGTAATTATCAAACACTGATTTTTTTTAAATAATAAAAGTGTCATAAAATTTTGCGAGGTACAGGAAGCAGTCAGAGTCTATAGTAAATCAAAGAAATAAATACTAGAGGACTTAGTAGACAAACTGTTTGGCATGAGACTGAGCTTGAGGCTACTGGAAAAATGGTGAAAACAGGGAGTAACAAATTAGAAAACAATAGACAGACGTAAGAACAAAAAAAATACACAAGGACTGAGTTTTATTTGGTAGTAGGGAATTCAAGTATGAATCAGGTGACTGGAATGGTGAGCAAAACCTAGTTTTGTGAATTTGACATATATTTGTGGAAAATAACCAGTTTTTAGACAGTTGAACTGAAAATCATTCAGCAGCATTCTGTCAATATCCAGTCTTTTACCAGAAATCTTAGAGAGTTTAATCATTTAAAGATCTAACTTTTAATATAGCATTTAAAAAATATTTAATCAGTATATAGGAGAATTACACATGCATGTAATATGATTTTACACCTAAGTACTATGAATAATTTGGATAATAGCAAATAAGTCACTCAATAAATAATTGAATGAATTAGTTGATTAATCTAATCAACCAGACATTGATAACATTTTTAGTTTACTATTTGCCTATGTTTAGTCACAGACTTTTTAAGCACAAGAAAAGTTTATACAAATGAGAGATTATATGAAAACATTTTTTATAGTTCAGAAAATTTAAAAATATTTTCACAAATTATATATGCATCTAAAATTTTTTGAGTTCCTAAGCTTTTGTGAAAAACTTAAGGCCATCATATGAAAAATTAATAATATATAATATTTTCAACCACTTTATTTTGAGATGTGTCATTAGTTCAATTAATAACTTATTTCACAGCATCGCAAAATTAATTTTAGTAGAGAATCTATAATCTGATTTAGATATTAAAATGCCATTTAATGTGCTGTTTGATAATTATATTTTTAAAGAATATTAAATATTTTGTATTGTCTAAGAAAAATTGATGTGATTCAAGGATTTTTCTCTATAGCTTAGTGTTATGTATCGTAAAAAAGCAAACTTTTTATTTTTATTTACCCTGTTCGAATTGGAAATTGCAATTTATTTTTCATATCATATCTTACAAATTGTGACACAAAAGAAAATTAATTTCTCTACCATAAAATTAATGGCTACCAATAGAGGTTGGAAATTTTCATTTTAGACTTTTTATGCAAAATTATTTTATTAAAAAAAATCAGAAATAACCCTAAATTATAACCTTCTTGAAGTGAATACTATGCTACCTGACTATAGCAATCATTTACATTTGTAACAGTTACTGCCAGGCCAAAATTTTTTTGATATAATATAGCAAAGTTAATATTCTTTGAAAGAAATATTTCATTAATCACACTCTAAATCTTTTATCAACTTACTATCAACTTCAGATGAATCCCAAAATTTCTCACAAAGTCAATTAAATCAATAATAAATTATGTATTATAAGTGATTCATTGACATAAATTTAAAGTTTTTAAAACCTAATATCTAAGAAACAACTGTCCTTAAAGGAGATGGTGAAATACCTGTCATCTAAAATTGATTTAAAAATTCAAATTCTGTAAGCCAATACTAAGTAAGGTGTAAAAGAAAGATTTATAATCTAAGCATTCACTTAGACTGTGTGCATATGTGTGTTCTAGATGTGTGCTTATTTTCGAGGGAATAGTTTAAGAACAGTAACAACCTCTCAGCTCTTGGCATGGATTGATGTTTATCTGCTAATACTTTCTGATTTAGAATACGGAAGTTGGTCTGAAGCAGGAACAGAAAGACTAGAGTTTAAGGATACCCTAGTAGTGGGACTGTATTCATCGTTCTTTTCACATATATTTTTCCTCTAATACCATCAATTGTAAAGTTGCTATAAGAAAGTGAAAATATGTATATTTCTTATGAAACCAAATAGAATGTTCTAATAATGCATAATAGTCTATAATTGTTAATTTTGAGGCTTAGGATAAACAAACAAACAAAAATTTTCTGTCATGTTTATGAATGCTTTATCACCTTATCTAAAAAGTCTTTTATATTTAAACTTTAAAATAATCTAATTTATTATTTTATGTCTTTATTTGTTGAGTTAGAATCAGAATTAAGAGGTAACATATATATAGCAGCAGTGGAAGAATTAACCATTCTTGGATTTGACTATCAGATAAGTGGTGATGATTTATCTTCCTTCACAACTGAAAGTTTTTTGGCTCATAAATTAGTTTAAAGTATCTTCTAGAAGGGAATTTTTTTTCCAGATTTATAATAAACCCATCTTTAAGTGATGCTATTCAGAAATTATAAACTATAATTTTATAGGGGCTTGGTTTACATAGAAATTTGGCACTAATGTCATTACCAAGATCAGGCTAAACAGAGAAAATATGTGACTCAGAGACCCAGGCTTCCACAATCTTGTTTTATTATCTTCCTGTATGTGAATTTCAAGGTCTCCATGAAAAAAAAGAAAGATGCAGGAGTCACACTTGATTTTAACAGTCTTAACCCAGAGTCATATACCTTCTCATTGCTCACACTCCATTGGTCAGAATTAAACATGTGACTCCAAACTAATTGCAAGGAGTGATTTAAAACAAAAACATCCATACAAAATTTATGAAATAATTCATGAGAAGGAACTACCTCTGCAGTGAAAACTAGGAAAGGTAATAGTGACAAGTTATATCTAGGAAGATCCTGAAAACAATTTCTTAATATACGTACATTTACAAGGTAGCATTGCTTTGAATTATTTGGTTAGCATTTTTGTAAGGGGACGGAAAACACTATTATACATTATTTCATCTATTGAAAGACACGATTGGCACATTTCAACATTTCTGAAATCAGAATTAATCTTATAATCACAGTTGGCTATGGATAGGCAGGCATTATGTAGAAATTATGACCTGCTTGTATGCACAAAAACTTGTAAAATGGGTGTGAAGATTGAATAAATGGCTTCAAAATAATAAGTAAGCCCTCTTTTGAGAATGTTGCAGCAACAATACTTTTGAAGGCACAAGGGATGATGTTATGTGACAAAAACAAATATTAATAACACTGAGTCAAAAAATTAAATTCATCAAAATTTAATCTCCAACATGAAGTTTAGGAATACCCTATCTAATTAATTTCACTGTCATTTCCTTCTTTGTAATCTCAGGAATAAAATGTTAAAAATTTCACTAATTAAGACCAAGATAGACATTTTGACAAGTATGAGATTTTTAGAATGTTATTTAAAAATGCTATCTAGGTTCATTTGGAAATTTTTATTTTTCCCTCATTCATGATGCATAAAATAATGGTGCTTCTTACAGTGACCAAAATCATTAATTTAATTTATTTTAATTAAAAAAAAATAGATTGAACTAACTTCCCTCAGGACTGCACTTTAATTTTTTTCACAAAAAGTTACTTATTATCTTGAGTTAGGAATGACCAAGACGTTCTGAAGTCATTTGTATAATTTTATACCTTAAAAATTAGTACAACCTTTTGTGCTGCCATGCTTTTATAACTGCCACTTTTTTTATAATTTAAAGTCAAATTTAAAAAATGTTATACTAAGTCAGTGAAAATACAGTTATTTAAAGTTTTGTTACTTAAAGCATGAGGTAGTACAACGTGGCTCTACTAAATTTTTAAATATAACTCAAAGTGCAAATATTCTTTGCAATATCACAGATGATACATTTTTAAGCCAATACGTTTGGCTCAAATCACAAGAGATTCAGTAGTATTAATGTCACAAGACTTTCCGGATAAAGAATTTTCCATATATATGTTGATTGATAGCCATAAACTCATTCAAAGCCCAGAGAAAAGCTGAGCAATGTCAAGCAGTTGACAACTATGCAAATCAATCAAAGTAATACCTCATTGTTCTTGAGACAGTGACAGGACTTGGTGTTGAATCTGACAGGTTCACTGACATTAGCTCTAATAAGACCACATTTCAGTGCAGTCACATTAGGCTACAAACTGAACTGCTCCCTGCTCGTAGTCCTTGAGAAGGAGATGTGATTCATGCCATCAGATACTGCACAGACAGGCAATGAGTGGTTACAGCTTAAATGTGATGGAGTAGACATGGTTTATTCCTTCCATAATCTTCTTTAAATTGCATTTGTCCAAAGTATCTGACTATTTCGAACAAATACAAACAGAGCCCAAAATATTTTTTCTGCACTGGGATGGAATCTATGAGGGAAAAAAGGGATGTATATATAATTCTCCTGCCTTCATGGAGCTTGGGGAAATATATGTACACCAGTTCTCACTCCGGAGTCTTGGCCTCTGTACTCACAGTCTAACAGAAGGAGTGAGATATACACAATAAACCATACACCTCAATACAATTTATATGCTCAAACGAGGGATCCTGATAAGAGCTATTCTAAAGATTTTATAGAATAAATATTCCAATGTATATTTCATGAGAAATCTTGACTTTGACTTCAGACATAATTGATGAAATGGTTGGAAGGGGAATAATGAGAGAATATTTCAAGCAGCAGGAAATGAAAATGTTGTAAACATATGGAAAGCCACTGTATATTATTTTTTCCAAGAGATAACTACTCTAAAGGCATATATTTGTAACTTAGGACTAACAGGTCAAAAAGCTTGGAGGGAGAGTATTGGTTGAATAGAGTGATAAAAACTATCAAAGCCCTTAAAATGGAGGCAGAAACTTCAGACCTCAGCAATGTCTCTTATTAAAATCAATGAATGTTTTAAACTATAGTGTTGACATAATAGAAAATTCTGAATTTTAGGGAAGATTAATCATTTAGCATGAGAGTCAAAAACTAGTAGTTCAGGTAATCAGTGGAAAGCCAGGGTACCAATCTGACTCTGAATAAATGTGAAGGTGTAGGCTAATACAATATCAATAAGATTGTATAGGAAGAAACAGACATAAAGGACATTTCAGAGGATGAGTACGATGTGATGATTTATTTTCATAATGAACAGAGAGTGATATGTAAAGATTAAAAGTTTACCTTTTTAAGGTCCACTGTTTATATTTATACCTTCCTTATGATATAAAAAATAGCAAATTGAAAATATATAAGTGCATGTCAGACTTAGAAGATCTGTCTGTCATGGTTGGTTGAAAGATGTATCTAACTCAATTTGATAAAGCAGAGGGATCACCTAATCATACATTCCAGGTAAAGAGTCCTAGCCATGTACAAATCTCTCCTATTTCACCAATGGACCCACTTAATATGCTTTATCTGGAGTTTGTTTATGTAGCAATATATCAATCTCTTGGAGTTTATGGATGGAATTAGAAAACAGAATATGCTAAGAGCTAGACTATTTTGTCTTATAAGTCATTAAGCCCAGGGATTCTGTAATAAATAATCTTGATGAGGTGAAGTGGAAGAACAACTATGGAGAATTCAACTGATCCTCTGATCCAGTCTTCCTCTTCATAGAGTTAACACTTTATAGTAAATTGACCAAAATAAAATACTTCCTTAATAACACATAAACTTAAGGGCAATTTGCAAAGAGGCAATGAGCCTGAAAGCAGGCTCTGTATAACAATTTGTAATAGCATATATATATACATACACTATATATATCTCTGCTTTAAATATGATATATATATATATATTATATATATATTATATATATATATATATAATATATATATATAGACAGGGGTATTACAAAGTCTGGCATTTCAGAGAAAGAGAAAAGAAAGATGTCCTCTATATGCTCCTCCTTGACTCATTTGATCTCAGTTGTTAGAAGCTAGTCGTTTTTCTCTTAATTTGTTTAAACAATTCAGATGTAATTTTAAGTGGATTTGTAGTACAACCTAGGTTAATTTTATATTTTTGCTTGCTTTCTACCTCATCATGCCGTTATGGAGATTATCTGCTCAGAGAGAGAAGAGTTAGGATACTTGTGAAAGAACAAATATATTGAAACCTTAATTAAAATACTTATCACTGGACACTGATGATCAAAGGAGAACAGTTCCAGATAAGTCTTAGGAATTTCCTCAAACTCATTTCCACATACAAATAGTTATGCATTTTTTCTTCTTCATAGAATAACCTTATTCCAGATAGTGTCTGTAACTTGCATACCATGATTTATCTTAACCTATATTCATCATCTTTTTTTTTTTTTACAAACTATTCTTTAATTATTTTTATTTTCTAACAGATAAGAGTACACTGATAAGGGTTAGATATTTTTTGGACACAAAGTTCTTGTTTTTAACTTAGCTTTATCTCTCCAGGAGATAAACTGTTTCAACTCAGTGTTATCTCTCATAGAGGTTATTTTTTTTTTCTATTCTGCCCTAAATGTTATGTCCATTCCCTTATCCCATTTTTAATTTCTCTTTTTCAAGTATCAGCATTTTACAATCAATTTTATCAACATTGCCTAGTTTAAAATCCTAGCTCTTAAATGTCAGGGCTTGTAAAACTTGGTTAGAGAAGTCTTAGCTCAATAAAACCATATCAGTGTTTAATAAATCCTACATGACAATGATAAAAATTCAAAGGGCAATTTTTCCCCCACAATAACATTAGCACTTTGCTGCCAGAAGAGTAGCATATGTTGCATCTTACCATTAATGTTGATTTATATGTGGCCCTTGTTTGTTCCGGTGAAATATTATTACAGGATAAAATATTGCCCTTTGAATTTTGGTAAGAAAAGAAGAACAGGCTTACCAATGTTTAATTATTCAGCTATGCAGTGGAAGATTTTTGTTTTGCCTGTAGACTGCAGGATACTTACTAGTTACATGCTCAGCACCAGAAGAGCTGTTTGCTAACATTGATCGCTACCTGTCAGTAGATATTAGCAAGGAGAAGGCCAAAGAGGAATACATAAAGAGAGAATAGTGTGGTTGTCAAAACATCTGTTATGTATGAAGAAACTTCAATGAGAAAGCGTTTGATAGTAATCTCAATGCATATTACAATCTAAATTTTTTTTCATGCATTATTTTTGAGAAATTTTTTGGAGAGCAGAAAACAACTTTCTCAAGTAGCTTAGCAAATTAGGAGAGTGGAATTCATATTTTAAATCAGTTGAAAAGAACCTCATTCAATTATTTTTACTTAAAAAAATTTGTCATGTTAACTAGTAGTCATACAGTTTGGAACTAATATCAAGCCAGGAGCACTTTATAATAGAAATAAAAATAACAAAAGAATCCCTAGAATTCTCTTTTTATGACCATTGTCTCCCATTTTTCCTTGACCATGCTCTTTGGCAGCATTCAATCCCTAGAAATATATGATTTGTAATATTAACATTCATGCTTCTTGATTGTTTTCTCCCCAATCATCTTTTCCTACTTTCTGATGTCTCCTGCTTCTGCTATTGACTGTTCTTCATCTTCCCCATTCCAAATGTAGATGTATCCTAAAGTTCTGTCTTTGCAGTTTTTAATTTCTTTTTCCCATTCTTCCATTAGTGATTCAAGCAGTGTCCCAATTCAGCTATCCTAAACTTCTCAATTCAGCTATTCAGATAATATCTAAATCTGCCAGTTCCATTTCCTGTTCCAAGGGGGACATAATATCAGATGCTTCTAGTAAACTGAACCTCACCATGCGAGGATCTCTAATGAGGATCTGGGTGTGTCTTCAAAAGGAATGAAAATTCATCTTTAAGTTTTCCTTCTCAGTTATAAATAGATAGTCCAAAACCATCTCAAAGTCTCTAGACAAAATACACATCAATAAAAGAAGACATACCTTTTAATGCTTATGACTCTATTTATACACAATAAGTTATTTGGAATAGGAAGCAAGTTAAGAAGTTATCAAATGTGAAAACCTAATTTTAAAAAATATTGTATTTGAAACAAACTAAATGTGTGTGTGTGTGTGTGTGTGTGTGTGTGTGTGTGTGTGTGTGTATCCCTTTGACAAAAGCTTGGAAACTTACTGGCTCAAGACACTTAAGAAAATTATTTGAACCACTGAATGATCATTGGCTGACCATGAAAATATGTTGATCCAAGGATAGCCACCAAAAATCTAAGTTTAAAAGACAGACAGATAGACAGACAGACAGACAAAAATAGTACACTCAAAGACTTCAGCAGCAAAGAGCAACAACAAAAAGAAAGAGAAATGGTGGAAAATCTGATTAGGGTTTCTATGTTATATTATGTAAAATAATATTTTTGTCTAATACTCAACATGAAGCATGTTTTTTTTTTTTTTCACATACACATACAAACATCTAATCCCCTTCAAAAGATAGCCTTTTATTTTGTTGACTATATGCTTAAAATATTTTAATACTAATTGAAATTTTACTATTTGAATGGAGACTTGAAAGTCATATTTCCATTAGAAAACCAGGAAAACATATGAGAATATATGAGAAATTCTGCTTTCTGCAAGGACATAAAAAATATAAAATGGTCAACTGCCTCTTATAATTTAACATATAGGAAGAAAAAATGTTGAAAAGCAATAAACTTTAGAGCTACAAGTAAATAAGAATTGCAGAATTCCATATAATTACATTGATTACATTATATTAAAATGAAATACTTTTCATAATTGTTAGTGTCATATTTATCTGACAAGTTTAATGGTTAAAATAGGTTTTAATGCTATCAATACACTAAAATAATTCATTTATTTAAGATTTAAACATGTTTGAAGTCTTAAATCCTGTTCTCTACCCAATTGCTTCCATTACTATTTTTATTTTCTTTGGATGAACAGTTTCAGGAAGTATGCCATTTGGTGGATTATGGCATGGACCAGTTTATGAAGTGTAGAAGCATAGACCCATTTATGGAGCACAAAAAGGTGTTGTTATTTATTTTATTGCACAAATGTCACAGCACATAAAATTTCAGAAGTGGTGCCAGCCTGAAATACTTTATTCCTCACTTTAGTGATCTATAGTTCCTTTATAATTATTTCAGACCATCAACCTTTCCCCATGATTCTATTCTCAACACAATCTAAAGACATATACAGTAAGGGAATACATAAATTGTTAACCTTTATTTAAATAATATACCAACTATTTCTATTTAGTTTTTAAAATTTTGATCATGTCATTCTTTTGTCTAAAAAAATGCTTCAATGATTCCCTATTTTCATAACGTGTTAAGAAAAACCAGTCTCTTGGTATTCAAAGCATTCTATGTTATGCATCTTTGCTTTACTTTTTTTTTTTTTTTTTAGCTCTTCATTCCTGAATGTTTTAGTCAAACTGAAATACTCTCATTCTAAGCTCACCCTACAATCTGGAACACCAAACCTTTGTCTACATGGATTGTTAGGTTACCTTTATAGTCTAGCTATTTCACTCCCAAGTTTGGTTTTCAGAATGCTATGTATTCTTGACATCACAGTTCAATACAAGTTTTTACATA
Source organism: Eidolon dupreanum (assembly GCA_028627145.1). Taxonomy (NCBI): domain Eukaryota; kingdom Metazoa; phylum Chordata; class Mammalia; order Chiroptera; family Pteropodidae; genus Eidolon; species Eidolon dupreanum. The sequence continues at coordinate 11,579,131 of CM053507.1, forward strand.
AAGTTATTCTCGCCACCCTCCAATGAATACTTAAACACAGCATCTTTAAATTCTCCTTTAGATTCCATGTAATATTTTGCTTCTCTTATATTATATACTATAACAATTACAGGGTTTCATATGCCTTGAAAGCAAAGCTAAATTTGACTTACTTTTTCAAAACATTGCAAAATTGATATTCAATAAATATTTTTTATTAAATTGAACCACATCCAACTGTAAACAAGAGAAACTATTAATGTTAATAACTATTGAACTAACTTCATGTGACAATATTACATATTTAGAGACTATGTTGCGACTCAATTTTTCCTACTTTATAGTGAAGCTCCTGATATTGTATTTCTCACAGAGTTTGACAACTTTGTATATGTTTTACAGTTATATAATCCCACAATTTAAATTTTAATAACCTTCTTTCCTAGAGTGACTACATTGCAGTTTTACATGAGCCTACATTAAGTTTATCACTGATAACCAAAACTCTGAGAATTACTGAATAATTAGTGGCAAACAGTTTATTGGAAACCTAATATTAGAAAGAAAAATATGAGAATTAACTAATTTTAGGAGAAAAATAAATTAGGTAAGTCAACTTGGTATGATAACATTGGCTAAGAAGACAAAGGAGAGAACTATATTTGAATTTATTAATGTATCTGCCATTGGGATTATCTCCAAGATCAGCTCTGGTGAACTTGTGTTTGACTGCTAGGGTGAGAAGTAGGAGTGGGTACAAAACTTGAAATAACTATTAAAAAATAAATATTCAGTGTGAATCATAAGATTGCTTTGAGAACAATGGAATACTCTTACACATGTAAGAAAAATTAGAATTTCCCCTATTATACACTGAAAGCAGGGGAAACTCTACAGCATTTGAGCTTGTGTTAGTTATTTGGGGCTACTACAACAGAAATACCAAGGCCTAGGCATGTTATAAAAAACAGAAATTTATTTCTCACAATTTTAGAGGCTGGGAAGTCCCAGGTCAAGATATCAGCCCATTCTGTGTCTGGTGAGAGCTCACTTCCTGGTTTATAGACTGTCATCATTTTGCTGCATCTTCACATGGTAGAAGAGGCAAGAGAGTTCTCTGGGGTCTTTCTCAAAAGAGCATTAATCCTATTTATAAGGGCTTCACCTTCATGACCTGATTACCGCTTCCAAATTCCAACACATTAGGGATTAGGTTTCAACATATGAATTTGAGAGAGGGGAGCACAAATATTCAGTGTGTAACAGAGCCTCAGTGAAAGGAATCCAGTTGGTTAAAATGTTATGGCTTAACAGTGATTTCTGAGGCTACAATATCCTGACCTGCAGAATCCAGTGTATGTGGTTGCAAAAGGTTCAACAATTGTCATACACAGCTCCAAGACTGTTATTCTCTTCCAGTGCCAAAATTTCAGCATCTGAGTGAAGCAGAGCCAGCTATAACAAGCAGAAAAAAATCTAGGTATTTTGAGAGAAATAAGAAAAAGGTGGGAAGGCACATTTATGAGGATTTTGGTAGCAAGTATTAGCACTATTCACAAAGGTATATGAAAATAATAGGAAAAAAATATTAGTAGACTATAAATTCTGAGACCAAATGGAGCTTTTCTTCTGATTTATAACTCTAGTCTGGTTTTGCCTGGTGGAGGGCTAAATGAAATAAATATATTTTATATTGATATGACATAAACATTTTTATTATAAAAATTATACAAATAACTATTTGAAATGGGAACATTATTGTACCAAATTATACATCATTGGTATGAACAATACAACAACTTGAGTCTGATATAATGATTACAACATATTAAAGTCCATAAACTTAAAAAGCTTTCTGTATAACTAAAATGTTGCCATATTGTTTAAAATACTTTAGACTTAGAATTCTGTTAAAATAGTCCTTTAATAGTGGAATCAACAATGTATCAATCTTTGCCTTAATAGATAAGATGTTAATATATTACTTTCTCTTGATTTTTAAGCATTATTAGATATACTTTAATATTAATATATGAATTGCTCCAGATAATAGAAAATTTTTTAAAGAATGTAGAATTAGTTACTGGTTCAGATGAATTGAACTGATGGCAGGTTTTGATCTAATAATGTGACTGAAATAAATTTTATTATTTTGTTTAAATCAGAATTTTTTGTGACACTGGTATTGAAAAATTCAAATATATTCATCCTCTGAACATGTCTTTAGAAAGTTTAAATGCATTCTTCTTCTTCCCGTTGAACCACTGAATCATATAGTCCTCTTAGCTACTGGATTCCAGTTCCTTTAAAATGTCGAATTTAACTTTAGAAAGAAGGATTTAGTAGTTAGGTTAAGATAGCAGAATGAAAAAGCACTATGGTGATAGAGTAGGAGAGAAGAGAAAAAAGCAAAAAGAAAGGATTATATAATGATTGTCAGGAAAAGGATATAAGGCAAATTGTGTTTTTGGTTAATGTGTTTTTTTAATAGGTTTAGAAGCCTTTTAGCTTCTACAGAGAAACATCCATAGCAAAGATAATTGTCCATGTAAGAGAGTTCTAGTCCAGATAAACAGTTTAGTTCCTAGAACTAATTTTGGAAGGATGGAGGTTTCTGCATCTCCAAACAGGGTTATTAGAATGGAATAGAATGTGTTCCTAGGGGGAAAAGATACTCTATGATATTCCTGGTGTTTTTAGAGTCTTTGAAAGCATGGGCCAGATGTATCTCATATCTCGGATAGTTGTATTTGAAAAAAGTAGAGAATTTGTAGATTTGTGTAATAGAAAGAATAGGGTTTTTTTTACTCTCCATTCAGATATCTTCTTCCTAAAGAGTAAGGGTTCATTTAGAAACTGATTAGTGAGCATTACTTTCTTTGGAAATTAGTCTTACTGGAGAATAATTACATTATTTTACTTGCTTACTCAGTTACTATAATTCATAATTGACTTTCCAGAGATTTGTATTTTTAGAGACTGATGGCTTAACAGCAGAATGAAGGTCTCCTTGTTTGTTTGTTTGTTTGTTTGTTTATTTACCTACTTACTGTGATGGAACGACAGCTTTCATTGTCCTAAATATCTTGAAGGAAAGGGTCAACTAATCTGCTTGGTGGTTTCTTTTCCTCTATACATCTGTCTTGAAATTATTTGTCTAGTATTTCCATATTCTAATCACAGTAGTGGGCCAATAGACAATAGACAAGACAGTAGTGATACGGATAATTTAATGCTTTTGTCACAGCTTTTTTTTTTTTTAACTAGATTGCTGAAAACCATTTGACCTTTATATGTTAAGGCCTTATAGACATTTAGTAAGAATCCATGAAACTATGTTCTCATGGATAAGGATGCCCACATAAGTTTCTTCCTAAAAAGCGACTTCCAGAATGTTTCCATTGATAGTATTGAAGATAGTAACAATTTGAACTTCCTTTACTCTCATATTCAAGATAAATTGAAGTAAGAAACTTATATATTTGTGCATTCCCTATCAAATTTTCTGAAAATTTTCCTAAACCATTAGAGATGCCAGTGGTTTTATTTGTTTGTTTGTTTTTCATTGAGGACTGGTAACCTGAAAGTTCCATATTGTTATATCATTGTTCTTTACTAGTGACAGGAGTGGCTGGCTTTCAACTTGTGAGCAAAGATGACAGGAAATATTGTGCTTAAAATTCATGAAGCAGCATTATTACACTCAATGTTATTATGTTATTACATTTTTATTTTAAAAAGTAGAAACTCACATTGCTATAACAACATGGTATCGCATTAAACTATCAGTGTAATAATAAAACTAAATATACATAAAGATTTAATTTAAGGCAACATACCAAATCCTAATAAAGTTAAAAGTAACTGGCATTCATATGTACACTTGTATGTACACATATATGCAATAAAAATATAAACAATATAAATTATAGATATCAATCACTGAACTTGTCTAAATTTATTTGTACATTTAATTAAAATAAAATAAAATAAAACAAAATAAAATGCAATAAATATTAATGAGGCCTATTTGACCTTAAATGATCTTAACTGAAAATTAAATTCCAACTGAACTGGTCTAATTTTATTGTTCAATACTATTAAAATCCAGTGCCAAAAGACTACCTGGAAGAAAATTGTGGTTAAAAAAATTGATATTTATTAACTTAGTGAAGATGATAACATTAAAGGAATTGTAACTTCCTTTATAGTAAGAGAGAATTAGGAAGGTCTTACTATGGGAGTTGAGCTGTGTTAATGATATTGGCGAGCTATCATGGAAGCAAGTTTATCCTGGATTCAGTGTTGCCAAGAAACAAAAATGAATAGAGATGAGAGGAATAAAGTAGGGCTTTATTGGTAAGGAGGCAGGGGTTATTCATGCTGTCTAGGGAAAGAGTTTTTGGTTATTTTTGTAATAGCATAGCTCCTTATCTTTTTCCTATGTGTAGGCATGATTCCAGAGTGGTCTTGTTTTTATTTCCACAGTGAGCATGGAATATTCTCTTCTGACACTAACATTATATGGAATTGTTTATGTCAATAGGAAACAATATAGAGTAGGTACTAGCTGTCCATTTCCAAGGTCATGTTTTATTTTTTTCTTCTTATTATTATCTGATGTATTACAATTATTGGAAGAGTCATTTTATGCAATTCTGGTCCTGCATAATAGCATATTTAGTAATAAATAATTCTTGGAACATAATCATCAAATCTTCAATTCCAAAATGTTTTCCATCAAAAACTATTTTCTATGAAATCTGACTTTTTTTAATTGCATTTACTGGGGTGACACTGGTTGATAACATTATATAAGTTTTAAGTGCATAATTCTATAATTGTATATTGCACTGTGTGCACCACCCAAAACCTAGTCTCCCTCTGTCACCACTTAGGTTCTTTCCATGTCTTGGCTACCACGTATAATGCTGCAGTACATATGTCTTTATGAATAAATGATTTCAATTTGAGCGATTGAAACCCAGTAGAGGGATTTCTGTATCATTCCGTAGCTTTATTCTTAATTTTTTGAGGAACTTTAATATTGTTTTCCATAGTGGCTGTACCAATTGATATTCCCACCAGCAGTATAGGAGAGTCCCTATAATTAAGACACCCAAATCAATACTGTTATGTAAGAGTTAAAGAAAAAATGTATTTTATTTCCTCAATGAGAAATATTAAAATAAATTGAAAATATTATTTTTTTACAGTTAATCTTTTTTTCAGATACACGTTGACATTTTCAACTATGACACACAGTAATGAAGATAAATCAGTACAATGAATATTTCTACTCAAAATCAGAGGAAAAATCATTGAGAAATACAAGATAATATATAGGAAATATTTAGACTGCATTTTAGATCGGGTAGAATCACAATTTCCATAACAATCCAAAGACTCCCATGACCCAGGTCATGCTTCATTTTTTTTAAGTTGCTATAAATTATCATGGAAGGAACTCTGATTCTGAGGCAGTATTATAATTGATTATATGACCCTGTCTTCATTCCTTATTGGTTGTGTTACATTCAGCAAGTTACATACACTCTCTTAACCTCATCGTCCATATCTGTGAAATCTGATAACACTTGTGCCTACAACACAGCTTTGCTGTAAATGGTTTGTGCATGTTAATCAATGTGATATTATTATCATTTTAATAAAATTATGCTCTCGCTATAAATCTCTAAGTTTTGGTGTAAACGTTTTACCTTGCTAAACTGACTTCTCATTTCCTGAGATAATAATTTTTTGAGCTAAGAGCTGATGAAGAGAAATAGTTAAAATCGTGGTGGCATTGCTATTTAGAAAGAATATAAAATGTTAAAAGACCTGAAAGATCAAAGGAGTTAGAATTCAGGAAGTAAAAAAGAAAATAGCAAAAAATGAGTCTAGAAGATCAACTGACATTTTGGAAGTCATGTTAGGGAAGTATGGGGACAAGCTCAGCTTGAAGAAGTCACACATAATCTAGATTTTATTTAATTAGAAATCTGTCAGCAGTGGAAATAAAGGTTCAGAGAGGATGAGAGTGGATAGAAGAAAAATATTTTGGAGAATTTTCTAAGACTGTTGTTAAGAGGTGGCAGTAGTGAAAATTAAGTGGAAATCTAAAAAAGCAGATGAATTCAAACAAAATTAGAAATTACAGTTGAAAAATGTTATAAATCTAAAGAAGGCAAGGAGAATGTTTTTTTAAGAATGAGTTAGATGTCTGCATTTTGTTTAAATGGAGGGTGGTGCCTTTGACTATTACCACCACTAAATGGGAACAGTTTGGGGAAAAGGACAAAACATAGACTATATTTCACAAATGTTGATTCCAAGTGTTGCTGAGACTCCTGAGTGGAAAGATCAGGTAGCATTCATACATATAGATAAAGATAAGCAGAAGTTTGGGAGGGAATCACTGACTTATAGTAATTGAAGTTAGAGATATAGATGAGATTGCTTAGGGCAAGACCACAGCATATGAAGAGTATAGAGAGGAAGAAAAGTGGGTTGTTCACCATTTAGAAGTAAATTAGAGGTGATCACTTTGATAAAATAGAATAAGTAGGAACAGAAAACCTAGCAGGAACTACACGCTATCACTTAATATTCATATTTACCTAATAAAGAAACTGAGAATGTAATGGGGACAAGAATTAGCAACTGATAGACCTGTGAAATATTAAAACCAAAGTCTCGTGCATTCTGTTCCTTTTCCATATTTTATAACATTATTTGTGTACAATAATGTAATTGAGTATCTTTCAAGTAGATATTGATTCGGGTTATTATTCATCATTTCCCCAGCCCACAAACCACAAAAATAGCCATATAATCTACTTTCTTGCCATTCATGGTATTAAAGGGTAATTACACCTGATTTCATAGTACTATTTGGCATTGTTTTACAAAGAACACTAACAAATAAAAATCTCCTATCTTTGCAAATATATGCTTTAGATGTCTGATTTTATTACTACAGATATCATTCAATTGGAAACTAAATGTTTATGTATGAGTTATGAAAAACAAAGAGAAAATAATAAAGCTGAAATACAATAAGGTAAGACACTTAGAGAAATGAATTATCTTTATAAAAAATGAAATAAACACACTTATTTAGATCTAGAAAAATCAATAATTTGATCTAGGACAATCACAATGAAACAAATATTTCAAATTGCTATAAATCAAAATTATTCTAACAATTCATAATTATTTTTCATTATTATCAGGACGAAAGATAAATCAAGAAAGAATTATATCACTACAAAATAAAATGAGAAATGAGATAGCAAAATATAGTAAGAGACCAAAGTATTAAATGAATCTTAATATATTTACAAAAAGCAATAAAGACTGAATTTCTTTTACTGATTTTCACATTATCTATTTATCAAATGGGTAATCCAATTTCCCTTCAGCAGATTTAGTGATATTAAAAAAACTAGAATCAATATAATTTTTAAAATTGTGTCTCACTATACATTTCACATTAAAGACGTTAAAGTTAAAATGCAATGAATGACAAACTTAGTAAAAGCTGTAATTGAGGCTCAGTCACTAAGGCTGTCAATACAAGTAATGTGGTCTTTTACTTCTGCATTCTTTTACTTTTTGTCTTTTATTTCTGCACTCTGAAAGTTTTACAGACTTAACTGATTTAATTTTCCATAGCATTAATACCGTAATGTACTGTTCCATCTTAATTTATAATCTTATAATCTTAATTTCAATACCTTATTATCTTTTTTTCTCATTTTTATTTACTAGAAATAATGGGTTTGGGATTATTATTGAAATCGTATAACCACTGAATGCCTCTGAAGGTGAATATTTTTCTATTATCCATCTTGATAACAATTTCTCCTTATTGAAAATATTTCAAAAGTTCCTAATTGATTTTGAGAAAGTGTGTGTTTTTAATTCATTTTCTGTTAATAAGAGCAAGTCTATCTAGATCACTGGATCTGGAACTGTGCAGTTTCTTACCTACTGCAGCTATAATGCATACTTTCTGTTAAAAACCCAAACTGAATCTGTTGCCCCCTCCACCACTCTTTGTTCTAGAATCATTTCTTTTTATGATTTTTAATATAATTATATATGATTTTTGTATAATTATACTATATGATTTTTCTATATTACAAATTCCATCTGAAATTTATTTTGGAGTATAACGCAATTATCCTAACACTATTTGTTAAATGTTTCGAATATCATTAAATTTTTTAATGCTATCTTTATTAAAACAGAAAAAAATGCCAAATGCTATTCACAAACTTTTTCTACATAGTCCTTTTTTAAACTATACATATAAATAATACATGTCCATTCAATTTAGGAAAAAGTACAGGAGTTGTATTGGTGGGATTTCATGAATAATAGATGTTCCCAGTATAAGATAATGAATTAGAGATGAAGATCTATCCTAGATATTTTATTTGTATTTCTATCTATTTATTTATCATGGCACAAGTGCCAACTCTTTAAATTACTCTAAGTTTATAAAAAAATTTAATGTCTAAAAATATAAGACATCTCCCCTGCCAATTATGTCACCCATTAACTTTTGAATAATATTCATAATGATTTCCTCATTTTTAGCAAAAAATAATTTTGTGATTTGATTGTGAGTTTATTGTATATCAATTTATAGAAAACGAACATATTTTAAATATTTAGTACTTCCCTCAAGGGAATGTTCTATATCTCCCATTGATTCAGAATTTATATTTTGCCTATAATTAAAGTTTCTTTTTATAGAGCATGCATAGGTTTTGTGAAATATTTATATATAGTTATTTTAATTTTAATGAAGTTAACTCATTTTCTAATATTTATTTATTTGAAATGATATTTAATTACATTTGTAAACTTTTACATATATTCTACATAAAATAATATATAACAAAGATCACATTTGAATGAAACAATTTTTAAAATAGATTTATATTATTTTAATCCCCTCACATCAATATTGAAAAACATACGCCGTATTGTATTACAATAGGCATGTGACATGTGTACCAAAATTAATATTAGTAATTAATTTAGCAGTTGACTTGAAAATCATATTCTCTCATTAACATGTCATGATAAAAAATGATATAACTTTTAAATTCTTTGTTCCTATTAAAATAGCACAAACTTCCACCATGTTTTAAGCAAGTGTTTTCAATATAGTCCTATTTTTTAAATAAACATAAATATTTTACTTCATACCAAATGGGAAAAAGGATGGGAGTGATTATTCATAAGAATTCATAAATAAAATATTACTCAACTACAAGAGACTGTACTAGATTAAAAATCAATTTGTCTTCATTACAGACCAACTAAGATAATTATTTTCCCCATAGAACATTATGAGACCAAGAGTATTGAGTCTAGTTCAAGGATATGGACTATACTTCTGAATTTTTCTCTTAATAATTGTATGAACTAATTAAGGAAAATTGTCACATTCAATTTAGTTTTATATTTCCAAAGTAATACAATACTAGGCACAAATCTGCTCAATAGTGGTTGAGAGAATTGATGTGTTCTTCATAATTTGCCTCACTTCTTATATAGTATTTGAACACAATAATTCATCTTTAGGATCTTTTTGAGTTATAAGACCATATTTCTATTTTATAAAATTAATGTGTATTATGATAATATTATCTTTGAACTTGTGAGAGTTTTAATAGTTTAGTTACTGGCTATTTTAAAAGAATCTTATAATAAATGATCTCCTATCCTCTACCTTAATAGATAATTTTCTGATTTCTATTAACTAAAAAATAATGACAGGATTATATTTAAAGTTATACAACAATATAATAATAACAACCATAATTTTTTAACTAATATTTTGTAAGAGGAATTATGACAGGCTCTCAAAAAATATTATTTAACTTTATTAATTTCACTTTACAAATGAGAAACATGAGATTCAGCAAAATCAAAAAACTTGCCTATTGCTTCTTACCTAGTTAATGACAGTCCTGAATTCAAACCTCTCTCTCCCTGTCTCCATTCTTCATGATATAGTGCCTCTGCTATGTCATATCTTTATCTCTTACAGGGATATGATAAAGACCATCCCCCCAAGAAAGCTTATGAAATTTGTCAAAACAATGTGTTTTTTTTTTTTAGTGTTATGTGTCCTTGCTTTACAGTTTCTGATATATATATAGCCTCTTTGTTATTTATCAATTCTATGTAATAGTCCATAGTAGCAAGGCAGGGAAGCATGGAGGGCCCTTCAGTGCAATCACTAAATGATATAAGTGAGGTGTTAAGGTTATTTTATGGTTCCATTTGAAATTTATTTTGCATTTTGGAATGATAGAGGAACTTTAGCTGAATAGAATTCATCCTATGCTTTCTGGCTTTGAGTGCATATTTGCATAAACAGATTCTCCTCTTTTGGACCAGAATTGTGAAAGATGATTGGCATCCTCCCAACTTCTTTTTCTTAACATGAGAACTATAAAGAAGATATTTAGAGAGTGATTTTCTACAACCAATGTTGGCATGCACATTGTTGTATATGTGCCTATATATTGAGAAAAGCATCATTTTTCCCAGCCAAAGGCAACAAGAGATTTCTAAAAACCTTGATATTATGGAACAATTTATTGTAACTAACTGCACAAAACTCAGGTTATATAAGAAGTCCATTCACTAGGAGATCATTTGGGACATTCTCCTATCTTTTGATTCACACATTTCTATGGAAAAGCTGCATTCCTTTATATGTGAGTTGGGCACTGCAGAGATAACTGCAAAGTGAGTCCACAAAAGTCAAGCCCGAGCATCAGTTTTCTTAATCAAAAACATGTTTCAATAACTGAACTTTCCAGTGATTTTGCCCTTCTTTCTCAGCACCATAAGAGTGCTTACCACACAAATATCTCTACTTTCCTTTTAGTTCAGGTTCACTTGATAGCTCTGGTCAAGGACAAGTGCTCAAAAGTTTTACTCTGCTGTTAAATTAGGTGGCTTAGAATTTCCTTTAGAGTTTCTCAAAATTGAAAATGCCTAAGTTCTGCCATTGTGTTACTGAAAAGAAATTTCTGGGAGATAGGGCTCAGGCATGCAAATGAACAATAAAAAAAATAAATGTACCTCTTATTAAGTATCGATAAATTATATGTGGTATTACCTTCAGAGTCGAAGGAGTTTTTACCTGCAGATTTAGAAAGTTTATAAGCTTGGCCTGGCTTTGGTTATATTAATTCAGCACCACCCCAGTGAAGTTACAAGTATGAGGAAATATATGTGGTAGGAAATAAATCAATGTGTTTCATCCAGGCTGCCTATTTACCCCATCTTGACAAATCTGAAACACCTTTGCCTAAATGTCCTGAATATCTGGGGACTAAATGTGTCAATGACACACACTAGAGCCATAAAATAATTACATCAATATCTTGGCCTTTCAAAAAATTGATGGGTTCAATGTAAAATAAGTTATTGTGCTAAGAAATATTTGCCGAGGTAGCTTTTTCATTTATTTTTTCCTATATCTCTCTCTCCTGCCACCTTCTTTCTCCTACTCTTTCCCTGCACCAGACCAGGTATGAGGAATTAAATTCTGGTGAAAGAATGAGAGAGAAAACATGAGACTTTAGATTTTGGTGTACATGTCTTGACCCCGCTCATCTCATATCAGGTCCTGATATTTAGACAATAGACTTACCAGAAAAGATACAGAATCCAAGACCAGGGTCACACGAAGAGTTGAAGGCAAGCAAATCTTTACTGTAGAATTAAAACTGTTGACTCTTCTTTATGCATTTCCTACTATTTCAGTCTCTGATGACTGGAACTCAAGCAGCCATGTTGATTTATGAGACAGAAGACTTATTCCTGACGATGGCGGATATTAGGACATTGAAATAGAAGGGTTTGGCCTTCTTTCTAAGCTGCCTCTACAAACCTGGGCTAGATTTCTTTTGTAAATGTGAGGCAAAAATATACTTTGATCTTGTTAAAAGCATATTATTTGGAGTTTCTATTGGGTGAACCTAATCCTCACTCATACAGAATACTTTAATATAGTGGGAGGAGAGAGAAATTAGGCAAGTCTTTTTCAGAGTAGGGCATTTTTCCATATATGCATGGATCAGAGCTGTAGCTTCTGACATGTTAACAATGTGTCAATGATCTAGCAACAGAGCATAAAAAGAAGAGCACACTGACCAAAACTCTAGGTGAGCGGCAAGGAGAAAGAACACTGTCTAGCATGGCCACTCCTAGCAACACTTAGCGATACTAGGAAGAATTTTTTTTTTTTTAAGGTGGAAGGTGAGATGGAAGCACTTTAAAATCTTGACATTTTCAAAATGGGACTAAACTAACAAAATTCTGTATTTATATCACATGGGATGGTAGATTTTTTTATAAAGTGCAACAAGTCCTTTGTCTTAGTTTCAGTTCCCAGACAGCAGAGCCTGAGTGAAAATATGCTTATTTGGGTGAGCAGAAACCCTGGGAAGTAAGAGTGAGGAAAAAGGCACAGTAAAAATAACTGGCTTTTACGCACACTTTAAAAATGTGACTTTTAATTTTGTTTGTCTGCCTAAAACATTATTGTGGCATAGGTGTCACAAATGGAGACAGAGATGCAGAAGCCTGAGTAATATTTTTTAGTGGGGGATGGAGATGAACACAGGGTAGTGTTTGTTGCATGCTATAGAAGTTAAATTTCAGTTCATCTGATCCCTCTGAGGAGCAAAAAAGACACAATTTTGTTGATTCAATATACACACAACATAGTTACAGTATGGCCTGATTTTATTAATGTATAAAATTTGTCTTGTCACCTAAAACAGGTAACTTCAAATAAAATCTTAAATGCCATAATGTACAAAGCAGGTAATACTCTGTTTATTTATAGACTTTTCCTCATCTGGAATAAATATACTAAACTAAAGATAAAAGGTTTAATAATGGATGTTTAGAACTATTACAGGCATCAGGTATTAACATTTTATGAAACAATTTTACTTCAGTATGAAAACCCAACTTTTAGAGGAATGAAGAACTCGGTTTAGAGAATTGTGTCCATGTAATATTTTGATTCATTAACCAAACCCAGCCCAGGCAGAGACAGCCCTGTTTGAATTCATCATCAGCTTGCAGCCATGTTCCCTTTAGAGCCAAGATTAAATTGACTACTAACAACAATAACAACAAATAAAGTAAAAAGCACTGCATCTCCCATGCCACAGCTTATAAACTATGATTTGTATCCATTTAATGTAGGGACTGCATCTGGGTTTGTTAAGATTTTAGGCCAGGGTGGGTCTGCGTAATGGGCCAATTAAAACCCCTGGAACTGTAATCAGTTTATTTTGACAGATGACCATGATACTGTTGGAAGTGGTTTAATGCAGAAATGAGAGTGGAATTCCAAGCACTGGTCACTACCAATGAATGGTGACGAGGCCACTTTTGAAAGGAAACTTCAGAACGTTTTCAAAAAACTAGATGTCTAAGATGTGAGAGTGATCTGGCTGCAATATTTGTCACCCCATTGACCGCCAGAGTTGATTCAGCTGATCTGGCTGGGTAGGCGCATGTCCCCTTTCTCCCTCACCACTCCACATGTGACCCTTCCGAAGCCACGTGCTCTGTCGAAGAGGACGACCTTCCCCAATAGAGAAGACCGTTCTTGGGTCAAAAGTATAAGAGTAGCTGCTCTCCCCTGCTAGAACTTTCAAACAAGCTCTCAAAAGTAAATGTCTAGCAAAGAGAAAGTAAGGGTTTATGAATGTAGCCTGTTATGTTGTGGGGATGTTATTATACTCTGTATTAATACCAAGAGACTCCTTTAGAAAAGATGGATGCGAATGCTAATTTGAAGAGATTGTATTAGAGTCTGGATAGTAAGAAACAAAACAAAACAAAGTTAACTGCCCAGAAAAACTTTTCAAGAAAGAAGATTCCACATAATTCTAAACACGACCATAGCATTGGACATGCCTGTCAAGGTGTTAGCATGTCAGTGACCTGAGGAAGGAAGCTTTAGGTAAAATAAAAGCGCTGACCTCCCAGAAGCAGAAGATGGGAGGTTATTTTTAAAGATGCAGTTCTCTCTCAAAGGAAAGAGAAATTTGTATCTCAGCCAAGTCAAAATGTCTCTGATTACTCTAGAAAATGTTGCAGCAATGGCAAGCAACTGAATCCAGGAAACTGAATTGCCAAAGGAACAATCTAAAGAAAACAACCTCTGACAGCATTTAGACTCAAAACCAACAAGGCTTTCGTGACTCTGGCTGAATGTCTGTGTCTTCTGAAAGAAGTTTGTGGCAACATTAGAAGTCCCTGAATATTCAGAATATATTTCTTAAATTTACGCTGAAAGATGGATGAACTTTATAAATTAGAGTTTGTTTGTTTATTTTTTTTTCTCATGCACTGACCCAAAGACCCAAGCCTGGAAAGAACTATTTGGAGTTGGCTGTATCACGCAGTGTCCCTCTTAGCTTCAGGTTTCATTTTTACTCCAATTCTTTGCCACCTACTGAAACTCTATAATTTAGAGAATGGGAGTATTAGTTTCCCACATTTAGTGGCTTAAAACAAAACAAAATTATTATATGATAGTTCCAGAGGTCACAGGCCTGAAGTAGGGTAGCAGGGCTACATTTGTTCTGGAGGTTCTAGGGGAGAATCGTTTCCCTTGCCTTGCCAACACCTAAAGGCCACTAGCATTCATGATCCCTTACTCCATCTTCTAAGGCAAAGTTCCATTCCCTTCTCTCTCTCTCTCTAAATAGATTAATAGGTCGATCAATAAATAGATGATAGATAGATAGACGTGCTTTCATTGTCACATCTCTCTAACTCTGATCCTTCCACCTATGTTTTGTAAGCATCCTTGTGATTACGTTGGACCCACTGAGATAATCCAAGAAAATCTTACCATCTAAAGACCCTCAGTTTAATTCCATCTCCGAAGGCATTTTTCCGGACAAGGAAAGAGATTAACAGGTTTCTGCAGATTCAGTTGTGGATATTTGGTGGGGGAGGTGGGGAGGGGGAGCGGGGTGGCGGATTACTCTGTCTGTCTCAGTGGTGATATAAAGTTGGCTTTCATTCCAGTGAGTTAAGCAGCCAGGTACAGCGAGTCAAATTATTGTGTTTCCAATACAAATCTGAAAGTAAAAAACATGGAGCATTAGCAGAGTGGTTGAAACCTCCAAGAGATATTCTGAGGCATTTTTAAAGAAACTTCATCAGTCTCATGAAAAATCAGCAGCTAAGGAAGGGCAGATTAAAATCTGGATAATTAATCCTTTGCAATACACAGAAAAATGCCTCCCCCACCCCAAGATGCCCACATCTTTCCTAATCTCCAAAACCTCTGAATAGTTTAGGTTACAAGGTAGAGGGGAGTTAAGGTTGCAAATGAAATTAAGATTGCTCATCAACTGAAGCTAATGATAGGGAGGTTATCCTGGATCGTCTGTTTGGGACCAATGTACTCAGAGCAAGCCTAGAAGTGGAGCAAGGCCTCAGAAGAGGAGAGTCTCTCGGGTAGTTTAATGTGAGAAGGAATAGAGCTATTGCCACTGTTTTTCAAAGTACAAAAGGAGCCACAAATCATGGAATACAGACTTCCAGGAGCTGGAAAAGTCCAGAAAATGGATTCTCTTCTAGTCTTCGAAAAGGAACAGGGCTCTGTGAGTACTTTTATTTTAGCCTAATTCTGTGTATATTGGATTTTGACCTCTAGAAATATAAATTATAAATTTATGTTAGTTAAGCCACTGGCTTTATATGAATTTGTTACTGCAGCAATGGAAAACCAATACAGATTTTGATATTGTATTGTTTTTTTCCCAGGTTTTTGTGTTTATCAATAATAAAACACCCAAAGAATTTTAATGACTTTCTACCAAATTCATATTTTGTGTACTGTACTTAATTTAAAAAAAAATGCTCAAACACTGGGAAAACAACTGAAATGCAACTTAAATACTTAGCAAGACCAGGTTTTATGGATTTAATAATCATTGTTCATGATTGGAGGGGTGGAATTCTATACTTACCTGAATTTTCCCAAATGTCTGCACTCTAATTGTAGAATCCTGTACTCCCCTCATCATAAAAGTCAAACTTATTGGCAAAAAAAAAAAAAGCGTGACATTACTTTGTTCAGTGTTATTTGATAGGTTGCATTCTTAATTTCTAGATTTAACCTCTAACAATTTTATTTTTGTAGCCCTGTATTTGCAACTGTGCAATATTGAGAGTGCACAAATACCAGTGGGTTTATCACTCTGCATAAGGAAAGAATCCTCAGAAAATGTAACCTTATGTGCTAGATTGAATTCATGATGTATGTGTAATATATATGTGAATATATAAGTAAAATGATAGTAGATGAACCATAAAGAAACAATTTCAAAAACAACTTCAGAAGTTGATATTTAATTATATAATTAATTATGTTGATTGGAAAAGACTACTCAAATTTTGTCTTCAAAAAATTGCTTAGGATATAAAATTTAATGATAAAATTATCCCTGGGCTTATACAGTTAGCTCCAGAAAATTTTATATTCTATGTGGAAAGAAAGAACACTTTATCAAAATTTAATTTATGATGAAAATTACAAAAAAAAACCCCACCATAATTAAAAAAAAAAATCCTCTAGCATAGTGCAGGATTTTCTCTCCAACATCAGCTTTATTTATAATCGGGTGTATTCACGAGTAACATTATTGACAAGTAATTAGGTGTAATGACATGATTGTGGGATTGAGTTAAGAAGCTTTATTTGATTCTTGTGAAAATTTGGATAAATCATTTACCTTATCAACCCTCCAAGATGAACCAGTTCTAATGTAATAGCCAGGCTATCAGCATCTGTATTATGTGAAATTGCAAATTTACTGGCCTCACCACAGCTTTAGTGAATTTCACTCTCTGCAGGGGGGAGGAGGGAGAAGAGGGAAGTTAAGTCCAGCAATCTGTGTTTTAAAAACCCTAATGAGGAAGCTTATGCAAATTTACATTTGAGAATTCCTTGTGTAATGGCTACTTTTGTGTTCTCCTCAAATCCCTAATTCAGAGACTAAGCATCTATACCCCAGCTCTTGAGACTACCATATACTGAAGGTGCTCAGCTGTATAATCCACCAGGATCTACTTGCAGCTGGAGAGAAGTGATAGATAATAATTTTATCTGATACCTTGACGACAGTGGTCTACCTATCTAAAGGAACTCTTATTTTTGAATGGTGAGTGAAATATGAAATAATAATTTTGCTGGAAACTTTCATTTCCAGTGATTACACACACACACACACACACACATATAATTTATTGTAACATTTATATAAAATATATATGTGTATGTATATATATATGTACATATATGTATATATATCTGTGTGTGTGTGTGTGTGTGTGTGTGTATAAATTTTGGAGCATAGCCAGTGTTAAAAGTTGAGAAAGGATTGAAGAGGATAATAGGAATGTTGTAGGTGATAGGCAATTGTGTAAAGCTGCTTGACCTTCTCTGCACTGACAGATGTGTAAAGCTGAGAATTCTCATGTGTCTTTGAGATGTTCTTCAGAGATTCCTGTGCTGTAGCTCTATCCTCATCACAACTCCTGTGTGTAACCAAAGAACATTTCACCCATCCCTAACATTGCCATAATCCTCTCTGTGTAAACTCTCACTGTAGGTGCATCCTCACCCTTCCTCGTGCTTCTCTTGGGCTCATCTTAAAATAGTGAGTTGAATATCTTTCACGGCCCATTAACCATATTTCAAATTCTCTGAATGTGCAGACCAACCCAAAGGAACTATACCAATCATTTTCTTAGGCATGAGTCAAGCATCATTCTATGGTGTTCTCTAGATGGCAGGGTGTATATACTTTACGCTTTCGGTGATCTTATAAAAGCCATTTCAATGGGCATGAGGCAAAGGGGGAAGAAACATCCTTATAGATGTTAGGTAGCTAGTCAAACATGAGTGACAGGAGAACAAAGGAACAGAGGCCCAGCCTAGAGACCACCCAGAGAACACCCTATTGGTAGTTAAGGAATCCCTCCTACACCTCAAGAGCAAGAACAGGAGGGCCATAATCTTAGCTGGCCCAGTTTTAGCTGGCCTAATCCAGCTACAAATACGTGTGCAGAAGTACTACTCTAATTTGCCCACAATTTAAGCCTCATTATAATATTATGTTTATGCCTAGAAGTTCATGAATTTAATTATAACAGACTAAATTCTGAGTAGGTACATGAGAATTAGGCAGATTTATATAGCAGCCAAGTGTCAATAAAAATGACCTCACTTGCCAGTCACCTAAGAATGCCTTTGGAACCACCCATCACAGCCCAAATATAATGCAGACACTCCACTTCTGGGGTTGTTGTTACAGCTCTCTCTTTCCTGAAACCATGGGCCTGAAACCATATATATACATACATATATATTTAGTATGTATGTAGTCCTCAACTTAAAACAGTTAGACTTATGATTGTTTGACTTAACAAGGATGTGACAGTGATATGCATTCAGTAGAAATTATACTTCCAGTTGTGAATTCTGATCTTTCCCCAGGCTATTGGTATTTAATATGCTACTCTTACATTGTGCTAGGCAGTGGCAATGAACAGTAGTTCCCTGTCAGCCATGTGATCACCAGGGTAAACAACCGATACTTTACAGCTAAGTGTTAAATGCATTTCTGACTTACAGTATCATTGGGACAGAATATACATACCCAGTTAATCTAGATATATAAGCATATACATTTAATAGAATACATTATAGATCTCTTCTACTTTATATTTATATATCCATATAAATTGTAAGTTTAAAATATATAATATTTACTGTTACATTTTCTTTTTAAAAATCATATCTTAATATTTGATAAGTGGTGCACTTGAAATAGGAACTACTATTGTACTACACTATCCATTTGTTAAATATTACATATATTTTTTTTTTTAATTCAAGACATAGGTGTTCACAATTTTTATTAATCATGGGCTTGCATTATTTTCTTTTAATCACAGTATTCATTAGAATCTCAGTGACTCTCTCATACTTATTGAGCCTTTAATATATCAGCGTAAGAGATAAACTATTATTTGGTTTGCTAGACATGATAGGCAGATGCTATATAAATCTTATATAAATCAATAAAAAGGAATTATGGAGACTTGTTTTCTTTTATAAGAAGGAAAATTAAGAGACATTTTTAAGTGACATTACTATAGTAAATATCTATGAGAGAATATAAGTAGTGTTAAAATTTTATTTTTAGCATTTAATGAAGTTTGATTGATTATAAACAGTTGGAACATGGATAAATTTCAGCAGTTTGGCAGAATAAATAGGCAAAATTTGATTTTTCTTGAAATACTTTTAGAAAAAAAATGACGAGAAGTGTTAAAGAAAAATGATAAAAAACTTTTTAAGAGGAACAAAAGTCCTACTTGTTAGGTAAATAATTTAACAATTATTTTAAATTTAGAGAATTGATTCATAAAAATACTCATTCATAAGATAGACTTAATTTAAAAATGTTTCTCAAGAATGGTAGCTTGGTATAGTATCCAGGTGCTTCTGTGTACAGTAAATTTGTTACTATAACCATTTTTATTTTTATGTTTAATATCTAATTAATTGTTATGTTGGTAAATTGATATAAATTTTGGTAGACTTATTAAAATGTCAGATAAAAGAAAATCTCACGTTTTAGTACTCCATTTATATATTATGAGTTTAAAATAAAATTTTATTACGACATGCTTGAAAGAAATTTTTACGTGTAATTACTTTTCTAGTGTGAGTTTTTCAATTCATAATAATAATTGATACCTGCAGTTCATCGTATGACAGGCTATGTAGCACATTCATTCACTGTGTAGTAACTACACAAGATCTGTTCATTTTTCTATTAACTTAAGATATAGATATAGATATAGATATAGATATAGATATAGATATAGATAGAATAATGTATTATAGGTGTGTTTTATTTATTAAGCACAGTATTTTTAATAAATAATATAACTTCAGGTAAATTATATGCTCTTTAATTCTCCACAATTCAATTACTCTTGTTGTTTTGATTTGGTCTACCATATGTATGTAGATTTGAAATATACATGGTCCCTGGCCTGAGTTTGTGACCCCAATTCTGAGATCAGTGTTGTCAGATTGGTTCCATTTCAAAACACCAAACATAGATTGTAATTTCTTAGTACTCTTTCTTTTTGAAACACACTGTTTTACCTTTTTCTTCCTGAAAAGGTAGTTTTATGAAGATTGCATACATACATATTTGATCAGATACAATCAATTTTCATGTGATTTTAATAATGTATTATAAGTAAATATTTACATGTATTCTGAGCATTCGGTACCTTTTATAGATTAGTATGTTTAAGATATATGAATATTAAATCAGATTGTCTTTGAAATATAATCTATTATTAATTTTAAGGTCTCACAATTTGTATTAATAGCTTAGCACTAATTAGATCAGGCTTTTGTTTTAATATACAACTGAAAGTCTATCAATTAAAAATAAGTAGCTAAAACCAAGACAGACATAAATTAGTGGGATTATCTTTCAGTCTAAAGATAACAGAAATGAGTATTTTAAGAGACTTTGCTAAAACAGACAAGCATGGGTTTAATACATTTTAAAAACCCCTGTAGAAAATAATTGTTATTTATGGAACATATATTTTATGAAATATGTTAGGTGATAGTTTATTTTTAAGTTTAAAGATATTGTACTAAAGGAGATAAAGAAGATTCCAGGGCTCAATGATATTATCAGGTTAGAGAAGAAAATACTCAATAAAAAGGAAATAAATGAAAGCTAGTTTATATTGTGGCAAACACTATAGGAAAACATACTGGGCAATATCAAACATCTGTTGCTTTTGTGTATGAGGTAAGAATTTGGTGTGTGTTTGCATACGGGTAGGAGAGAAGTGTTGATCAGGATGGTCTCCCTGTATAGATGCTGTTTCAGCTGAGACTAATAATTAATAATGAGTCAACTAAAAGAATGTCCAGGGTGTATGAGAAGGAGAAAATAGCAATTTCAAGGACACGAGTCAGGAAGAAATCTCCAAGTACTAGCAACAAAGACAGGATTGGAAAAAGAAAGACAGAATTCTGAAGTTAACTTAGAGAGGTAGGCAAGAACCATATAAGGTATGTTAGAAGGACTTTGGATTCTAATTAGAGAGCAAGAAAAGTTACTCTGTGTGTGTGTGTATGTGTGCGTGTATGTGTGCCTTTACTCTGATATTGTACTTTTTTAATGTTGGTAAAATATATAAAATAAAATTTACCATCTTAACCATTGTAAGTGTATGGTATAGTGGTATTGAGCATATTCACATTTTGTGCAACCATCACCACCATCCATCTCCAGAACTTTTTCATGTATAGAGTTTCAAACTCTTTACCCATTAAATATTATTTAATTGCCCCCTCCCCTCAGCCCCTGAAAACCACCACTGTGGTTTCTTTCTCTATGAATTCGCCAACTGTGAGAAATTCATATGACTGGAATCATAACATTTGTCCTTTGTGAATGGCTTATTTTAGTAAGCATTATGTCTTTAAGGTTCATCAATGTTGTAGCATGTGTCTGACTCTCTTTCCAAGGCTGAATGTTTTATTATATGTATGCACCATATTTGGTTTATCTATTTATCCATCTATGGATCCTCAGGCTGCTTGCACTTAAGGCTACTGTGAATAATTCTTCTATGAACCTAAATGTGCAAATATGTGTTCTTTCAAGTCCCTTCTTTCAATTATTTTGGGTATACATCCAAAAGTGGAATTACTGCATTATATGATAATTCTGTTTAATTTTTTGAGGAACTGCCATACCGTTTTCCACAGTGGCTGCACACTTTTCATTACTTTAAAAATAGCTATCCTAGTGTGTATGAAGTGGTATCTTATTGTGGTTTTGATTTGTATTCCCCTTTTATTGGAGGAGACAGATTGTTAAAATTTCTATATTTCCATCTATGTAAAAAGTTCTAATTGTCCATTCATTATCGCTTATTTAATAGAGGAAACAGATCCATTTATTCCATTTATTGTTTTATAATCATTGTTGAAAGTGGTACTTATTGCCTACCTTCACTTTTTTCTATCCCTTGATATGATGTCAAAACATTTAATGATTTGAATGGTCATAATTGATGATAAGTGTGCAATTAATGAGCCCTTCTGAATTATGTATTAGCCATTCTGTGCTGTCATCATCACCACCATTCTAAACATGTATTCTTGTCTATAGGAAAAAGTTTTCCTCTCTTTGATCCCTCTCCTCAATTTGATTTATTAAAAATTTTGTGTTATGTTTTCTTTTGGCTCTTTTACTTCCAAGAAACTCTATGAGAAAAAAGGTAGGGTTGAAATAATTACTTCTGATGTAAGTGCTTTTAGTTGTATATAAACTATATTTTATAGATGGAAAAGATTTTTCAATGTCAGAGCTCAATAACTATTAAAATATTATCCTTGATGCATATATTCAAAATAATATGTGTTATACCTGAACATCTAGACAGATGTTCTCATTGTTTATCTTATTTTTTATTATGAATTACTCATAAACTGTATTCCTTAAGTCATTTCCATACATAGCCTGTTACTTGCTTACATTTCCTATTCCAAGATAAAGTATTTACAGGTAGAATGTTAACAAATATGCTTTTAAAAACATTTCAGCATAAAATCAATTGAATAAATAAAATGGAAGTATTACAGGTGAAAACATTCAACATCACTAAAATTAGCCCTCTCATATATTAATTTTAATTCATTTTTCTCTGTTATTGCTCCAGGAATAAGCAATATAAGATTTATGTTTTCCTTTTTGAAAAGGCAGTATTTTTTCATGACAGAATGCTAAGTAGCCATCTTAGAGTAGAGGTGGAGAAAGCAAACAGAATAAAATATAATTAAATGAACATATTATTATTTCTATTATATCTATTATTATATATGACTATAATTTGGTAAAAAATATTGTTTGTACTGACAATTTATCTGTTTATATAATATGATTTTTAAATTTAAAATACAAATTTGAAGGCTAATAAGAAAATATTCTTTTATAAACTTTATCAAATTTATGTGAGGATTTTTTACCTTTACATAACAGATATTGGTTTGGTTATTTGATCTGCTTAAGAATTCACTGGGTATAATATATATGGTATAATTGACAAATCCAAGGAAAACTAAATTAATTCTCTGTATACTTATAATCTACCGACTGCCTGATGTTTTGATTTGGAAGTCACTGTGTGATTCACAACTGGTTAATGTAAGAGTTTGGCTAAATAAACTCGAAGTTATAATTATAGAGTTCTCATTCTGCATTTGAAGTCATTTATTGTTAATAAATTTTTGTTTTCATAAAACCCTAAATTAAAGAAGTTTTCAGTATAATTATGCATAGCTTTTAAGGCCAGGGAAACACTATGAGGGTATTAAAATCAACCTTCTAGTGCAAGATAGTATCATCATTATTACTCATTACCATTTGTTTACCACAAGTAAGTCCCTATTGTTTGTTAATTTGTAAAATAGAAGCACTACCCTTTCTACAGCATCATTGTGAATTAACACATCACATAAAAAATACTCAGCTTGGGACCTATATTATGAGTGGGACTCAGTAACAGTTATTCTGCATTGCTCCCATAATTCAATGACCTAAATATAAAATTAATATTCATACATTATTAATTGTATAAATTAATTAGATGTTTTGGAGACATTTTCACTATTCTATATACTATAAATTATTCATTAATCTCATCAATTACTCTGTAAGGTAAGCAACATGACTTTATACATTACACAGATAATTGGTGTTCATTTATAATAGATTTCATGACATGATTTATAAAGTAAGATAAATACTACCAAATTTGTAGTTTTATTTTTTAGTTAAGATTTATATTAATGTATCTCCATACTCCCTAATGCATCAAAAAGGCCTTGTCACAACACTGAAGTCACAAGTGTATGGGCTTTAACAGTCACACTTAAAATAATGGGCTACTGTTTTCTTGGGTCAAGGTTAAAGGCACATTTGGCATTTTTAAGAAACTTTCTTCCAGATTCTAATTAGATCAAGATTGCAGGAGATGTTATTAGCCTTTCTTCTTAAAAGATAACCCCATTGTATAAACTGCAAATATAAATCACCTCAAAGGGACAAATTAATGAGGCATTTTCAAGAATTTTATTTTCGTCACAGCATGATTTCTTCTTTAAAGTTACATCAAAGATGAGATACTATATATATAACCTAGAATTATGGCTTTATCAGGAGTATACCTTTATGTAAAATATCAATTTTATATTCTGCTTTAGGAGAAATCATAAGAAAATTCATGTTGAAAAATGCTTATACTAAAACAGTTTCCAATATATAAATATAAACAGAATATATATGGATGTAAATGAATTTTTGGCAATTTATCAATATAATAATTCCATAATGTAAGTACAAGCAGTGGCATACCAATTTCTCAATGTTATAGTATATATTATTTTTTTTAAATAATAAAAATGCTATACAAATATTAGAAAAATATTGTTGGGAACTCTAGACAAGTAGGAAATATTCTTCAAAAAGTACACATACATTATTTATAAACACATTTCCAAAACTTATAGAACTGAACAAACTTAATGTAAGGACTACTAATTACTGTACTGCATATAAAACCATGGTCCCAGGTTCAGGCTGAATATATACTTATATTTTATTTTGTTAGGTTACGTATACATAAGAATTAACTCATGAGATTTACAATATCCACTAGGCACTGACATAATTTTCATTAACATGTAATTCATTTAAACAATTAGAAAATTTAATGTCATTCCTTATTTAGATAAAGTAACTAAATCTTAGAGGAGATAATTTATTTCTAGAAGTAAAAGATCAATTAGCAATCTGCTTAGATCTGACATTTCAATGCATATATCTTATCATTAGTCTTTATCTCTGATTGCTATTTCATTGAAGTATTCAAATTTTATGGATTAGATATCAAATTAGTTTATGAAGAAAATGATGCTTAAATGCTATTTATTTATTAACTTTATTTGACAAATAGTAAATTTTTCTATTGTAATATATCCAAAGAATAGAATACTATATTAACAAAAAGTCTGCATGCATTTTGAGACAGTTACTAAACTTCGATGTCATGGGAAATAGGAAGAATTACACAATTTTGAAAACTTCAGGCAAAGCTAAAAAATTATTTTATATATCATGAATTGATTTATAAATTATATCTATCAGCAGATATGAGGTATTACTTGGCTAAATATTTAAAATATCTACCCATGTAAAAATCCAAAAAGCACATAAAATATGAAAAAGCCTGTATGTAAGAGTACAAAAAAGGATTTTGAACATAAAAAGCATTACAGCAGATAAAGAATTATGATGAAAATTGAAGAGAGATTATTTTTACATACTTTAGATGAACAATGAAGGAGGGAAAACAGTGTAGCAACTTAGGTGTGATAATGAATATTGCTTAGAACAACAAGATTTTATTTTTCTTCAAAAACAACAGGGTTTTATTTTTCTTCAAAACTTTAAAATTTCTATCTTGTTGCAGGTGGCATTAGAGAGAAAAACAAAATGAAACATAAAAATATTCTAGACATAATGGTTTCTTAAACAATTTATTTCACTGAGGTATATTTTAAATTTCACAGATATAACTGTTTCTTATGAACAATTCAAGAATTTACAGCTATGTTACTGAGTGATTACATCATCACCATAAATCAGTTTTGGAACATTTTATCCCATCTTGCCCATTTACAGTTATTTCTTGCTTCCAATTCAGATACAAGCAACCACTAATCTACTTTTCTCTTTCTTGCCTTTTTTTGGACATTTCTTTTCCTATAAATGCATTTACATAATATATGAGCTCATGTCTAACTTCTTTTACTTAACATACTGTGCTTTGAAGTTCGTCCATGAGGTAGCATGTGTCAGGAGTTTGTGATTTTTATTTTGAATAGTGTTCCATGCTACAGATATACTATCTATTGTCTAACTATAAACCAAGTGGTAGACATTTATAGTTTTTTCTACTGTATTTACAGTTTTCTCTATTATAAATAATGCAGCAGTAAAAAGTTTTATGCAAGTCTTTTTGTGGACATATATTTTCATCAATCATTGACAGATACCTCAAAATAGAATTATTGTATCATATGGTACTTTTATTTTTCGGTTTTGGAGAAACTGACAAAATATTTTACAGACTAGTTGCATCATTTTACATTCCTATCAACAATGGATAAGGATTCTGGTTTCTCCATATTCTTGCCAACATATGTTATTGTTTGTCTTTTTGATTATAGTCATACTTGTGGGTATGAAGCATCTCATGGTTTAATTTGCATTTCCCTAATGATTAATGATGTTGAATAATATGGTATTTTGAAATGTTATAATCAGCTGATTTTTTTTGTTTAATGCATAAAACATACTGTTCGTATACAATTTACCTCATTACTTGACAGGATAATTATTTTGAATCATAGTATGTTGATGAATAAAGCCAATAATGTCTATAGTGTTAATATTGATCACTTTAAAGTGCATGGGTGACATGTTAAAAAATGCTTTAAATTAATAATAGTAGCACAGCTCTATAGTTAAATATAGGCATTCCAGAAAGTGCAATCCTAAATTAAAATGAACAGACTGTATTAGTATTGAAAATGAAAAAAATCTAATTTTTTGAGAATTATGTAAAGTTAAATTATTTAGTGTCCTGATCATATCAACTTATATAAGTCATAAAAATACTCCAATTATCCTCCCTATTTAAATTCAGGTTAGAGTTGGCCAAAAGAGAACCTTTGCATAATATTTGTAAGGTAAAGTAAAACATCAGCCATTGCTTTTGAAGAGTTCATGATTATATAAAATTTTGATTTATAGGAAATAATTTATAGAACCATAAACCATAACTTTTTGAAATATCTTTTCCACCAGAAAAACATTATTTTCATCTCTATTGGACAAAAACCTACAGGTTGACATTTGCCCCTTCTAAGTAGTATGGTGATGACCCTTTAAATAGAAAGTCTAACTCAGCATTGTCTAAAAGAAAACCAGTGACCTCTTTGCCTAAAACAAATTTTAACTCAATGTCTAAATATTCTTAGCAAACAAGAAAGCACACACTTTCTTTCACATACACTCATTCTCTTTGCCTTCTACTCCCAGAAACTCGCCAATTATTGGTATCATCTGAAAATTTTAGATTTATGAATACATTTTTCCTCTCTCTTTCTCTCTCTCACTTTCTATCTCATCTGATAATCTTATCACAGTAATCATACACTTCCCTAAGAACTTTACTTTTTATTCTCATCACGTTGATGCCTTTCAAGATTTATTTCTTGTTTTGTTTAAATAATTCCTCTAAAGTCCACTCAAAAATAAACTTTTACATAAATTTTCTTAGTATTTCTTTTAACTTGATTTTTTCATTGTCATTTTTAAGTGATCATTTTACCACTAATTAAATCTAAGTTTAATTTTATCTTCTGCAATATATTTAAAATAATACTCTAATTTGTTTCTGCATTCATCATTGCTATATTTATTCCTTATACTTTTCTTTTAGGTGATGAGTATTTATTCCTCTGGAAACTTTAAAGATTTTCTGTTTGTCATTGATATGTTAGAATTCACTAGAATGTGTGTAGCTCCCTGCTGGGTTGTGATCATCATTTGTATCAGAGAAGTTAAAAAAATAAAATTAGAAAAAAATATTTTCAGAAATAATAATTATGATACCTAAATTAATCTATAATATGTGAACTTAGATGGGAAGTCTCAGGGAATACCAAACCAAAGCATTTAGATAAGTAAACATAAATACATACCACACACACACGCACACACACACTTACACACATCTACCTATAATCAAGTACTTCTCTCCATTTTAGATAAAGATTGTTGCCTTCCATTAAATTAATTAATTTGTTCTGCTTCTCTCCCTCTACCATGT
Organism: Eidolon dupreanum; assembly: GCA_028627145.1. Taxonomy (NCBI): domain Eukaryota; kingdom Metazoa; phylum Chordata; class Mammalia; order Chiroptera; family Pteropodidae; genus Eidolon; species Eidolon dupreanum. Next base: position 11,607,211 of record CM053507.1, read on the forward strand.
GAGGACACAGTGAGAAAGACACAGGAAAAGTCTTCAGAAACCAAATCAGCCAGGACTTTGATCTTGGATTTCTCAGCCTCCAGGATTGTGAAAACTAAAACAAACAAACAAACAAATAAAATAATAATTAATTCATTCATTAATATCTCTAGTGAGAAGGCGATATCACAGGAAAGATATAGGAACATATCCTTGGCCTTTCACATATTGTCACATCACTTTCTTCTTTCCATAATATCCTTAGAACAAATTGGTTGGGTAGACTTTTTTTTTTTTTTTTTTTAATATTAAACAATGGCATGATGACATTTAATAATGATGTGAGCTGTTTTGTAGCAGAGGTTCCTAAGTCAAAGTGGAAGTTTCCTTGCACCTTGAGAGAATTTCAATTTCAATCTTCTTGGTTTAATATTCAACAAGTTAAATAAGAAGTAAATTGATCTAATAAATTTGTTCTCTTCCCAACAATACCTATATTTAAAATTACATAAATCTTATGCTCTCCTCTCCTACCCTAGGGAAAATAATTGAGGTAGAGGTTACTGGACTGAACCTGCTTTAAAGAGAGAAACAAACACAAACCAGTTTAATAATGGCAGAATGTTATTCTCTTTGCACGCTTTAGAAAAAATCTCAATATCCTTAGTTGTATTTCTCTGAAATAATCTCATTACTCTTCCGGGTTAAATTTTACCTATCATCTCCTCTTACCTTCTGTTTACAAACATCTCAGTCCTCCAGTTCTTATCTTTCAAGCCCCACAAATTCTCTCTTCTCCAAGCAATTTAGCTTTTACTTTTCTCTTCCCCTCCTCCCTTCTAGGCCTTTATTACATGGTTAAATTTGATTTATTTTTAATTCAACTCTTCCTTTAATTTTCCAGATTTCAAATTTCTATTCTCCTCTTTGCCTTTTTCACTCTTTTATCACTAAGGATCAAAATATGCAGTCTGATAAATAGAACATTTCCTTACCAGAAAACACCATAGGACACTCCTTGAGCAAATAGTGGATTCATATTATATGCTGAAGTATGGCTTAAAATATGTACACTAATTAAACATAGAATAGAAAATATATTTACAATAAGGTAAGGTATTTTTTATCTGTTGTCATATAAAATATTTTTCAGACAAATTTATTTATTACCATTTGTTAAACTTGTATTATAATCTTTAAAGGGAAAGGCCTAAAAAAGACCAATTTGACACTATATCTGCAACTTTATTTTATAGGACAATTCTACATTTTACTGGGCAGGCTCTTGCTATAGTAAAACAAATAGCTAACATAATCATTATGAGACTAGATACAAAACTAAAAGAAAAGTCATGAGATTCTTACCTGGCTGCCAAGCCTTAATTCCATTAATATATATTTAAAAATATATTACTCTATCCAAGAAAACATTTGGGACAACTTTTCTTTTAAACAATTAATATCGTGAAATATAAGTTCAGAGAGGTCAGGTCTTTTGGTACAATTAAAAGGCAAAAAATAAAAATAAAAAATAAAAAATAATACATAGAAAGAAATATGAGTAAATACAGAGAGAAGAACAAAAACAATAATCTACAAAAAGCCTGCAAAGAAAAGGATAACCTGCTTTAGTAAATGTTTAGCTTCTGTATAAACAGGTTTGACAATTTAAAATTGGAACTGACAGCTGTATTTAAGCTTCCAATGTCTTTGATACTGTTATCACAGTGTTCATGACCCTGGGATGTGAGGACAGGTTTGTTCTTCTAAGATACTTTTGCCTCTCTTAAGGTGAATCACAATTTCAAAGTTCTTTGAAAATTTTGCCCTAAGAACACTTAACAGAAATGATTATTTTGCCCTAAGAATACTTTATTGAGAGAAATCACAGTGTGTGTATGATTTCTGGATGTTCAAATTTCAATATTCAATGAGGAAAAAAAAAAGTAAGAACCATTCTTTTGATTAAAAAAGAAAAGCAGGAGAAGCAATTCTCACATGCCCTCCTTCAGAGTCAACACCTACTGGCAGATGAAGCCACAAGTCTCAACTAAACTTTCCGGAATGCCAAAGGTGAGTTAAAATGACCATCGAGTTGTAATTTCATACCCCCAGAAACTATTTTAATGCATATCAAAAGAAAAAGTCACTTGGCATCCTAATACCAATGCCTTGAACTTTCAGATCTACTTAGGTACATGAGGAGAGATTACATTAAAAAAAAAAAGTAAGACTTCAAATAAACTAAATTCATAAAGAGAAAGTGGGGTTGGGGGGAGGAGAAAAGAAGGTGGAGAAGAGAGAGAGAGAGGAACTTAAAATTTATGCAGTCATTAAATTTCTTTAGGAAGCAAACTAACTGATTTTCAGTGTAGGTAAAATGTGAAAGCATAGCAGTTGTCAGAATGCTTTTATGTTGAAATAATTCTGCTACAAATGTACCAAAATGAAGTTTAAGCATGTGTGTGCCTTTCCTATTTTTATTACGGAACACTTGGAGGAAGTGATTTCACTCATATCAAGGCATGAGCCTTCTGAAAAAGTCAAAGATCAATTACAGTCAGTTCAGAGCTGATAAAACAGGGTTTAATCTATTTTTTCATATATAGTTTAAAAAATCAGGTTACAGTTGTGCATCCATATATATGTGACTGGTGACTTTGTGTTTGATTTTTAATCTCAATGTGCGCTAAGAGATTTCATTTTTATTCAGTTTTAAAGTAAAATATTATCTATATGATGTTCAAATTGTCTCTATTTGGCCAGTGGAAGCTTCTTCAAATGGCCTTATGTATTGTTTTGACATTTTATATATATATATATATATATGAATTATACGCACACACACACACACACACACACGTATATATACCTACATATCATACATATGACACATGTATATATGCATATATTTTTGTTTTATTAAATTATGTTGTTACATATTCATCAAAGAGAGTTCTAATAAAAACTTAAGAGTTTATGATTAACTTTTTTCTTGTCATCATCTATCTTTGAATCATATCATTTAGCTTGAAAAGGTTAATTGACTATGACTCATCCATGATTTTAATAAAGTATATAATTTTAATTACCTGACTTTTCTGCTATACTTAGTTTTCTGAAATGTACTACCTTTCATTATGCTTCTTTGTGTAGTTCTAATTCTTCAAGAGTAAATTGACCATACATAAATTATCTTCACACACAGCAGTTACCAATATTTTCACAATGCATTTATACATTGTTAAATCAATATATTTATTTTTCAAATGTATGCTTTAGTCTAATATATGCCACTGTTCTAGAATGAGTTATTACAAATAATTGAATATTTCAAGTATTAGGAGGATACCTCCTTAAATATAAAAACATTTTATTATTTTAAGGGCTTGTGATAAAAATAATTCTAAAATGCATTACTACAACATGTTAAAATAACAAGAAACCACAGTATTTTTTCTTATTGAATAAAGTCTTCCTTTTGGTCAGATACTGCACTGGATTCCACATAGAGATTTCCTTTTTTTTTCTCCTACTAATGGAAAACTCAACTTCAATTTCTAAATTCTTTAGGTGATTGTTTCTTTTCTATCTTTACTGATCTTTCCTGGAATAACTAAAGCTCATATTTGATAACTAAGATTTTAGAGTAAACCCTGGATGAGCGAAACAAAGCTCCAGAAATAAAGGGATTAAAAGATGAATTACAGCACAGAGCTCTCTCTCTGATATGGGATAAACATAGGCCACTCAGTGTTGATGACTGGACTGAGAAATATTTGTGGAAAAATACATTCAGAAAGAACATTTTGAGGAGTAAAGGGGTTTTATTCATTAGATAAGCAAAATCTTTCTTTTTGTTAATAATCTTTATAGATGCACACCATTTTAATTGTACATTTCAACAGGTTTTGGCAAATATAAGCACCCATCTAAACACCACCTTAAAAAATTTCTACCCACTAGTTGAAGTCAGTCACTCCCATCATATTTTCCTAAACGATAACCTATTCGCTTTCTGTTCTTTTCTTTCTTTCTAGTTTTATACTCTTAGAATTTCATATTAACGAAGTCTGTCTTCTTTCATGCAATATAAGATTCATCTATACTGTCAGTATATCACTATTTCTTCTTTTATGTTGAGTACAATTTTAAAAATAATTATATTTTAAAAGTTTCAAATCTGTTGCTATTTTTACCTAGTCCTTATGTCTGTCATTGAGGCTAAAGAGCTCTTTTCATAGTTTAAATAAAAGTCCTTTGAAAGACATATACACATATTACAATTATTTTTCTTTCACTCTGTGGCTTGCCATTGCATTTTCTTAAGTGTCTGTAAAAAACAACTTTTGTATTTCTAATTTCAGAAATACTTAATTTATTTTCTCAGTCTCTTGCCTGAGAGTTTGTGAGGATTTTTCTTTTGTGTTTTTTGTTTGTTTGTTTGTTTGTTTGTTTTTTATCTAGAAACCTTAGCATCTGAGTTTTTATATTTAGGTCTATCATCTAAGTTAACTCGTGTGTACACAGCATGACATAATGGTCAAAGTTTGTTAGTTTTTTTCTGATTTTGTTTCTTCATTTGAATATTTATTTGTTCTAACATCAGTTTTTAGGAAGATGAAAAGTTTTCTGAACCTTCTTTTCTGTTCTATTATTTGCCTATTCTTTAACACAACTGTATTACATTAATTATTAATTTGTATCATGAAATCTGTCAGTGTAAATCATGCTACTTCAATCTCTTTTTCTTTTCTAAAAATTGTTTTGCTATCCTAGGTCATTTACATTTCCTTATAAATGTTCGAATCAGCTTGACAACTTCTACAAAATCCTGCCCAATTTTTGGGTGTGATTGTATTGAATCTATAGGTTAATTGGGAAACAATTTACATCACAAAATGTTGTCTGTTTCAATCCATCAATATACTATATCTCTCTGTTTATTTAAATCTTTAATTAATCTCAAAATATTTTAAACTTATAAGTAAATGATTTGCATAGATTGTATTGATTTTCTCCTACATTTTCTGCTATAGAAAATGGATCTGGACAACTTAAATATTTTCCATTTGTGAGTTGGTCTATCTTTAAGATTGGACAGTAAAAAGCACTGGTAGACATCGAATGAGAGAGTAACTTTTCCCTCCTGGCTCTTGGATGCTCCAGCAGCATCTGTCTCCTCTTGCATGGGTAGCTTCTGCAGTATAGAGCACTTACAGTGTAGCATGCATCTCCCAGCAGCTGCAGGGCAGGCAACTTCTCCAAACCAGGCTTCTGCAGCATGTAAAGTTTCTCTTGTCCCAAGATCCTGCAGCAAGGATTATATTTCTAGCACTAAGATCTTATCATGTGCACAGCTTCTTTGCACCAGGGTCTTGTAACACGGGTGGTATTTTTAATACCAAGTTCCTCACATGTACATTTCCCTAGCACCTGGGTTGTGCAGCACAGGTGATATTTCCAGCACAAAGCTTCCATAGTATACGCAACTTCTATTGCACTAGGGTCTGGTAGCAAGGTTTGAATATCTAGAACCTGTCTTCTAAAGCATTTGTGTTTCCTATTGCACCAGGGTCCTGTATCATGGATGGTATTTCCAACACTAAGCTCCTATCGACTGTACAGTTTCTCTTGCTCCAGGATCCTGCAGTAAGGGGTGAATTTCCAGCACCAGAACCTTAATTTGGGCCTTATTTAGTGCCCAGGTCCTATAGCACAGGTAATATTTTCAAAATCCAACCTAAAGTGCTTCTCTTGATTCAGAGCACCAAGGCAAAGAGTACCCAAAACTTTCTATGATATCCTCCTTAAGGCGTTTTGTAGTGGAATACCTCTGGAGAGCTTACCCCATGTCCAGATTTCCCTGGCACAGAGAGAGTGAATTTCCAGCAAATTCCTCAGAGTACTTACTACACAACTTCTCTGCCATACAATGGTCCATGGCAGTGTGCTGCCAAACAAAATCTGAATCCTAGCACTGGAATGTAGGGGGAGGTCTTTCACAGGTGTTTTATTTCATCCCTAGAGGTAGTAGCTGCTGGATATACAAGCTAGTTACTATATTTATGTATTTCAAGATTTGATTATTTAAAAATATTTTTAAAAAGATTTTTGTGTTTGTGATTTTTTTTAGTGTACTGCTCTATTGTCTACCCCCTTGTAATTTCTGCTTTTGGAGTCAGGGTAATCTGGGCTCCATAAGATGAATTGTGATCTCGTCCCTTCTCTGTCCTGGAAGTAGCTGTGTGGAAGTGGTAGTTTCTCTTTCCTTAAATATTTGGTACAATTTGCCATTGATGCTTTTTGGATTTCAATTTTCTTTGTGGTGAGATTTTTAACCAAAAAAAATCCATTTTATCCACATACATATAACTTTATATAAAATCTTTTCTTCTGAACTAACCTTTAAGGGGATATGTCCATTTCATCAAAATTGGCATATTTATTGAATAAAGTTGTTTACTATATTTAATTATTGTCCTTTTAATATCTGTAAGATCTGCAGTAATGTTCCTCCTTTATTACAGATATGTTATAGTTTGTGACTCTTTCCGTTTTCCTGACTAATATGCTAAGACATTCATACATTTTATTGTTCTTTAAATGACCATGATTTAGTTTCATTGACTTGCCCTGTTATCTTTGTTTTCAGTTTTATCAATTAAAGATTTTTCTTTATTACTTTTTTCTGTTTTTTAGCAAATAAAAACATTATTTAATCAGTAATATAAATGAGTATATATATGTTATTTTCTTTATTATGATTTATAACTTATTTTTTAATGTAACTAAAGATTTTCTCTGAATTATGCTTAAGAAAGACTTGTGTATGAATTATAAAATGTAAGCAGAAAACATGCTTATGAAGTAGAGACATATAGTTAGTTGACTTCCAGATTAAAAATTCATAAGTAGTCAGATGCCAAGTGGGATCAGCTCTTTAGTGATATCATAGCTCTAAGCTGACACCTCTCTGTTTCCTTAGACTTTACCTCATTGTATCAAGATGTCTGAAATAATGCTAAATATTACACCATCCTATGCCATTATCCAAAAGGGGAAGGCAAAGGCTGGAAAGAAAATTAAATGTGACAACCAAGGGCTTCATTTAAGATCAAAACTGAAAATCTTTTCCAGAAATTTCTTAACATGCTCTTCATTAAGTCTCAATAATGGTTTGATTTCTTCCTTCTCAGTCTGTATATATTTTATTTTTTATTTTATTTTATTTTATTTTATTTTATTTTATTTTACCTTATTTTATTTTTATTTTATTTTACTTTATTTTATTTTATTTTATTTTATTTTATTTTATTTTATTTTATTTTATTTATTTTATTTTGACACTACCTAGAACTTTCTGTATAATGATATCATAATGATGCAAAATGCTTTGAATGATACTACAAAAGTGGTATGTTTGTCCAAACAAAGAGAATGTACCCCAAGAGAAACTCTAATGGAAACTACAGACTTTGGTGATTATGGGTCAATGTAGCTTCATGAATTGTAACAAATATACCATTCTGGTGGGAGATGTTGATAATGGGGGAGGCCGTGCATGTGTGAGTGAAGGGGGTATATGGAAAGTCTCTGTATCTTCTTCTCAGTTTTGCTGTGCCTAAAGTTACTCAAAAATACACAATTAAAAAATTGAAAGTAGCCACAATATGTCCCTGACACACAGACAATATTTTTGTCTCCTTGATTCTTCCCTTTACCTTTCTCTGAGATCCTGTTGATTCAGGAGCCAAAGTTCATTTCCTTCAGAGTGAGTATCAGCAGAACAGATGATGTTATTAAGAAAGTTGGCACTGAAAACAGAGCATAGAGGACAATTCTGTCAAATAATGAGTCTATACATTATAATTGGAAGTTTGAAGCATATTTATTATTCTAGTTTGGGATCTTCCAAATGCAGAAGCTGACTCAAGAATTTGTGTTTAAGCATTTTACTTGGGAGGTCACTTCAAGAAGTACGCACGAAGTGGTAAAATGAGACAAAAGAAAGAAAAAAACAATAGATTTTCATAATTGGTGGATTGCCTATAAAAGAAACTGAGGTTTAATTCCACTAATATACTTCTTATAATAAATAAATATTTGTTCTGTGAAGGTGCAAAGAAGCTGGGCTATTTATCTACTAGACCATAGATTACATTGCTCACGGGATATTTCTAGAGAATTACAATCTCTGCAGGTGTAGTCTGGCAGGAACAATGTCTAAGCACATTGCAGTGGTCAAGAAACACTCTTGAGTAGAAGGATGCAGGAAGTGACACATCTGTTTTATGGCATCTGTCTCTATTTGACCTCCACGGTGAGCTCTTGGGAGGAGAGCTCATTCAGATCCACGTGGGCCCCATATTAGCTTTTCTGTATCCTGTCCTGGATGCTTCAAAGTAGTTGCTGATTGCAGTCTCTAAAAAGAAAGGCATGGAACTGTAGAATTAGAAAGATAATCTATAACAAAAGTATAGTTTTTCCTAATACCAATCATATAGGCCTGGTACCAGTCTAGAAAAATCATCCTCCAATATGGGAGCAGCAATTTGGTTTTTGATCTTGTATTCTTCTTGCTCAACTTGAGGTCTTGTCTGGAAACTGTGACAAAGGAAATGAGACAAAGGAAAGCTCACAGGTGATCTTGTGAACCTCAAGCCAGAAACGATTTGTTTAATTTCTGGACAAAGTCAATTGACAAGAGATAGTAACAAAGCTCTGTCTAACTCTGAGGAGCAGGAATGTAATCACATACCACACCATCCAGTAACACTGAAGGAAAACTAGCATTAGGTGTAAGTGGCAGTAGGAGTCTCTATAATACAATTTTTTAGGTTATTTTATTTTCAACTTGAAAGTTATTCCAAAATTAAATGGAAAGGATAAATAGAGATCTTTTTAAGAAAGACTTCTAAGTGAATAATAAAGACTAGAAGTAGATCCTTTCATTGCCAAAATAAAACTATTGAATGTGAAACAGGCATTGGTAACTTGTCGAACATTAGGTAAGAGACTAACAAAAATAAAGGTATAATCATACATAGGATTTATAATAGATTACCACTGTTATTTCAGACCAATGAGGAAATTTACAAATTATTCAATTTATGCAGGTAGATATTTGATTAAACTTTGGAGAAAACATTAAAGTTATAGCAGAATATATTCTTTATTATCTAATTAAAAATATAGAAACTATAAATTCATATGAAATATATATGTATATAGATATTTTACTTTTGCTAAGTAGAGAACTCATTAGAAATATAAACAGGAAGAAATTACAGTATTCATTCGTCAATATAGAAACTTAACTATGGAAAATACAGGAAACAATTTTAAATGTTGATTTAATGATTTCATTCTTTTCAATTGTTTTCTCATTTGTTTGCTTTTACATGTATTTATTATAAAACATAAGTATTATTGCTTAAAACAGAGCACTACAAAGCAATGATTACTTTTTTAGAGCACTCAAGACTCATTACAAGAAGATTTCTGAAACAGTATGAGTATGCATGAAGAAGTTTCTAAGTTACTGAATAATCATAAAAGAAAAAAAACTTTAAAATTAAGTAATGACATTTAAAATATCTTCTCTGACACTGAATAGCACTTGAATTCTGGCAATGCACTTAAACATTTCTATCTCTCTCTCTGTCTTTTTTTTTTTTTTTTTAAATCTTAAAGGGTGCAATTAAATTGCTTCGTAGTGAATTGAAGATGAAATTAAAACATTAATGAAATTACAGCATCTAATAGAAAAAGTAACTGATAACTGGTAGCAAAAATAGAATAGAGAATCTTACTTAGGAATTAGCAAAAACTTTGCAAGAATCTGTAGAAATGGACACTTTGAAATTCTTTCTAAATTGCGTATGTGGAAAGTTATATCTTAGCATTAAAAATATTCAAAAATATTACATAGAGAAAAAGCACTTTTTTAAAATTAAAATTCTTGCTTTATTTTCTCTGTATTATAATTCCATGGTAAATTGTGATAAAATAGTCATCTGATTTTTAATTTCTAGACTGATTTTTCTAATTAATTAAAACTTTATTTTTTATGATTCTTTATTTCATGTAAATTTACTTTTTTCCCTATAATTCAAGCTATGAATTAAAAAGAGTTCAGAGAACTTTACATGTGGTTTATCACTTTTCTCTGAGGTGAGGGCAAGCATAAGTCACATTTTAATGTTTCTTGTACTCAGCAGTTTAGTGTTTATTTGCTTTTTAATTCACAGTTATAGAAAGAGCAAAATCAGCAGTACAAAAACAAATGACTGCAAATAAAAAGTAAAACTAAAGATATTCAGTGCAATTTAGAATAATTTTTACACTGATCTATTTTTTTAATAGGCTGCATGGAGTTTTGCCATGAATAGTTATAATTTGATTTTTATTATTCTGACATATTTGTTGTAAGATTTCCTGTTATCATTTGAAAAGATATTTTGAATTTTCACATCTTCTATAAGTCTGAGAATATCTTTCCCTTAAAGTGATAATTGTTGCTTTGAAGTGAGGTAATCTAGAAAAACAAAAACAAAACTGAATAAGCCATTTTTGGTTGCATAACAAATTGCCCTAAAATTTCGTAGCTTAAAATAGCAAATGCTTATTATCTGCCACAGTTTTTAATGGTCAGAAATCTAGCAACAAATGAGCTGGATGGTTTTAGCTGAGTTTGTAATAAGGTTGAGTTAAACTCTTAGGTGGAGCAGCAATCATCTCAAGCCTTAACTGGAATTTTGGAATCTTCTAAGCTTACTCACCTGATTGTTGGCAGATTTGAGTTCTTCACTGGTTCCGCCTGGAGGTTTCAGTTTCTTAACATGTGGGCCTCTTTATAGATCTGCTCAAAATATGGTAGCTTATTTCTGACAGACAGAGAGAGAGAGAGAGAGAGAGAGAGAGAGAGAGAGAGAGAGAGAGATGGGGGATGGGGTAGGGTGAAGACAGGAGAAAGGAAGAGACAGGAAAGAGAGACAGAACAAGCAATATTCTGCCATATGATATTTGGCACATTGATGAACCCCAGTTAAATATGGAAGAGGATTATATAATGGTGTGAGACCAAAGGACAGGGATCACTGGAGGCCATATTAGGGTCTGGTTACTCCAGGCGAGTCAGTGAGTGAGTGGTGAGTGAATGCAAAGCCCTAAACATTACTGTACACTGCTGTAGACTTTGCCTACACTGTACTCTTAAGCTGTATTAAGTTTATAAAATAACATGAGATTAAATGAAGCATGAGAGATAATGATGCAATTGAGGTATGGTAAACACGAGATATACAAAGCTGCTGCCGGGGTAACACAACATATTGTTTTATAGAAAACTTCTTTATAAAGTAAGTATAAAGATTATGCTCTAAAATAACAATAAAAAATATAGTATAGTAAATACATAATCCAGTAACATTTATTTATTATCATCAAGTATTATGAACTGTACACAACTGTATGTGCTATACCTTTTTACGACTGGCAGTGCAATAAGTTTGCTTACTCCAGCATCACCACAAATACGTGAGTAATGCATTGACCTATGTCATTTCGATGGCTACAATGTCACTGGTGATAGAAATTTTTCAGCCTAATTGTATATACAGTCCATTATCAAGAGTAAGGTTGTTAAACAGCATATAATTCTACCTGTATTTATCTGTAATTTTATCTGCCTGTTTCCTGTTACAGAATTTTGGGAGATCATTTACCTTTATTTATTTCATTCATTTAATCCTATGTCTGTCTTTTTTGTACAAGTTAGTAGTGTTTCTGCTGGTAAAAATTTTGTACCACTCTTACGAGTCTCCCATGTATGACTCGAGGATTCACTCTATCAGACAAGAGACTCCTAACAGATCTTTCCTGAACAACATATCTCTATTTCTGATTTCTGCCCAGATGGCTGAGGTGATCCATGAGTCACACACCTTCAAAGAACCTTTGTGGGAATGAACACTCTGACTTAATTCCTTTTCAGGAACTAGCAAAGGTTTCCCATTATACCCGTGGCATTCTTTCTAGAGAGCATTTTCATGATAGTGAGTTTCCTAAATTAGCATCTTTTATAATCTAGGTAGGTTGATAATTTTTGAAATCATTGATTTCTATTACTTTGTACTTAATAATTCTTCCCTCAGTGTCTCTCTTTCCTCCTGCATTTTATATAAGCAGCAAGAATAAATCATGCAAAATCTTCAACATTTTGCTTGGAAATCTCAGTTAAATATCCAAGTTTATAATTTACAAATTTGCTTTGCACATAACTACAAAATACATACAGCCAAGATTTTTGCCCCTAAATAGCAAGACTACCTCTCCTTCAGTTTCTAACAGCACATTTCTCATTTCTGAGTCCTCACCAGTGGCACCTTTAATGTCCATATATTTCTAAAAGCCCCTTCACAATAATATAGGAATTCCCTAAGGTGACATATGTCTTCTATACCATGCTCATCGTATTTTTTTTTTTTTTTTGAGTCTTCATCAGCAGAGTCTTAAATGTCCATATTTCTACTAAGAGTCTTTTCAAGGCAATCTAAGCTGTTCCTAGAATTCTCAATTTTTTATTTTAGCTTCTGACCACTGCTCAATTCCAAAGTCATTTTCAAATTTTTAAATATTTGTTAGAGCAACACACCACTTACAGGCGTCAAAATCTGTTATAGTTTCCTTAGGCTAATGTAACAAATTACTATAAACATGGTATCTTAAAACAATAAAAAACATAATATATTATAGTTTTAGAGGTCAGAAGTCTAAAACAAGTCTCACTGGGCTAAAAGCAAGGTATCAGCAGGGTTTCACTCCTTTCTGAAGACTCCAGGAAAGAATCTACTTTCTTGTCTTTTCTGGCTCCATAGACCTCTTAAATGATCAAAGCTAGCAATGGTCAGTCCAGTCTTTCTCATCATTTTTGGCACTGACTCTTCTACTTCACTCTTTTTCTTTATAAGAACCCTTCAATTTATATGAGGGTATTCTTCCTATTCCAATATTCTTAACATAACTTCACATGCAGAGGCCCCTTTGCCATACAACAATATCACAGGTTCTTGAGTTCTTTGAGGGCTGACATTATTCTGTCCACCACAGTTTGCATATGGCTCTTTTGTAAGATTGGGAGTTTCTTAGGCTTGTGGTTCCTCATTTGTGACACAAATCCCATTTATGTGTAACATTCCTTGGAGCCACTTTCAGTTACCTTTGGGATTTGGGGAGCAGGAGGAACTAAAGCAGATATGAAGCTTGTGGTATTTGAGTAAAAAAGTCCTTTGTCTCTGACCTAGGAGTTTGATGGCCTTTGCTAACATCAGTGAGATTGCGGCAGACCAATTTGATAGCTTGCAAGCAAGATAAAAATCTCAAACCATTCTAAACATTTGACTACCTTAGCCTGATTACACATTTTACACTTTATATCTAGCAACTTTCTGCTCCTACCTTACAATAACCTCTTCTCTAATTTTTAATAACATGTAACTCACTTTCTTCTAAGTCTTCTTCCCATAGTCCTATCAAAGATTATGCAGAGCCTCTTAAGTGCTTCGACAAAGCACTTTAGACTTTTATCATTATTCTCTTTAACTTCTACTGTCTAGTTTTAAAGCCATCCCCACATTTCAAGTTTGTTCTTTTAGCACCCAGATTCTGATACCAAAATATATATTAGTATTCTTTTGCTTTGGAATAAGTTATCTTAAAACACAGTAGTTTAAAACAATAAACACTGCTTTTTTGTAGAGTTTCTGATGGTCAAGTTTCTGGGAGTGGCTTAGCTTAAAATTTTTGGTTCTGGGTCTCCCATAAGATTACAGTTATACTGTTAGCTGATGATTCAGTCAACTCAAGACTCAATTGAATTTCGAAGATGTAGCCAAGCTTCTTCATATGCTGGTTGGCAGGCTTCATCCTTGTTCACTCTTGGCTGGAGGCTTTATTTCCTCACCATGTGGATTTCTCTATAAGGCTGCTCACAACATGGAAGCCTGTTTTCTGAGAGTGTTTGGGGAGAACAAGAGCAAGAGTGAGCCCGATAAAAAGTCTCAGTGTTTTATAACTTAATCTTACAAGTGATATACTGTTAATTCTGCCATATGATTCTTGCTATAGAGACTGACCCTATACCATGTTACATCAGGGTGTCCATATCAGAATTTGAGATCATTGAGGGCTCTGTTGAAGGCTTGGTACTATGAAGTGTATTATTTGATATTATTGTACCAAAATTAATTCTAACTATTCTTGTATCAAAATTTTTGATAATTTTGATAACAATACAAAAAAAACTAGAATTATCAATATGATTTATTATGTGTCTGAAATAGAAGAAATAGTATCTTATACCTAGATCAGGTACATTTCTTAAAATTTTGTAATCATAAAAAAAGGAAATTGTTTTATAGAGCATTTAATTTTCTGTACTAGTATATTTGTATGTGGAATTATCTAAAAATAAATACACTCATAATATTAGATGGAGGGGGAGAAGCTATTATTCAAAGGCAGCACAATTCATGGCATTCCAGAATACTTAGAACTTGTCATTGGCTGGATGACTATGAACACATAGCTTCGTCTTCAAGACTTGGCCCCTTGTCATCTCTCTGACTTTTTCATCATCTCCCTTCCACTACAGACATACTACTTTCTGGCCACTCAGTGCTCCTATTCTAGTTAGAACCTCTACCTGTGATGCTCTTCCACAGACATCTCCAGAGTTCATTCCTTCACTTCTTTCAAATCTTTGGTCAAATATCTTCTCAGGGAGACCTTTCTTTTTTAGAATTTTAGTTAACTCATGCAGGACTGCCAATTCCCAATTCTAGAATCAAATTTTTAAATGTACTTTGGGCTTTTATAATACTACAAAGTTTGTTTCTTGTTTATATGTTCTGCCCAATACAAAAATATAGTTTCCACAAGGCAGAGGTTTTTATCTGTCTTTTTTCAGGTATCTCTGGCATTTGGAATACTGACTGGGACATAGAGGAACTCAAAGAATATGTGCTGAATGAATTAGTATATGGAGCTTTTAGAAATAGCAGTCTACAAAGATAATCTGAACTTTGAATAGAACATAATAGATGTATCCCTAGTTTTAATGGATAAATTGTTAAAGTACAAGAAAGTAGACTTGTTATAGACTTAGAACATCACTGGATATTTATTTGGAAATACCACTCATCTTCTTGGCTATTGTCACATTGGGAGCTGTTAAGGGATGTAAGACTGTTTTTGATTAACTATCCTTGTTGTTCCAATACTCTTATTATCAATTAATGTCAAATGACTGTACCTAAACTGCACAAACTATTATTGATTATTTCAATTTTAAAGAGCTATTCCATGAATTTTTTAGCACAACTTTAAAGCAATGGAGAGAGAGAAGATATTATATTCTGCAGTGACTTGAAAGGCTGTATAATTCAGTTGATTTTAGCTTTCCGGTAGAGCTTGAATTGTTATTAAGGTTATATGATAATAAATTCTATTTTTCTATTGGGCGTCATGCCAATAAATAATTTTTTTTTCAGTTAATGGGATTGCTATTGTACTTTATAGTAACATTTGCCAATTCGATATCTCCTTTACTCAAAGGAAGATCAAAGGGCTTTTGGCTCTCTGATCTCTAGTTCTTCAAACATCCTTGAATGACATTTCTCATTACTTTCTGAAAATACCCAAGGTAAGGTAGAATGCCTGCAATATAACATAGAATTACTTCCTGCCAAAACAGACAGAGGAGCTGAAATTATTAATTTTATGTTTGCCAGAACTGTTGTCAGCAATTCTGCTACTATTTTAAAAGAAAATCTTAGTTTATACAATATTTTAGAATTATGTTCTCTTCCTCCCTCGAATTTGTTTAACATTACTTCAATTAACAACTCACTGGCTTTCAAGCTAAGTATTTTATCTTCCACAAAGTAAAATGCAAGCTAGGTATTTTGTATCTTCTTGTATCTTCTGTCTTCTTTCCTCTTCTTTGTATCTTTTATAAAGACTTTCAGATAGAAGGAAAGCTATGAGGATATTATGAATGATGACTACAGACCCAGAATCCTGTTTCCATCAGATGAGCTTTGATCATTTACATTTTAATTATTGCTTTTTCATATTAGCTTTCTTTTGAAGAAATAACTTCCTTGGATGGAAAATTCATTGTCATAAAATGTATCGTTATGTGGCTGTATTACTGCAAAAAAAATGTGATACCAAGTATGAAGTGTCCACCCAGATTTATGTCCATCCAGAATCATGTGACCTTATTTGGGAATAGAGTCTTTGCAGATATAATTAATTAAATTTAAATGAGGTCATACTGCATTAGGGTGGGCCATAAATTTAATGACTTGTAAATCATTGTCCTTGTGTAATATCTTTATGTCCAATGTAATATATATTCATGGCTTATAAAAAAGCTATGTGTTGCTAAGGACAGGCATAGAGGGAAAAAACCCTCTGACAGCAGAGGCAGAGATTGGAGTGATGCATCTACAAACCAAAGAATGCCAATGATCACCAGTTACTATCAGAAGCTAGGAAGAGGCAGTAAAAGACTTTTCCCTGAGCTTCAGAGGGAACGAGGCTCTGTCTACACCTTGATTTTAGATGTCTACCCTTAAGAACTGTGAGAGAATAAATCTCTGTTGTTTTAAGCCACCCAGTTTGTTACTGCAGTCCTAAGGACACTAATACACTGATATTGGGTTTACATGATTTCACTGTAGAAAAACTTGTTTCAACATATTTTGAAAGTGTATATACTTTACATTTGGCATAAAATTCTGATGTATACATTATTTTGAGGACTTCCCAAGTTAATGTCATTATAAGCCACAATTATTCAGAAATCAACCACTTAAAAATTATTAAAATCATTATTTTTTTTGATTTACCAAAAACTATGTATTCTATGACATAAATTATATATTTAAAAAATTTATCTAGTTAGAGAATTATGAAAAATGAGGCAGTATGATATGTTCTAAAAGAACATATAATTTACATATGATTCTATCACATGGAAAACACAAAAGAAGATATTCTCAAGATCACAGAGATCTGCATTACACCCTCTGGCCTAACTTATCTTTAAATGTAGATAAGTCTTTTAGCCTCAAGGCTCTCAGCATACATATATTAAAACATGGATATTAAGTTTGAGATTCTCTCTAATTTATCATGTAACTCTAAAATTCCAATTTGTTTTCTTCTTCCAGATTTGGAGATTTTAATAATTGACAAAAATCCTATAATTCCACTACAATAGAAAATGCCACTTGAAAATTGGTTAGACTCAATTGTTTTAACTCAAATTAATATGTTGGAGCCTTAACCCTTACAGCTCATGAAGTGACTGAATGTGAGGATAGGGCCTTAAAAAAAAGGGGTTAAGTTAAAATCCACTTGTTAGAGTGGGCTCAAATCCAATCTGACGGGTTTCAGGAATTCAGAAGGCAATTATGCAATTAGTTGACTTTAATAGAATTAATGGACCCTTTTTTATTTTTTGTAAGAGGTTGTTCTTTATCATTTCATGAAATAAAGAGTAATGAATTACTCTCAAATAGGATAAATTATTTCATATAGGAGAAATTTGATCATTATTAAGTAGAAACTCTACTGATACATGTGTTTAAACATTACATAGGCATGTGGTCTCATATGAAGAACTGAATCTTCAATATGACAACCAAAGTTGCTTCTAAGCATCAGTGGAGTAAAATAAATTTAAAAAACAGCGCCATTGCTAACAAGCAACAACAATATGATGTTAGAAACTTTTATTACTATCTCTGAGATTTATGACAGGAAAGAGCATAATGAAGCCAGAATACCTTGTCTACCATTTAATATATATGAAAACATCTAATAAAATATGTTAAAAGTTATTAAAGGCAAAAAGTTTTTCTTAGTTAACATTTGAACACTTCTAAATTTTAACATTTTAATTTATTAAATGATTTCTAAATAATCAAAAATTTTAACTATTTTATATGATAAATTGAGTTTTAAATTCAAGTTAAGTTTTAAATATATTGTCTAACCTTACTCATTTGTATTTAAAGAAGGTGACTGCATTCACTTTTTTTGGACTCCATTAAGACATTATAATGGCATTTTGTGTAAATAATCTAAAAATATCTTTCATGGAGCTTGGAATAAATGGCTTAAGACTTTGAATGACAAATATATTTATTAAATAAAATATTAAGTAGCTTTTTCCCTTGCCAGGTGTTCTTGATCAAATTGCTTAAACTCACCAAGACTCAATGTTCTCATAGGTAAAATTGTAATAATTACCAATATTACCTGACTCACAAGTGGTTGCTTGGCACATATGTGTTGATGTATTTAGATTCTAGAGAACTATGCTTATTCTGTACAATGTGAAGAACTGTAAGTAATGATGATGATCATGATCTTGGTGGTCATCTCATTCATATCTTTATCTTGCTTTTTACATATCAAAAATTTAGAGAAGTATATTAACATTTCTCATAATTAGTTTCTCTCAACTTATTATCATATTTTTCTCAATTTTTGCTTATTATTTTGATATATTCATTTGAGATATGAAATCTCTCTATTGTTGGATATAAATTTATTTATGAAAAGAGAGTAACTGTTCTCCAATTTACTCTAAAATCTTTATTGTATGACATTAATCTTTCAAACTCTGCTTTTATCAATTTACATTTTTTTTCCAAAAAGACAAATGAACATGAATTTCTATGATTCTTTATTTTTAAGTCAAATGAACATTAATAATGACATAAAAATTAATCTTTTATTTTTACAAGCTCATTCTATTTAACTTCCCCATTTTGTTATTTTAGTCAATAATAGCAGATCAATTTTCTTTAAAACAACACTATTACTTATATTTGTGTTATAATTTAATAAACATTTATATTTTGTTCTAAATTCATATTTGTTACAACTATTAATACTTAATTTGTTGTATTGTTTGAGTCCAGCCTCTCAAATCAATCTATTTCATTGATTTTAATCTTTCTATTTCATTGATTTTAATTCTTTTTTTATTTTGTTTTTAACATTTTCTTAAAAAAGAATTTGAGAATATGTCATTTTTACCTTTACATAGAATATGTATTGTTGAGTTTGATGGTTAGAGAGTTTCTCAAAATATTTTTCCCTCATAATTCTGAGTATATTGCTCTCCCATATTCTGATAGATATCTAATACCGACAAAGAGTAAAAAAAAATATTACTTCCAAGTATTTAACCTATATTTTTTTCTAAAAGTTTTTCTTAAATTTAGTAAAATTTCTGACTTATTTGAAGTTTTAAAGGTTCACTAGCATGTGCATAGATTTTAACATGTTTTCATTAATTGTACTAAATGCTAAATATAAATATGGATTTTTCCACATATCCAAAGTTTTATTTATTTGTTTGCATAATTTATATTTTAATATATTTATTATTACCCATTGTATTTTGAGAATACTTTTTCTTATCTACATGACTTCTTTTGTATTTATATTGGCCTCTCTCCTTTCATCTGTCTTACCATCTCATAGAACAGTAGTTTTTATTTTTTATTAATATCATTTTGTAATTTTTTGCTATCATTTAGTATTTTATATCTTCTTGAATGTTATAACTCATGCTATATAATCTTTTGCCCAGCCTTTCATTTTTTCTTGTTTTAATATTTTTCTTAAACTTTAGCTTTGAAAGTTCTGTCCAAATTTTATATTTCACTGTGCCTTTTTTTTTTGTTTTTTAGATAGCTTCATAAATCTCCATTTACTTCAGGGACCTAGTCATAATAAATATGGGATGAGAGAGCTATGGCCAATACAAACCAGGACCATAGTGAATACCTCACTAAATATAAACAGTACTAAAGACATTAATGCAAAAAAGCAGTATAAACTATAAACATAGACACATTTTATATGTTTCTGTTCAGCAGGTGTTGGAAAAGATGCAGTGATCTCTTTGCTCTGGGTGAGCCACTTTATTACTTTGAATCCATTTTGTTGAGAATTTCATAACAAAGATCCACTTTGTGGAGACATTCTGGACTGTTGCTGCTAATGGTTTTACTGTGTTACTATGTCTGTTACTGTGTGTGCATTTTGCACCAATAATCTGAGATTGTTTGAATGTTAATTCCAAGCACATTGGTTGTAACTGCTTGTAACCCTGAAGCCCTTGAATCATAGGTAGAGCCAGTTGCCACAGGCTCTACTGGAATAAGAAGTGAGACTGAGGATTTTGAAGTCATAAAGAAGCCATCTAATTGTTATTACAGCTAATATTTTTTTATTAATAACATAAACATTGTTTTAACTTAATAAAAGAAGAAATATTCTTTTTTTCCCCTTATGTTATTTAATTTAATCCATTGAGAGAATGTCTTGTATCATTAGTGATATATGTGTAAATCTTAAGAAAAGGGATCAGGGTGAATTACTATTTGACCAAACCAATACCTAGAAAAGCACAGAACACAGGATAAATTCTCTAAAAGCTTTTCTGGTTCAGCTACTTTTATTGCATGCAGATAATTTCCTGATTTCACATGCTAACAGAGTTCTTCAAAATTTCTCTTGTCAACTTAATTTTAATAGCATTTGATTTTGACTTCTTAGTGAATGCTAGTGATATGGGGACACAACATCAGCTATTAAACAGTGTTGAGTTCATTCAGAACCAACTCACATGAAAATAAATTCTGATTTATAGTCTTCAGGATTTCTAATAATTTTTAGAACATAAAGAAATCTTTCTCTAGTAATTGCTATTATTTGTTTTTATTGCCAATGTAAATCTCTTATTAAAAGTATTTGAATACATCAGAACTCATTTAAAATTCTGGAGTGAAAATAAAGAAAAAACTGCATGCCGGACATATGTCATATGCATCATCAATTTAGTTTATTTTTCACAAATTTCCATATTAAAAAACAGCTTTAAAAAACAGATGTCATGTATTGTCTATCTTATTTTATCACGAATTGAAAATAAAAATAGGACTATAAAACAAATAGGTACTTTTGCATGATACAATGATACAAAGAAATATATCTCCTTCAATTCATCTAAAGCAATAAATTGTCTTCACTCTTTATCATCTTTTATTTCTAATAAAATGATTGAAATGAAAAGTATAAATATAAAGTATTTTGCTTTAAATTTCCTCATTGAATATAATTTCCTAATCTATATGCCCAGCACTTTTTCTTTTAAGTAAACACCCCTGTACTACCTTCTCACACATTCACATGGCTATGCCTTCCCCATTAGAGTGGTGAGTAGAATAGCCAAATTAGTCACCTAGAGTAGTCTATCTTTTTGGAAACAGTGATTAATTTAGATTTGGGTACATTCTGCAAACAAAGCTATTCAGAGACTTCTATTGGTACTGACACGGATGTTGGGAGAAAATAGTCTTTCTACTTCTGTGTTCTGAAACTTCATAGACTCCGTAATCCTAAAGTTGTTGATCACTAAGCCAACCTATTGGACAGCAGAATAGAAAAAGAGACAAAGCTATTGATTTGTATATTAGTTTCCTATGCTGCATGAAAATTACGACAAAATGAGCAGCTTTATACAATAGCCATGTATTATTTAGCAGTTTCTGTGGATCAGGAGTCTGAAAATGGCTTAGCTTGGTCTGTTCACCAGACTACAATCCAAGTGTTATTCTTGGCTACAGTTTCATCAGAGACTCACCTGGGGATTTATTTATGTTCAGGCTCCCTTAAGTTGTTAATAGAATTCATTTCTTTTCAGTTGTCAGACTGAGGTTCCTTTTTCTTGTTAGTTGTTGGCCAGGGTGAGAAAAGATACTTCTCAATTTCCCTCTGTTACTAGTAAGTGCATCAGAAATATTTTCTAAAATTTATAAATGATATATTTAAATTATGTAAATAAATTAATAAGACACAATTAATAAGTGATAGGTCAGTAATTCTGTTTTATCTCCTATCGTCTAGTCCTTGGCTCTTTCAACTCAACATTATTATTTTTCTATTTTTAATAAAGTTTGTAAAGTTCATAAAATTGTTGCTATTTTTCAACAAAACCACACCTCCAAGTGAGTTTTATATTAGCTGTAATTTTTAAAGTGTGACCAGATGATCACCTGCATCAGAATCACTTAGGATACTTAAAAAGCCAATCTCCATGACTCTATACAAGAGCTATAAATTCTGAAACTGTGGGTGCAGAGTATAAAACTCTAATTTTTCAAAAATTATAATAGACAACCCAATGCAGAATTGCTAAATAAGATTAACATTTGTGCTAAATTCTTAAGGTCACAGTGTAGAATAAATAATACGCTACAGATAAATTACATAGCACAATGTATGGTAAACATACGGTTTTCAAAAGAAATGACCTATTTATATATTTCATAATGGATTTCAGCATTATAAAATATTTTAAAGTTTGCTTTTGTAACGGATAGGAAATATACTTTCAATTTAATTTGTCCTTAAAGACATGAAGTGTAATAGAATTTTTAAGAGCAGAATGATCTTTACCCGAAAATACATAATTTATTTTATTAAATGTGGCAGTTGGTATTAAAGTTTTTTAAATTGAAAGAGAAATCATTTAGGTTAATATATAATATTATAAAAATTTGTTTTCATAAAAGTTAACATTACTGGGTAGCATTTATTTTGAGATTCAATGTTTAATAAAATATATTTATGATAATTATTGTATTATATTATTTATCTTCACAACTTTTCTGAATTATAGTCATGTAATCACCTTAAGGGATAGGTGACCTTATTTAAACCTAGCAAACAGCATTCACATGCGTTATTTTTAAAGAAAAGTCAGCATTCTTTAAAGATTCTTTTTTTGTTTTCTTGACATTGATCTTAGACTTTTTTCTCATTCTAATATCTTTGGAGTTTGTTTTTAAAATGAAAACATTAAATACCTTATAAATCAAAAAAGAAAGTTTGTTCTAATATTTCTAGAGACTGATATATAAAATAATTTTAAAAAATGGTAAGATGTAAAAGTTATGACTTCCGAGAAAGTTTCTAATTAAAGTCTAGTTTGCACAACTCTATAGAAATACGTATTCCTTAAGATTTTCCAAAAATGCATGGCTATGATAGCATAGCAACCTTATTATCACATGAAACATACTGTATTTTATCATTTTAAATACATCTAACAATATACTGAAATATATAAAGACTTTATATATTTCAGCGTATTAATGTAATTAAGCTTGTCTTTAAACATGCACGTTTGAATTTGAAAAGAACATTTTAATCTTAGACTGTACTGTTTTTCCTAGCCTAAGATGTAGTTAATAAATGAATGAAGAAGTATCAGGGTTATCAGTCTTTTCTGCATAAATCCAATTTCTAGCTTTTAGCAACAATGTTTCACTGATCTAGGATTATTCCAATATTATTTTATTTATGATAATTGCATGTCTCCTAAATGGATACAGGTTGAATTTGTTTCATATAATTAATTAAATAAGGAAACTTCCACTTAAACTTTTTGCTTTATTAAATTATATTCTTCAGAAAATTAGTACATATATGGAATTTCCCATAAGGTCAATAAAAATTATGCATTTCAGATTTCATTGTTAAAATTTTTTTTATGAATTTGAGCTGTGTACTTATGTAAATGTTGGTATCCATTTATATACATTAACATGCCACTATATTCTAAATATGACTCCTTCCTTATACAACTTTTTAAACATGGCAAATAAATGAAAGAAACTATGGTCCACAATATTCTCAAGTTCAAAGAAACTAACACAAAATAAACACAAAAAAAATTAACACAAAAATGCATAATAATTATGCCACTGTATTCAATAATAAGGTGAAATATTAACAGTAGTTACATAAAAAGAGAAGCATTATGCATAGGCAACAAAGATAAAATCAAGTACAGATTTATCATAAAAAATAATGAAAATTAGAAAGAATGAAATATTGGAAAAAGGAAAAAAAGAAAAGCAAAAGACACTATCGATCTATGATATTTTGAGAAGCTGGCCACCAAAAGTAAACATTAAAAACATTTCAGACAAAAATTAATTTAATGAATTGTGAAAGAGAAAATTTATTCAAAAGATTTAAAGTATGTTATTTAGGCTAGGAGAAAATCATTCAAGATAAAAATTCAGATCTTCATAATGATCTTCGTAACAAACATAGAAAATTCTAAATATATAGAAGAAATGTAAAATGGTTATTAACACTTTATTTAAAAACATTTTAGATTTTAAAGCAAAAATATCATTTAATCATGGAGTTTATAACATACAGAGTATGTGAATATATTGCAAAAGACATGAAGGAAAACAGATTACTGGTGTAATTTTCTTATATTAAACAACAAGCAGTATAATATTCAAACATGGATTAGGGTAATATATGACAAAAATAAATGAAGTTGTAGCTTATATGTCAATAAAAAACAAAAAATGGAATATTAAAAATACTAATTTTTGCAAAAAATACAGGAATAAAGGAAAAGAAGAAAACAGAAAAAACATAAGCAATTAGGAAGTAAGGTCTAGAGTAGATATGTAGGATTCTGATTCCTATTCCTATTGCAGTATTTTTTTATCTCAAGTATTTCTTTTTTGATTGTTTCTTTTTAAAAATTTATTTATTTATTATTTTTAATTGAACAAATGATTTAAAATTAATTTTCCCTTGTCTACCTCCTCCCTCTCCTCTGATAACCACTATAATTTTCAATCTCTACTTACATTGACCTTCTGTTCTTGCATGATATCCATTAGAAGTCAGCATATTAACCATCACTGTTTTAAATTACTTGTCTAATAATTAAGTTACTTTTCTAATAATATCTGAATCTGGTTCTGATGCTTACTGTGTCTCTTCAAATTATGTTTTTTGCCTTTTAGTATGTGTTGTAATGTTTTCTTGATAGCTGGGCATGGTGTATTTGGTGAAAAAGTACTGCTGCAAAGAGGTCCTAGTAATTTGGTGGTGGCGTGGGGGAAGGAAAAGCCTTCTATAACCCTAAGACTAGGTCCAGGTGTTTGAGTGAGTCTCAGTCTCTCTCTGGACTGTGAGCTTCACAAATGTTTATCAGTTTGTTTTTTTCTCTCTGCTCAGGTGGGACAGGATGGCTAGGGCAGACTGGAGTTGAGTTTTTCCCTCCCGGCAGGTCACTTAGTCTCTGATAAAACACCAGCAGGACAGGCTATGGTTAATAAGTTTCCCCTGAAGGCAGGCCTTATTGAAAAAACAAAACAAACAAAACAAAACAAAACAAAACAAAACATTTCTCCAGGGTATTTCAAAATGGTTCTTTTTCCATTCTCTTACAAGAAGCAGGAAAGGATTTTTCTCTGATATTTATTGTGGAAACCCGGTCGAGCTTCTGGAGGTAAGTGGAACCCCCTCAAACCTGGGTTCCATGAAGTTTTTAACTCTCAGACTCATTCACACGGAGCCTCCAGCAGTTCAGTATATGACAAAATGTGTTAAAAAAAGATTTAAAAAATGATGCAAGTTTTTAAAAAGGAACAGATAAGAGAAAGAACACTGGAAAAAAAAATAAAAGACACAATTCAGGAATAAAGATTTTATAAAAGTAACATATAAACAAACAAACATAGTAAGTATTTACAATAAAAAATGAAGAAACAAAGTTTATTTAAGGAAAAGGGAAATATAGAAAATAAGGGGAAATAAAATTAAAGGAACTATTCTCTGAGAATTTCTGAAAGTACATACTAAAAGAGCACATATCAGTTTATCTGAGGAAATTATTCAAGAACAACTAACATTGAGACACATTTTAGTATAATTATTTGACTTTTTTTCCTTCTGTCTTTGAAAAAGGAGATATTTGGTGTGCTGAAAAAGTATACATATACAATGTAGGAGAGATTAAGTAAACAATCTCTCATCCAGAATTGGAATTGAAAGTATTAGAAATCAATTGACATTTTGTCATGTATTACTCTATCAACTCAGAATGCCTAAAAATAATAATCAAACCAGTAGCAATAAGCATCCCTGGTGACTTAATTGAGACCTTGAGATGCCATTTTCACTTAATCAAAACATGGCTTCTCAAAGTATGGTTAATTCCAAGTCCAGAGCCGAAATGTCCAAATTGTATCTGAAACATTATCATTCACAACAACTACTTAGCTATCACTGACTTTCAGGGTCATGTCAAAGGACTCAGAAGCCAATTTAAAAAGGTTTTCATTGACTGGAAAGGAATAATTTGAGGATAATTAAGGAAAATTACTGTTGTAGATTGAAACACATCCCACATGCTAAATTCCATGGGTTCTACATAATATAAAATTAACTGGTATTGAACAATGATAGGAACCCCATTTATTTATTTGAAAATCAATGTTGAAGGGAAGAGATAGAATGTCTTTCTTGTAAGAACTGAGCCACTGGGCAACAAAATGATAGATGAGATAATGCTTCTTTTTTTTCAGGATACAGCTGAAGAAGTAATACATTTGTAATATCACCATTTTTCAGTTCCTATCAGAAAAAAGAGACTTCCAACAGTATATGCCTCCTGCTGAAGAACACACCACCTGTGAATTAGATATCCAAAAAAAAAAAAAAAATTGAACCTGATTCTGATTAATTCTTTCAAGCCAATTATCAATTTATAAACACATTAAACTATACCATGTAGACAAAATTCACAGATCTAGAATGTGAAGAACTTTATACAGAACAAATATGATGATTTTTAAATGAGTTAATTGCAAAGTAACCTAGATAGTTTTTTTTTTTTTATACAGGTAAAGTATATATCAAAGAAAAAGAACCTGTATTATTTTTGTAATGTGAAGATAGTAAATATATTTTTAATCTTTATATAAATCTCATAATGATGTAATATTTTTAGACAGTACCAATGCACTTACACTTACATTAAACATTAAATTGATTATAGAGATAATCATATTTTGCTCTTCTCTCAACTTTATGAAGTCTACTTTTTTCTTATTTCAATATAAAAACCACTACACTAAAAAGGTTAGTAAGAGGTCTTTGCTTATGTATTGTCCTTTCCTAACTCAGCTTTATTTTTCAAATAAACTTCATTTTCTGGCCACCTGATTTCTAAACATTGTCCTCATATGGAAAATTCACCATTGACACTTTGCATTTATTTTCAACTGAAGCTGAATTGTATTAAAGAAAAAAAAAAGATCTGGTGTTTCTAGTTTATGGAAGCAAAGTAATAGACTAAATACTACTTGTCTAAATACTCTCTGATTGTGTTGTCTCACTAAATATATTTAAGTTGAAATCATAACAGTTTTTAACAGGGAAAATAACTGCATTTTGTATTATTTGACAAGGACATGACATTATGTATTTAGTTTGTGAATTGCGTATTCTAAAATGAGTTTATTTTATAATGATTACATGTTCCTTTCAAATATATCTTTGCTGCTTGAATAATGTAACTACTAATATTGGGAATCACTATTATTTTGGTAAAGAAAACTCAGCTATTGTACAAGTTTAGAGAAGCACACTCCATTAACCTTTCTGTCCTTGGAAATTAGACTGACTTATTGTGCAATTTCAATTAGCTTGTCAAATAAATGCACTGCCACTATATACAATTCTTTTCTTTAAATCAGTTCTGGGAAACAGGGTGTACCATGTACTGAATGAGGATTATAATTTCTTCTCTAGGAGAAACATTGAGCAATGCATATTGAAGTAATATTTAAAACAGTGTATATTTCTAACTGAATACTGCATAAATGACATTAGACATGGCTTCTGGTTTGATGTTTCATTCCATTTTTCTTTTAATGATGGAGATCATTCAGCCCACTTATAGTAGAATAGAGATGGTACTGCCTCACATTGGCTATATATGAAATGAAAAATTGATTGGCTTTTGTTTTATGTTCTAAATCACATATATTATTGGCCATGTCTCTATAATAAAATAAAGGAAAAAAGAAAGAAAGAAATGTGAAAATCAAGATTGTTAATATAGATAGGAGGATTGATGACCTTTCTAATTCTTCAAATGGCCACACAACATTTAATTGACTGGCATCTTTAAAACAATATCCCATTCTAATGAAAGAAATGATTTTATTCTCATTGTCAATTTACATAGAATACAAATAATTGTAAATGTTGTCATCTTTCTTTGTAAAAGTCTTGAAACTTGTCTAACCACTGCTAACTTTCAGGAATATATATGACAAAGAGATAAGACAAAAAATATTTCTCATTTCTCAGAAAAAAAATAAAAATTTTTAATATACATTTCTCAAAATATATTTCTTCATACCATACCAAAAATGGCTTATGATTTTTATTCCAGTACCCAGATATGATGGTGAAAAAATATTTATTTCAATTGAAATTGTGTGTAAATTAGCAAGATTGTTTAGAATATGGACAAAATATGCATATTTTAATAAAAAGTGTGCAAGATCAGGCTTTAAGATGCAACCATCACCTTTGCATTTTTTCTTTAGTTATAAATGTACAATTCTTTTCAAATAAAAAAAAATTTCTATTACTGTGCTAGAATTAAGCATTTTGTTTTCTAATGTTCCTTACTATATCAATTTAGTTTTCTACCTTTACTCTTTCCAATATGTTCTGCCCCATTTCTTTTGACATGATTCAATATTTTTGTATAGTTCTCAATTTTTAATTTGGTCTGATACTATATAAAGCCTTTCTTGTTCAATTTCTATTCTGTAGAACAAACAAATATCCATATTGAAATTGAAATCAGTCTGTAACACATATAAAAAAAAGTTGCAGGATGTAGAATTGTTATAGGCATAAATTAATTTATCTGTGTTGATAAGGCTATATTTATATTCAGATATTTTTATAGTTTTGCTTGCACTTACTTCACAAGTATAAAGTAAAACAGGATCCTTGTGTAATTAAGCACATCTTTGTCAAAAGATTGTGGCTCTATCATAGAA
The DNA here is from genome assembly GCA_028627145.1 of Eidolon dupreanum. Taxonomy (NCBI): domain Eukaryota; kingdom Metazoa; phylum Chordata; class Mammalia; order Chiroptera; family Pteropodidae; genus Eidolon; species Eidolon dupreanum. The sequence continues at coordinate 11,636,193 of CM053507.1, forward strand.
ATAAATGTATTTATCATAAATTTCTAAATTATCTTGAGAAAGTGAGAAAATTAGGCAAAAAAGAAAAAAATAGCAAATCTTTTTTTTTTCTTTATTTCACTTCTGAAAACACTGTCAGAAAAAAAAGATGTAAGTTACATCTCTGGTGAACAAATGAAGCATGTTCTATGCTTGGCAAAACAACTGCCTTTCTCACTTCAGTAAAGAATATCCTCTTCATTATTTTTCTGATTGTCTTCTATATTGTATTTTACTGCCAACAAACAATCTACAAATTATACTACTAAAAAAACCTCTATGCTTATAAAAATCATCTATCAGATTTAATAAAGTCAGGACTTAGATTATTTGCAATAATTTAGATGCTTAAAGATGTGCAAATATATAGAATAGAACAGGAAGTTGTTTTCTATTTTTAACACAGAAAGAGCAGAGTTTCTGGAAGACTTAGAATCATTTAGTTAAGGAATTTTTATTTATGGAAAAAAATTCTAGAAGATTTGTTAGTGCAGTGATTAGGTAAAAACTTTACTTAGAGATTCATAGTTATGTATGAAACTGAAAGATGCTGTAAAATGAGAATTGATAAAAAAAAAACAATTTTTAAATTTTGAAAAAAACGCTTTTTTAGACATATCAAAACAATGTTTTTTCTCTTTCACATTAAGCAGAAGTTATAAGGTGCTAGAAACTCTACTCCATTATTTAATTAAGTACCTCAGTGAACAGAGCATTACACTTAAAATATGAATTTATAGTATTTTCTTGCTCTTATAGATAGTGATAATAAATTATATATTGTTGAAAATAATCTTATTTACATAAGGGCAAAGAAAATGATCAACATGAATTCAAAAACACAAGTTTTGAAATAGCCAAGTAGTACTTAATATAGTTCTCATGTGAGAAAAAAACCTAACATTTTTGTTACTTAGGGTTCCCCCACATTTTAATTTATTTTTTTGTCTGAGAAAGTCTTTATTTCTCCTTCACTTTTTTAAATAGACTTTTTTTTATTTTGAATGGTTTTGAGTTCAAAGTAGATTGATATCCCGTACACCCCCTGCCCACACATGCATAGCATCGCTGCAATGTCCCCATCACAGCGGTGCGTTCATTGTAGTCACCTAAGATCAATAGTTTACATTCGGGTTTACTGTTGATGTTGTACATCCCATGGATTTAGAACAAATACATGAAACTAATATAATGTTATATACCAATTTTATCTCAATAAAAAAAAAAATTCCAATGAAAAAATTAAGGAGGTTAGTTAGGACTAATTTTTTTCCTGTTTTTTATAATGTTTTGATGCATACTGGAGTAAACGCACATATTGTCTTTATATTTGATCATGAGGCTAAATGTGAATGCCATGAAATATATCTCATGAAAAACTTTATCAGATTTTCAAAAGAATGAGTATAGGACGTTTAGAAAGACAGATGCTCAGAAGCTGTGAGTGTGAGCTTTTAGTGCACCAGGCATTAGGTGTTAAGTAAGTGTAGTCTCTCCCAAAGTTAGAAGATTTTGGATTTATGTTTTTCTGAACTTGGAAAGCAAAATATGTCTATGTATTATAATTACTATTTAGCCATGGCCCCAGCAGCAGCAGTAGTACTGACAGTGGCAGCTTGTCTAAAAGCAGAAAAGAATCCTCCCACAGTTTCTATCTACATAGCAAATGTCAGGAATGAAGATGTCCCTAGTTATACATGAGACTCTCAGTTATGATATTTTAATTTTGTATTGAATTTTACTTTTCACTATTTTTAAAAATTGGGTAAAATCATATATATATATATCAAATATTAATAATGGTGTTAATATTTGCTAAATAAACAGAAAACTCATAGACATAGACAACAGTTTAGTGGTTACCAGGAGGAAAGGGGGATGGACAGGTATATTAGGGAAAAGGGGGATAATTATATGGTGATGGAAGATTTGACTCTGGATGGTGAATATACAACGTGATATACAGATGATATATTATTAAATTGCACACTTGAAACCTAAGTAATGTCATTAACCAATATCACCTCAATACATTTAGAATAAATAAGTTAATTAATTAATAAGTGTGTTAAATATGACCCTATCTATATTTAACTGTTTATCTTGCTGTCATCTATCATTATCTATTTTTGTATATCTCCCCATCTGAGGATTCCATTTGTGTCTGATATTTCCCCAGTTATAAGTAGTATTTCAAGGTAACTTCATTCTTATAAAATAAATTATTATCAGTCACCTTCCATTATAACACTTGCTTTTTGAAACAATGTTTAAGTATGTTTGGGACCAATAAAGAGGAATACATAACTCTGCATTTTAATATTTAGCATGAATTTTATACAAATCTACAAGTAAATTCGATCTAGAATAGAATGAGTTTCAAATATAAATCACTAAACACTAATTATTATATAATCAGAAGCAAGTCAAAGATGTATTTGTTCTACTCTGAATAGTGACATATTTTACTCTAAATATAACACTGATTCTTTTAATTTTCTTCTTTAATTGTGTTATTCAGAAGCAATATCTATTGAATAGAATATTGTGACTTTTTAAGTGAACTAAAGGTTAATATTATGCTAAATATATGTAATATAGTTATCATAATTTTTGTTTTACAGTATTTTTATCATTTAAAAAATAGTCTAAACAATGTGTATCCTCTCATTCCCTCCAAGTACATTTCTACCTCAGTGCCTTTCTGCTTCTATTGGAAGTTGGACATATAAAGCTTTTCCTCCAAAAGTTTTAGGGCTTGTTTCAAACTTCAATCAAATCTTTGAAAATAACTACTTTCTCATTTCAAACAGAAGCATCTACAAACATAAATGAATATTTCTAGATGTGACCTGCCCTGAACTGTCCTGACAAAAAATTGTAGCCTCCATCATTTTCTGTCTCTTTTTCCTGGTTTAATTTTCATAAGACATATAATAAATTCCTGACAATGCATTACATATCTATTTGTTCTTTGTTTATTTCTCCCATATCCTTCAGGGCTTTAATGTTCTAATTGTAGCCAAAGGCAGTGACTGCTAATCAAGCAGAAAAAGATTTCATTAAAAAAAAAAAAAAAAAAAAAAAAAAAGCAGCTCACAGAGTTGTTTATTGGGCCAGAGAACAATCCTTAAAGCTCTACAACGTGATGGAGAAACACAAATGCCCAGGAAAGAAGTCTGATGAATGCCCTTATCTCACTGAGCACTAGAGGTACCACTGCTGTGGCTAATGCTGCTGATGTTATGGATGCCTCTTCTGTGCCCAAAACTCAAACCACAGCTGCTCCTGAAATTTAGATGCATCTTGAATTAGCCAAATGTTAATTTTCTTTTCCTTAGAGCTTTCTTCCTCAATTTGCTCACTTCCAATCAGAATCTCACGTAAATGTCTGAATGAAGAAGTTGTGGCTCATTATGGAGGTTTGGCTCAATAAAGGTTGAATGCACTTTATAGATTATAATTTTTCAAGAACCTTACTTAGAAAGAAGTTAGTGTGATGATTTCATATTTTAAAATATCTCCAACTGAATTTTACAAGATGATCCTGATCTTAGCATTCAAACTAATCACTGCTAAAATTACGTCCAACTCATTTTTCAAAAGGAAGACTCTCTCCTGAAATAATTTTTGTATATAGATACAGAATTTGTGTATGTGTGTGTGTGTATATACATACATATATACATACATACATACATACATACATACAAATGTATATATGTGTTTAATATAGTATATGTTACTGTAAGAAGAAATATTTTATCTCTCTTTAATTATGTACAATATTTTATCTCTCTTTAATTATGTACATAATGAAAGATAAATTATTTTTGCAATAACATTAATGCTCCCCTGAAAATTTGTAATATTAAAAACTTCATCTCAAAGATTGAATCAATCTCTGATATAAGAAATGTGTACATTTTGTTACAGTGGATAACAGGGACAGATGTTGGTAGATAACAGAACAGATGCTAAATGATTCTCTTTTTACAAGACATTTATAAAAGAGAAACAAAATTAAATGTCAAAATGATAGAACTACTCTCAGTTCAGAGATATATACCTCCCCATACTTATTAAACTGGAAACAACAGCCTGAACAGGCATTTATATGTAAGTGGGAACTTAAAATTTTTACTTGGGAAAATATATTCTTACTAAAATAAGATATATTAAGATATACCAATTTTCCTTTTTTAGATTTAAAATACTTTACAGGAATACTTTGACATAGGCTACTTTATGATTTCTATCGGAGTGCATTAAATGAATACAATTTCAACATTACACAATGTCACACTAAAAGAAAAAAATGTGCCTATGCTTAAAGCAAACATAGAAAAAAAGCTGTCGAAAGAGAAAAGAAATGCATTAGCATTTAAAAGTAACAGTGGGGATAAAAAAATCTGAAACCAATATTTACAAAAAATAATACTACAGGTATTTATTCAACTGTATTCTAAATTTCTTCTTCCCAGAAAATGTTTTTTTCCTCTCTCTTAATGATTTATTTCAAACACATATACACACAGAGTAATTGTGAAAATATTCTGAAGAATACTAGGGTGCTTATCCCATGTATAATAAAGGAACTTTGGGCTTGGGCAATATTAAATTAAACCAAGTATATAGTGGGACCTAAGCAATGAGTAGAAAGATAAAAAGGAAAAATATGTTTTTTCTAGGTTAAGAAAGCATCATGGTCAGAATCTTGAGGCAGATAGGACCAAGTCAAGTTCAAAAGTCCCAAGGTCAGTCAATAAAGCTCTGGTTTAGCAAATAGAGGAGGGTTCTGGATATACTATCCAGGGCCTTGTAAGTTATATTAAGAATGATAGAGGTTAGCCTGGAATAATAGAAAAATCATTGAAAGGGAAAAAAGGTAGTATTATTTTTGTTTACAAAATTAAAATTCACTATTTGTTTATAATTTGATAATGTCTCATTACACACAGTTTTATTGTTGACATTAATTCAACTGTTGAGGAAACAATTTCTCATAGAGTAACATATATTATTATGTGATAAAGTGATTATTAGGACAGTTAAACACTAAAAAGAAAAATCATTTCATTTTCTGGGATTTTTCTCAGCTGCAATAATTAGGTGAGGTTGATAAAAATAACTTGTTTGTAGTTGTCTTCTAGCAAGTTCAATTATTTATCTCACTTTTGCATGACTCATTCTGTAGAAGAAAATCCTAGTGACCGGAGTATCATAATTTCCTCATCAAACATCAATAAAATTAATGTATTTTAAAAAAATAATAACCTGGTGGGTTTAGGTTCTATGTACAGTCAGTCTGTGAAGACAAACACTGGCTCAGCATCAGTTCTCTTCACTATCAAGTATCCCTTGTCTAGTGATGAGTATTAATAACCTTGATCTCAGAGAAGTTAACCTGTTTCAGTTGATTACATGGGACACTCAGTAGAAACATACAGGTGCACTGATGCTTCATCAATCTGCAAGGTGTATTCGTTGATAAAGGACCTCTGTAGTGACATAAGCTGATTCTCAAAGACCCTATAAAATAAACACACAGAGATCAAGCCACTTGCTGAGCTTACAGACCCACTAAAAGACAGAGCTTTACACATCTTCTATGATATTTTCATACTTTCACATTATATCTCACTGTCTCAACAATTCTTTTGACTTCAAGCACATTTACTTTTAGGGCTACATAATACCCTTTTGGGGAGATGGAGTCAGAGTGGTGATTTTAAAACTCAAGCAATAGGGGAGAGATTAATTTTTGTTCCTAAAACCTGTTAAAAGTCACTTTTCTGACATAATGACAACCAATGAAGCATGTTGTTTCTTAATTTGCCCACACATTAAATGTATTTTTGGTGGTCTAGTATTTGTAGATGATGAAAAATTACCTAGCATAACCCTTGTAATTGTTCTGGAGTAAGCACAGTACTCTAGGCAGAAAATAAATTTAAAATGGAGTAATTTGAGGCTCAATATCCATAACGACCCTGTAAAGCAAAAGGCTTTAAGTAAATAAATCAATAGCAGCATTTAAAATAAAAAGTGATAAGAGGAAACGAACATTCTGACTCACCTCATTACAATAAAAACACTGCTTCTCTACACGTACTCACACTCATTAGTGTGTAGGTGCAGGATCAGTCTGACTTTAAAATACAAGTTATAGCACAAAATTACCCAGATACATGGTGAATTATATGGATATAAAGTTTAAAAGTGTGAAAAATTTAACCTATTGAATATCAAAAAGCCACACATTTTAAAAAGGTAAGGATAGAAATTAGTTTTTTTAAGGCAAATGATAAGAAAAAAATTACCTAAATTAACTTTCATGCTAAGATTGCACAAAGATAATACCTATGTTTTAAAAATAATGCAATTAAAAGCAGGGTACTATAAATAAAAATTATAAATATTACAATTCCAAATAAACTTTCAAAGGAATTATCAAAAAGCAAAACTTAGTCCCTAAACCATATGCAGCAGATTAAAAAAAAAAAACTTTTGAACCATATATTCCATAAACAAAAAGGGATTTTTCTAGTTTTCTCAAATAAAATTCAATTAAAATTAGCCTTTCATATGTTTGAGCATTCCCTCACTTAATTGGATATTTAAAACTGCCCAAATGGGGCACTGGAAAGTCCTCCATGAAATGCCTCTCACCTATCTGTAAACTAACTCCTGAAAGCCATCTCCAGTCTCGCATTCTGGTGACCTGGTGGCTGGAGAGTAAGCCACCCACCCTCCCCTAAATCTGGTGGAACAGAATCCACCAGCATTGCACTGGACTATCTTACCCCATATGATGCCTTTTTTCTTACATATTCTAGCTCCCTGTCTAAAAACATAGGCACACACCATTCTCTGCTCACATGTAAACAAGAGTGAAGGACAACAAACAAGACTTAAAGCTCACACGCTCTATCTTATTTTTTTATTTCTTTCAAATTCCCCATCTATCATAGACAAATGTGTGTGTGTATGTGTGTGTGTGTGTGTGTGCGCGCGCGTGCGTGTTTTGAAAATCTACTTGTTGCAGAAAAACCATCAACCTCCATATTTTTCCCACAAATCTACTGCATATGTCAAGTCTTGGCCTTCATGAAACCCAAACAATATAAACTACTTTTCTGGCATCTCCCTTCTGGTTGACAGTGGTCTGCTTTTGAGACAATTCAAGCTCAGGCTGGAGATGAAAGGCTATAAATGGAGATATTGTTAGAGGAAAAAAAATGCATTTGCATTTCAAATAACCTTTAATATCATGTAGGCCAAGTAAAATGTAAAATGAGTTATTAAGCTTCATATTTAGAAGACATATTTAATTACATAAATAAATTAACATTAAGATTCTATAAAATCAATATAGGGAATATTAAACACATTTAAGAACATATGGAGCATGTTTCATCTCTGTAAACATATCAGCTATATTTTGTCTTAATAATTATATTTTCTATTTTACTTGTTCTTTTTTGAGAAGAAAAGATTATTTTTGAGTTATTATTACTATATTTATTTACTTTTCCTGGAAAAAATAATTGATTTTAAGCAAAGATTATTTTAGGGTCAATTAATTTGGGAAAAATCAAAATAATTGTATGTACAAAAACACCATTAAAAAAATTTCACTTAACAACAAAAATGGCAACTTAATTATGGCCAAATATATTCACTATTATATTAAGAATCAAACCTTCTTATTAATGGTTATTTGGTATGATGTGATGATTTGTACCCACAAATGGAAATATGATGGCAAAATTTAGTTATATGGAGATTATACAAAAATATGTATATGCATAATATTCTTTCACACACACAAATATACCAAATAGATAAAAACATAGTCTATTTTATATAGTATAATTTGTAGTCATGTTTACTGCTTATGTTTATTCAACTATTTTTTTCTTATCTAAACAAAATAGAAGTTTACCATCTCTTTCCTTTTATTCTTCCTTCCTTCCTTCCTTCCTTCCTTCCTTCCTTCCTTCCTTCCTTCCTTTCTTCTCTCCATTCCTCCCTCTCTTCCTTCCTTTCCTTTCTCCCTTCCTTCCACAAAGTATCAATTGACTAGTATTTTTTTTGCAGGTACTTCACTTAGTCCCATTCATTTTTTATTCAAAAAATATGTGCTGGATTTCCTATTTTACTGAAAGCAATGTTAAATAAAATAGGGTTATTTCACTAATAAGCATCATCCTTGGAACAAAGAACAAGCAATAAAAAGAATAAATTTTCATACATTCTAAAACAACATTCTGGTGATAAATATTCATTTAAAAATGCATGAAGTTGAAGACCACTCCTGTGGACATCAGGGAAACAAATTTTTAATTTGTAAATCTTTATTCCAACATTACATGAGTTCTTTAAAACCTGTGCGAAGTCATTAAAAACGAGTGTGCTATACTCTTTTAAAGTTGGTTTTAAAATAAGAATAGCAAATACAAATAATTATTTTTTCTTCCTTGAAAAAAAAACATATTTGTCAAAGTTCATTTCTAATTAGTCAAATAAAAATTATTTTTTAAAAAGAGAGAGAGATTTATATAAAGATGATACACTATTTTTTCAAACCATGTGATACATTCAGGAATTTTGTAACATTCCCATTATATATAGTAAAAGTCTACATTTGTAAGAATTTTTAAAAATTATATATACACACACACAGACACACACATATATGGAGAGAGAGAGTCACATGGGTTTACTTCATAGCCTGCTACAAATATGCCCTGGAATGAGACATCTTGAGGTACCACAAGAATAAAACCCTTGTCACAACTAATAATTTACTGCATTGTGTCCTGGTTATGTATTTTTTTTCTAGTTATTTTTTAGAAGTTTAAATACTGATAAGTTAAAAGCAGAAAATCCAGCAGGATGGAGTGATAGTGGCAAAGATAGGCAACATTGGGTAATGAGTTCAAGCACAGCCACAGTTAGGGACAGAGTCTGAGTTGAGACCTGACTGATGAGAAGTTGCCATTTCAGGACTTAAGAGAAAGTGTTCTATGGAGTGGCAAGAGTGAATGCTAATACCTGGGAGGCAGGAATAAGCTTGGGAAGTCCAAGTTTACTGAAGAAAACTAATGTGACTGACTTGGAGCCAAAAGGGTTAATTGTTGGTGGAGAGAGAGTTAATTGGAAGCCCGGCATTGCTTCTCTCTGATCTGGTACCTGCTTACTTCTCCAACCTTATGTCTTACCACTCCCTTCTTTGCTAATTGTCATCTCTGTTAATACCAATCAAGCAAAGTAAAAGGAGGCACCTTGGAATTCCTACATTCTTCTCTTCCGCCCCTAGTGCTATCAAGTAGTGAGTCATTTTCTCCATTATGTCATCTTACACCCATCTACATGAATGTTTCTCAAATTGCCATCTTGTTTCTGGAACTGGAACACTGTTGTCCATGTGATCAATCACATTACCTTGACAGGTTCTCTGTCACTGAGGAGGAATCATTTTCATCCCTAAGGGGTCTTACACTTGGAACATAAACATTTGATGAGAACATATGAATTACTTAAAACTGTTTAAAGCACCTTATCTTCATTAATCTTTGACCTTCCTGACACTTCAATGTGTTAGATATAATTATTATACATATATCACAGATAAGGGACCTGTAGTACAAGGATACTAACTTATTTTTCAAAATTCGTACAAGGTAAGGATATAACCAGGATTTAGAACTGAATGTCTTACTCCAGATCCTATGCTTTTAATCCCCACTACTTAGCTTTCTGTCGCTGCATGCTTCTCCCTTATTCTCTAGCAACTTTTGGCCATGAAAATAAGAAAAATTGTTTTATTTCTAATGGAGATTCTAGTTATTGTTGCTTTTTTAAGGTCAATTAGAAAAATAAATAAGTAATCATAATTTAGTATGTGACATACTGAGTATATAGAGTTAGAGTCATTTCAATGACTGCTTGTCCTCCTTAAGCATAATTATCCAGATCTCCTTGTTCACCAGAAAGAGCAATCTTATATCAACATATATATATAATACTCATACATTCAGCACAAAGTTACACAATTTTCTTTACCAATACCAGAAATATGGGAGCCATTACATAGCAATTTGTTATAGAAAGTGAGCTTAAGATATTCTAGCTACTTCAAAAAGAAGCTCTCACTATCTGAGAGATAGCTATATAATTTTTTTTCTAAGTGCTTTAGCCCTGGAGTCTCTAATTTAAAAGCAGCAATTTGGGAAGAGAGAAAGAGGTTTCCTACATCTTGAAAGTTTGTTGATTTGCTCTGTTTTTAAAAACTTTGCTGTGGTGAACTTAAAATTGTTCTTTCAAGTTCTTTGAATTTTATAGTTTGTTAAATTGTATGCTAGAATCTAAACATACAACAAATACAATCTGTGTGTGTGTGTATGTGGGTGGAAATAAAACACGGCAGAGAAAATGTTAAAGCTAGTGGGCTTAATCTTTAATATAATTAGTGTAATAAGTAAAGTTATGAAATAGATGAGAAAATGGAAGAGCAATTCAAATAAGTGAGAGAGGAGAGGAATTACACAGTCCATGAGGTGGCAGTGTGTTTGGCAGGTCTTCTTGCCTTAGCTGCTGGTGACAGAAAGATAGCCTTTACGTTTCAGATACTTCAGAGATTTCCACAGCAACGGAGAGCTTTCTTACCCAAGTTTATGTCCTTTCAGGGTACAACCCACAGAAATGGCACTCTAGTCTCAACTTGGGATAATTTGGGAGAGACCTAAAAGGTCAGTTCAGATCAGAATCTTTTAGTGGGTTTGGCTGTCTGTCATTGTGTCTCCCTCACACCTTGCCTTCTCTATCTGCCCATTCTGCTTCTTTTCTCTCCCCCCAACAGGTATTAATGTGAAAAGTACCCACTTAATAATCATACTGTACATTGAATCCCATTTTAGAATCTGCTTACTATGAAGTCCAACCTGTGACACAATATATGTCTTCACATGTTTACTGTAATCACTTTTTTGAGAAGAGAAAGAAAGATAGATAGAATTAGAAAGACTAGTTAAGAAGCTATTGAAATAATAGAAATTTTGATGTCTTGGACCTGGTGGATGTCAGATGAAGTAGGAAAATATGGAAAACTCCAGATGAATTATCAAACTAATATAAAATATGGAATGTGAAAAGAAAAGAATCAATTATATCTCTGAAATTTTGAGAACTAGAAATGAAAGAAGAGTTACTATTAAAATAGGGAAGATTGCAGAATAAGCAGGTTTTGGAAGAAAGTTTATTATGTAGTTTTTGTCATTTGAGGTTGACGTGTCTATTAGACATCCAGGTACAAGAAGCAATTGGGCACACCAATCTAAGTACTAGGTAGAGTTTCATGCAAGAAGTATGTGTTTGGGAATCACCTAGGTATAAATTATATTGAAATTTTTTTTGAAGTTGGTTGATATCACAAGAGTAGAGTAAATGCAAAGGCAAAAGATTTGAGGACTGAATCCTGGAGAATTTCAATGTAAAGAGATCAAAGCAATAATATGAAACTAAAAATAATAATAATAAAAAAAAAACAGAAGAAATCACTATTGAAAGAGGAAAGTAGTTCTCGTGAGATGAGTGAAAAAAAATACATAGACGAATTGATCAGTGTTAAATTCTTCTGATAGGTTGCAAATGAAGTGGATGAAGAATTGACCATTAAGTATTAGGAGCAGATGATCATTGGTAACGTTGACAGTTTTAGTGGAGTGGTGTGGTCAAAATCTTAAACAGAGTTGGTTCAGGGAAAAACTGCCTAAAAGCAATTATGAAGAGCAAAGCAAGTTAAGGGAACTATTTTCTGTTAAGAAAAATAAAGAAATGGATTAGTGATTAATGGGGAAAATGAAATCAAGTGAATGTTTTATTTTATTTGTTTGTTTTGTTTTTGTTTTTAAGAAATAATAACATGCTTGCCTGCAGCTACAAAAGCAAAATAGAGAGGGGGGAGTTGATGCTGCAGGTCATAGAGAAAGAAAAATGCTATAGCAGTGTCCTTAATGATATGAGAGCATCTGAGATCTAACCCATGAGTGGAAGAATATGGATAGCTTTGCTAACGTAGCAGAAGAAAAGGTAGAGTATATAGAGACAGATATGAGTAGGTGGGTAAACAGACTCATAGGAGCTTATAGTAATGCCCTTCGATTCACTTGCATTTTCATGATAAAACTTAAAAAAAAAAAAAGATTGCTTGCTGGGCATGAAGATAGGTGAAGAAATGTTGAAGGCTTCAGGAGAAAGCAGAAGTATTAGGTACAAATGTTATGAAGTATTTTTTTTTTTAACCTTCCAAGAGCTCACAAATTATATTCATAGTTGTGGCTTATTGTTATATTCTATAAGATAATTTACATCAATAAAAATAATAGATTTGTAAAAACTGTCCTTTGTAGTTATTAGACAAGAAAATTGATTGTTTATTATCATAATTTTAGAAGAGATAAAAAAGATCTTTCACTTTCCTACCATCTTTCTTTTTAATCCAGTTTCATGCCTAAGGAAAGCAGTGCATTGATTTCCCCAAACGAATTGTTTATACAGATGATGACAACTTTTTAGCAGTCATTAGATCAATGATAACTATAACTGGTGTCTGTGTCTTTTTTGAATTATTTTTTTATAATCCACAGAAACAGACCAGGCTATCCTTAGCAAAATAATTTACTGAAAAGATATGGGATGCCCATAGAATCAAAGCAAAGGCTATCATAAACAACTCTTTAAGAGAGCTGAAACAGGAGAAACTGTAGTTTTTATAAATAAACGGGCACTCTCCCTAGAAAACAAAAACAGAATGACTTAACCTAAATAAATGACCTAACACACTGATATATTTTATAGAAACTGTCAAAACAGTGGAGAATTTGCTCGTTCTCACAGTTAAGGCCATTGCACTGTAACACCTCATTAACTCAAAGGTTGTGAAAATTCAAAACTATGAAAGATTTTTTTTTTTTTTTTGAGATTAGAGCTGAAATTAAGTTGTACCTTTTTGGTTTTTATACATATTACACATTATGATGAAGCTAATGGTGGTGGATTATGATTAGGATAACCAGTGAAATTTAATGTTTTATATGTTTTATATCCTACTTCTATTATGCTCCTTACTTAATAGCAATGTTACTCTAAGTAGCTGGCAAGTCACTCATTCTTTGAAAACAACTGTTCAAAATTAGATATTACTTTGTTCTCATCTCTCTTTTTGAATTTTACTCATTACGTTTTTTAGACCAAGTTTATTATATTATTTTAGATTTTAATAGACAATGTCAAGTTCTTCAATACAATGTCAAGAATTAGGTCACTACCAACAGAATTGTAATATTTATTAATTTGCAAATATCTATGGCATATAGTTGAATATGCTGAAGTATATTTGTGTATGTATTTAACAAATATAATTTTCTCATTTTAGTATCAATAAATTAACGTTTCTTATTTACTAATGTATTTAATTTTGAGTTTATAGTACAATACCATACCTGGACTATAATTTCCCTTTTGCTTTTGATAAGATTATCCTAATTTACCAATCTCTTGATAATTAATCATATCAGTGTTTACTAAGACAATATTATCTAGTCTGTATATTTGACATGATTTGTCATCACAACTTTAATATACTATCATGTTATAGGTTTTCTCATTGATTATATTTGATGCTTGCTCTTCTATTTATTGGAAAAAATAATAATTTAATTTAAGCAAAAAGAAAAATAGAGAGGAAGAGAGCCAGAACACAATCCAGAGAATAAAGAGAAATAATGAAATGTTTTTCTTGTTTAAAGTAGAGATAAAATGAGAGCAATCAGTGATATTTTCATTAGGAATTAAGATCTCTTTCTTACAAAAGTGAGAAGTTTCTGGACTTGACTATGCACTCTAGAACTAATAAAACTAAGAATTCTATCAATTTCCTTCCATTATTTAAGTTGTATATGATCATTTCTTTTCTATCATATTTGTTCCTTTTGATTTTGCTTCAACTTGCAGATTTTTTGGCCCATGTTGAACACTTTAGTATATATTATTTAATAATATTTAAAAATATGATCTATGCATACAAAATTATGGTTTATCCACATATACACTTATTTACATATAACTCAGTTCTCTGCCTTTTCTTTCACTCTTTAACTTTCTCCTCTTAAACTATTTCTCTTTTCTCCTTCTCCCTTTCCCTTTTCCTTCCCACCTTCTCTTTCTTTTCTGTTTCTGTGTCTCTCACTTATTTTTTTAAGAGGCTCTGATATGAGCAAGAGAGAGAAATCTAATTAATTCTTCATCCAAGAGATGAAATATGCCTTCAGATGACACTGGATTGTTGCAGCAAAATAATCTGGAGGAAAGATGAAGAATCACATTTCCTACTGCCAGTGTTTATGATGACGGCCTTGCAAAGTAGTTTACTAGAGCTAGTATCTAAGGCAAACTACACACAGGAAAAGCCATTTTTATTTTAACATCAGAGTTCTGGGTTGAGAAGACTTCAATCTTCAGGTTTGCTTTGAAAACACATTTCTTTTAAAGTTCTGACCAATTCTTTTCGATTAATGGTTAGGAAAGTAAATTCACTCTTCCATTTAAAAGTAAGTGCCTCAGGGTCAATAATTTAATTTCTCCCACTGGACTTTTTATAGGTACAAAATGGTCAAATGCTTTCTTGCTGAAAATAAATTGTATGTGTCACATACAGCCTGATTTTTTTTTAGTATATGTAGATCTTTACTTCCTATAGTTTGTTTTAGTGAGGTGAGGTTGCTGCATTAGGAGAAGATATGTAGTCTGTCATACATGACCAAAACATTTGACTCAACGACTCACTGGTTAAATACAGAATTTTGTTTATCTACCACAAATTACTGCAAATTTATATAAGATACATTGGTTTGTATGTCATAGACATAAAGTAGTAAAATTAACAAAGCCATTAGAGAACAGAAATTTTGAAAGAAAAATGCAGATATTTTTCTAATGAAAATTAGATTTGCTAAGATATGTGCTTGGTTTTGTGAATTACTTTATTTTTTTTTTCTGATTTCTTTTTGACAATGTAAGGTAATGGATTGAAAACATTTAATAATATTGTAACTTCGGGATAGCAATCAAATTATATAAATGAGGTAAATACTAATAAGATTTTATTTTATCCTGTTCCTTTCCTGAACCTTGTTATCCTGGCAAGATTGTGTACATGTTTCCACAACTTAGATTCTTACAGTCAGGCTCCTTGTTCCTTGAGCAGAAGAAAGCAGGATTTCGAAGGGCTGAAGGATAGAACGATAACTCAGGAAGGAGTGAACTTCTCCCCAGCATGTGCCTTAGAAATAACATCTTGGTAAAGGAGATTGTCCTTCAGAAACGGTGGAAAAAAAACTCCAGGATTTGGTGTTGCCAGGTACGTTACCATTCGTCCTTAAAGATCTCAGCAACTCCACATCAGGCTTGTTATATTCTAAGTTTCATTCTTACATAAAAGCATCAAAGTAAACACCGTTTTAGGTGACTCCAAGTACAGAGAACACTCAAGTAGCAAAGTAGGAACCAGACTATTCACCCAAGAGGGACCAGCTGGAGTAAGTGATACCTCACGGGATAGCTTAACGGAAACAAAAATATTCATGCAACTATAAGTACCTTCCTTCAGCCTCCAAATAAATATTGAATTCTTTATTTTCCCTTTCATTCACCTGGGACTTGATGTTCTCTTCTAATCAAAATTCTTCTCTGGAAAATATTCAATACATTTTCGTTGTTGTTATTATTTTAGATCAGTATCATAGTTTCTGTAGTCTATTACATTGGTTTTTTGTTTTTTACAAGAATCAAATTATTCTTTATTCAAATAACCGAGTATACATAGCTAATGATCTTCAAAATAGAACTGTAAAAGCCATCTCAAACATAACTTTAAATCTCCTTAAGCTTGGGACAATGGTTTGATTTTTAATAAAATATGAAGTGTGAAAAAAATCACCCTAAAAATTAAAAGCTTTTTTTTTTTTTTTAATCAATAACTTTAAGAAACAGTGTTTAGAGGATTTTGGTGTAAATGAACCACAAACATGTGGATTGAATTTCCCACAAAATATCCACAGTTTGAAGTTAAATGAGAAAGTGTTTCAAAGAAATGTGCTTTGAGTTGTGTTTACTAAAATTCTAGTATGATTAGTGAAATCCTTAAGAAATCACAGACACAGTAAGTTGTTTTTTTTCTAATTTTACCAACAGCTGTACACATATCAGAATCAGATATATCCTTCTATTTACTAACTGCATGATTTTAAAAAAAAGTTATTTTACTCATTTTCTTTATACACACAATGAAATTAGTAATACTTATGATGTTGTATAGATTCAATAATTGGGGCTCATTTATTCACAGCACTCACTAGATGTATGTGTATGTATACTCATGAATATATGTCTCAGTGTGTACAACTGTGTATGTGTTTGTATGCACATGGGTGTGAGTGTATAGTGTTTATGAATATGTGTACAATGTGAGCATATATATGTAAATATGTGTATGTGTGTACCAGGCTCTGTGTGGGTGCTATGTGAATGTACATGGTTATGCAAATATGTACAGGCCCATATGCTGGTTGCCTCTTTTCTCCATAGAAGTTACAGGTTATAGATTAAAATCAGTGTAACAGAATGTGCAATGATATTAACCTGACAGGTTTTTTTTTTTTTTTTTAATTTTATTAGTTTTATTGTGGTCAGAACACAATAAAACAAAATGAGATCTACCTTTCTAATTTTTAAGTATACAATACAGTGTTGTTAACTATCAGTACAATGTAGTACAGCAGATCTCTAGAACTTCTTCATCTTGCTTGAATAAAACCATGATGATTGATCAGTAGCTCCCTGTTTCCCCCTGCCCCCACTTCCTCTGGTAACTGCCATTGTACTCTTTGATTTGAATTTGACTTTTTTAGGTACCTCATATAAGTGGAATTATGCAGTATTTGTCTTTCTCTAACTGGCTTACTTTCTAAAGAAACTTCCCGACTCCACATCCAGACCTAACCAGTCCAACTTCCACACTACTACCATCAGAGCAAACTTTTGAGCATAACTAACCACAATCTTATAAAACATAGTAAGGAGTTTAGTATATCTTTCTTTTTTTGTAGGAAATTTGAATTAATATACTTCTGAAGGGCCATATTTATTTTTAAAAATATTTTTTTGTCCAATTTTTAGCTCAGTTCTTGACATAAATTTGGTGCTCAAAGTATCTTTTGAAATGAATAATTAATTAAGATTGTAATCTCCATGAAGATGTGGCCTATTGCATAATTTCCTATTGACAGAAAGAGAAAATAGTTCATGGCACATTGTAGGTTTTGAAAATGTTTTTTGAATTAACAACTGAGATGCATTAAAGATGTACTGTAAAATGGAAAATAATGGTAATATCTTAAAAGTGTCTCTGCTCTAAATAGAACCCCTATTTTTAGAACACCAAATTATTACCATTTAGAGTAGAACTTTAGTAGGTGTGAAAATAAAATAATAAAAATAAATTGAAAAAGTGAGAGACACGTGTGATGGACATTGTGCCTAATGTTTTAATAACTACAGAACCTCAAATGAATTCTAAGAAAATTGTGCTATTTATTGTGAATGCTAAACTAACTTTCTGGCTAGTGAAACATAGGCAGCTTCTCAAGAAGTTTTATTTCTCCAACGAAATAGCCAGCAGAAAGGACTGTCATTTTCTTTTGTCTGGGTTTGTCGTATTAGAATGGGACAACCAGAATTGCTGCAGCCATCTTGACATATGTACTTGAGTAAAACCAAATCTGAGGATAGGATAATTAAGATATTTGAAGAACCAAAATCCTTGAAAATATTGTAAAACTGATGACTAAATTAGCCTGGAACTTATCTCAATCATGAACTTCCTGAGGAAAACCCCATCCATTTTTCTTATTTGTAAAAATAATTAAATATGATATTTGTCATTTGCAATACACAGTATCCTAAGAGATTGATAAATATTTGTGTTATTTGTTGTGGTAAATTTTTCTATTATTTCAATTCAGTGACAAAAATAGTTGTATTGTTTGTCACAAATACATATAATGAAATAGAATTACAATAAAGATAATTAAGAGTGAAACATTAAAGATATTATTTATACCACTGAGCACAAAGTAAAGTGAATTCACTAATCACCATTTTTATGTAGTGGGCATATGCTGTAAATTTGGTTCTGAGGTTCCTATCAGTCAAAGTGAAAAGGAAAATTTTACTAGTTCAAATTTTGCATTTATTTAGGTAAAAAGAAAGCAGCTCTACAGAAAAGGAACATCATATCGCTTCCCACCAACATGAGAATGTAGCCCTGGAGTGCAAATTGAGAGAATAAGGCAAAGTTTATTGCTGTGAAGATATCTGTGGTCCCAGTGACAAAAATTCCCAACTCAAATCTCTTTAAATAACAAAGAAAATGTTTGGTACATTTTCTAATTCAAAAGTTAAGAGAAAAGACAAAGTTTAACTTAATAGTCTCTTTACCAATACTACCAAAGACCCACCTTCAGTTTACAGCATTCTTTGTTATTTCTTGAAGGTCCATTTCTCTGGGTCCTTTAAGATCCACTTCATCAGCATCAGAGGTTCTTCTTGGGATCACACAGAAAGGCCAATCTCATATCGTTGCTCTTCAGAGGGAGAGCTTCTCCCTCTGAGCAGTCAAACAATCTCAAACTAGTTTTTAGTGACTAGAAATCTGCGACTCTTCCTGAACCAAAAATATGATTAAACTAATTGAATTAGGCTGGTTACCAAGTTAACATGAGGTGAGGTTAGGGTCTATCCCACCAAACTTTACTGACAGTTTTCTAAAATAGGGTCTATCCCACCAAACTTTACTGACAGTTTTCTATATATTTTCAAAATATATCTGAAAGAATTTTTGATGGTATAAACAGAAGTCCAAAGCAGTATATGGTTATTTACTTAGATTATAATGAAGCCAAAGGTAAAGGTAATATTGCATAAATTAATTGAATATTTTCTTTCTTTAAGCTTTGTGTGGTCAGTTTTGAAAGCAAAATAAAGCAAGCATAGTGGTGTACTTAAAAAAAAAAAAAAAAAGATAATCAGTGACAATGGATGTTTGACCGATTATACATATAATCCAGTGGAATAGTTGCCTCAATAAGGGTTGACACGATTTCAGGTCATCTGAATCTGGGTAGCCTTAGCTTCTTTAAATCATTGACATTATCTTTGAAAGAACCAAGCAAAGGACCCAGTGTTCCTTCCTAGTACATTTTAAAATCTATTTGATGCAGAAGATAGATGTATCAAGTGATATAGAAGTGTATTGGTATAGTTAAATCATGCCTAAGTCCAATTCCAAATGGAAAACTGTTTTTTTTGTTGTTGTTGTCTGTCTATCTATCTCTCTGTCTGTCTGTCTATCTATCTATCTATCTATCTATCTATCTATCTACCTACCTACATACTTATTTATTTATTTATTTATTTATTTATTTATTTATTTATTTATTATTACTTTTTTAAATTTCAACTTGTTACAGAAAGCAGAATTACAAATGGGAGAATTATAAAGGCTAATAAATTGAGCATGTATTTGCTTTTAAACTCTATCATCTTCTCTTAATAGAAAATAAGTTTAAAAAATTCTGTGCAGTTGTTTATTATAAAGCCACTAACCTATGTACAACTGATGAATTAAGAGAGTAGTTAAATACATTAAATTTACATCTAGTAAATACTCAGAAATCTAATAAAACTTCAGATCTGACACAAATTCATGTAAAATTTTCTTAACTTCAGAACATATTAAAATAGCTCGCAGCTTTAATATAAATCTCAATAAATAGTTATGTAGGCCTATGGAGTGATGAGGTGATTTTACATTTCTAGTCATGTTTTATATTTTGGGGTTTTCTATTTGTATACTGTATGATATGTATTCCTATATAAAAATTCTTCATTCTGAACAGCAATGAGAATTGAATGCAAATACTGTTAAGTTGACCTGCCTTTTTCTAAATTGCTTTTTAAAAATAATATTGGACACCTTTCATATGAGAGATACATGATAGTCAATCCTGAGTGTTAGCATAATAATTCCACCTCAATAAATATGTGCACATTTAGAATTCCCCTTGCAGGCTCATCTTGATGCTATACACATAAACATATTTTTAAAAATCACCTTTATGCTTGAATTAGTGAAGAATGACTTGCATCTTAATAAAATTCCTGGTACTCAGAAAGTTTCTGGTATGCAAAATTAATAACAAAGAACATATTTCTTAGCTAAAGTTATTAAGAAAGTTAAAGAAAGGAGTTGTACACAATAATATAAACTTATGTCAAGCTTTTAATTTTACTTATTTTAATCTAAAATTTGTATTTAAACTATTTTGCTAAGTAATACTTGATGTTTATGTTTGGCTATGAAGTATATACTGAGTGCGAGAAACAAAATTAGTTTTAAACTTAACCTCAATCTCTTCTCTACTACAGCTATTAAGTGGGAAAGATAGAACTTGAAACATGGCCCTTCTGACCCAAATACTCTGTGTTCTTTATTATAGACCCTGCTACCCTTCTTGTAAATAAATCATATAAAATCAGAACTTAAACCTTTATATGGTTAACCTGCAAAATAATCTCAGACTTGCAGATTTTTATGACTTTTGTTGAATAAACTATTGGCAATAGTATAATGAAGACTTAAGTTTTCTTTAAAAAAAAAAACAAACTTTTTTTTATCCAAGCATACAATATTAGTAATAAATATACTTGAGATTAGTTTGGGGACATATGAAACTGTTTTTATGTGTATGCATACATATTTGTGGAAGACTGGATAGGTTCTGATGAGGAAGTATATTTTAATCAAACAATGCAGTATGTTCTTTCTAGTCAGTATTGGAAATCTAGTAATATCTCTTTGAAATAGTTTCTTCTTTCTGTGGGCTGTTTCATTCATTCCTTTCATTTTTATTTGATATTGGAGCTAAATAATGTATTGCCACTATGGACAAAAAAAATAAAGTGAGAGGTGGCAAGGCAGAATGTCAAATAAGGCTTGAGGGTTAAAAGAGGAAGAGAACTCAGGCCTTGTCATCCAGAGTAAGCAATGGAGATCTACTAAGATGCTACAAGCAATGGGTAACATAATTGGGTTTTGAAAATATCCCCTTTCAATTGTTAGAAATAAAAGCTATTCCAGCAATTTGTCATGACTACCATCCAACAAATAGCACAATATATTCTGGGCACTTACACTAAAATGCTACTTATTATTTAAGTAATTTTGGGCAATTTAATGAACTCTCAAAGTTTCAGTTTTCTCATCTGTAAAATGGAGATAATGTTAATAACACTGTAACATTATATGATAAGAACTAAATGATGTTAGATTCATAAAGAGATTAACAAAGTGATTCAAAATTAACATTATGTAATATATTTTAGTAAATAAATATAAACATTTAATTTATTCTTATTTTTACAATTTTATTATGTTGACTTATAAAAACACTCACCATTTCCTATTCTGGTTCTTCATCTATATGAATTAGCTTTTGTAATATTATTTAGTTTAGGTAAAAATCTCATTTAGTAATTGATACTGAGAATTTTTAGCTATCATTAGTTGCTCATGGAAAGTGCACTGGTAGTAAGACAGTGTAAAAATAGTTTTTTTCTTATAAAATGAGAACAATAGATATGAAATCATATACATTCAAACCACTTCTGCTTAAATTTTGTATATCATTCACAAGACAGAAAATTGAAAAATGAATGCCACTTTTTTTCCAATACTTTTAAAAAATCAATTTCAGTCTATTACATATATATTTTATAAAATTTCACAGTAACAAAAACAAAACATTTTTCAATTCATGTAAATCTGGGTTTCATTTCTCTTAAGACAATTAAAAATATGATGACTATTTTTTGTTATGACTTTAAAATACAGTTTGTATAATTCATTTTCAAAGAGATTCCATATTTCCTTCCAGAATTATAGAATCTACTGTGTCAAGAGTTATCCAGAAAAAAATATTAAAACTTTATCTAATATCTATCTACCTATTATCCATGTCTGTCTGTCTATCTATATCTATCTATCTATCTATCTATCTATCTATCTATCTATCTATCTATCTATATCTCCTATCTCTCATCTAATCTATACAGTTGTATTGAGAGAAAGAGAGGGAGAGAATAAGGAATTTGCTCACATGACCATGAAGTCTGAGAAGTCCTAAGATCTACTCTCAGGAAGCTGAGTAGACTCAGGAAACCTAATAGTTTAAGTTCTAGTCTGCTAGAAAAGCAAGAATTGAAGGACAAGAGAAGACATATGTCCCAGCTCAGTCCAAAAAAGTTCCTTGTAAGTCTTTTTGCTCTATTCTGATATTCAAATAATTAGATGAGGCCCACCCACATCATCAAGGGCAATCCAGTCTACTTAGTCTACACATTCAAATGTTAATCTCATTCAGAAACACTTTCCCAGACACACCTGAGTAATGCTTTGAGGAAATGTCTGGACATTTAATGACCCAGCCAACTTGACACAAAAATTAATCATCATTTTTATTAAGACCGAAAGAATTTTTCTTTGATCAATAGAATCTCACACAAAAGTGAGCCCTGCATGACTCCTAAGGCTAGGTCATAAAAGGCAATGACAGCTGCCACCTGGCTTTCTTAGGGCACTTGCATTTGGAGCCCAAAACTAACCTTTAGGAAGTTTTGTGCTGCCATGCTACAATAAAGTTCAGGTCACATGAAAAGAGCATGTATTAGCATTTTGTCTAAAAACCCCAGTTGAGGTCTCAGCCAACTACAAGTGTCAGAGGGCAGGCATGTGAATGAATATACATCCAGGATACATCCAGATTATTCCTGATCCAGCCGTTGAGTTACTTGTGACTTCAAAGAAATCCAGGTGAGACCTATGACCTCATGGAATAGAGACAAACAATTCCCACTTTGCCCTTTCTCAATTTCTGACATCCAAAATCTATGAGCATGTTAAAATGATTGTTTTAAAATGTTAATTTTGGTATACTATGTTACATAGCAGTAAATAGTAGGAACACCAGCTAAGTTACAAAGAAAATACTATACGCTAGTCAATGTTTACCCAATAAGGAAAGTGAAAACATATGTAAGTGCTATTAGGAAGAGCTAAGTAGTGAAAGCTTTTAAGGGCAATAGATGACATCAAGTATCTATTTTTCTCTGTAAAAAATTGACTCTTTGAAAGGATAGAAGGTTAAAACCCACTGTTGTAGAAAATGGGCTTTGGGAAACGATAGCTTGCATTAGCATGTAAGATGTTACGGTGATTCATTAGTTTGTGTGAATTTATATGAATTCATAATAGACAAGCAGAGATAAAAAAAAAAAGTGTTAAGACTTAATAAACTTAGTAAATTTGAAAAATAATTATGTGTATTTGTATATTAACCAGATAATAGTTCCCATTCACTCTGGTTTGAAAATGAGATCTGTATTTCCAATAAAACCATTTTAGATTTTATAAAAAATAATGCTAAAAAGTTTACAAAGAGCATGTATAAATAAGCAGAATATAGTAAAATTATGTTATTAACACAAAAATCAACAATTGTTTCTGTGACCCTTTGAATAAAAATAATATATGTGTGCCTTACATCACATAGAGTGTTTAGTTCTCATTCTTTCTAGGATGAATTCTAAGGTCCAAAACATTAACCTAAATTTTTCTGTTATTATATAAAATGTGGTATCAATTTTTAATGGTCTACCATGAATTTCCTTTTGTAGAAATTCTTTATCTTCTCAATATCTAAATGTTAAGCTACTTCAAATCTGAGTACTCAGACTTCATTACTTCAGCAGTTATACTCATTACTTAAAGATCTTGCACAGTATCACAGATTTGATTCCACCTAATACTGACAATTTACAAATTCTTTAGACCTCTTCTCCAAACTCCAGACTCAGAAATCTGGCTGCTTTTCACATCTTCATTTAGCACCTTCATTTGTATATCTAATAATGATTTCAATTCAAGTTCAAATAATGATTATTAATGCTTGTCTTCACCCATATCATAAACAAAAACAACATCCAAATACTCTGAATCTTCTTCATGTCATCAAATGGTGATACTAAATTTCCAGTTTCTCAGAAGACAGTCATTGATATCATTATTAATTTCTTTCTTCTCTCACATGTCATCAAATATTTTCAGAAAATCCTGTCACTGCTACTTTCATGATATATCCAGAATATAATCACATCACACCATTCTCACCATCAGCATTCTGGTCCAAGCTTCTTAACTCTGGGCTATGTCTTGTTTATATACCTTCCAAATTATTTTACTTTTGGTGTTTACTTCAAACTGCTTCCAGTTCTCCTCTAGTTCCTCTCCCCTTTTATTCCATTCTTTATTCCAAAAATAGTACCTGGATGGACCCTCTAGTAAAACAAAGAAACAAAAAAACTACTGTGCCTTATCTCACACAGAGAAAAAGCTAATGTGCTTGTGATAGTTAATTTTATATGTTGACTTGACTGGACCACAGGGCCCAGATACTTGGCAAGACGTTATGCCAGGTGTGTTTGTGAGGGTGTTTCTGGTTGTGATTAGCATTTATGTTGCTACATTAAGTGAAACAGATCCCCAAGATGGGTTGGCACCATCCAGTCTATTCAGGACCTGACTAGAACAAATGATGGGAGAATTTGCTCTCTCACTTTCTCTCTCTGACCACTGGAGCTAGAACAAAGGTCTTCCTTTTCCTGACCTCACCTGGAACTCAGATCATGGGCATTCCTAGTTCTCAGTCCTTCAAACTCAGATTGGAACTGATACACTGGGCTTTCCTAGGTCTCCAGCTTGTGGAAGTCAGATCACGGGACTTCTCAGCCTCCATCATCATGTAAGCCAATTTTGTATAATAAACTTTCATTTGTGTTCTATTGGTTCTGTTTCTACAGAGGACCATGATTACTATGGTGCTTTTCATTACCTGTGTGACCATCTATGAATTTGCTTATGATGACTCTTGTTCTTTTTCAGACCCTTTTTCCATTTTTTCACTGATCTGGTCACATTGGGATCTTTTTATCTCTCCTTCACCCCCAACACAGTAGCAGGTGTGACCCTCACTGAGGAATTTTACACTTGCCTGGATACTCTATTCAGATAACTGCATGGTTAAATCTCTCTCTTTCAGGTCTTCATTCGGAAGTCACCTTCTCGGTGAAGTCTCCACTAATTTCCTTCCCTACATACATGATTTCCTCTGTAACCAACTCCCTCCAAATAAACATTTTATTTTTTTCCCTGATTTATTTTCTTACATAGCACTTATAACTCTTTAACATACCATCCCTTTTCTCATTTACATTGTTTGTTATTTGTTCTCTTCACTAGAATACTGTATGTTATTATTGATTATCATTTGTTTTGTTGATTAATGTGTCCTAAGTGCTTAGGATAGTGACACACAGTTGGCAATCAATAAATATTTGCTGAATGGATAATTGGTAAAATCTTATTATTTTTATCTTCAGAATATATCCTGAACCTTCTGATATTTATTAACTATAACATTACTCCCATTTACCCCTTCTCACCTAGATTATTATAAAGTTCTCAGTTTCTCCACTTGTTGCATCATTGTCTATTCATAAAATAATGAGTGATTTTTAAAAAGAGATAAGTCAAATAATGTCCCTCTTTTGCTCAAAATCTTATAGCTTCATCTTTCACTCAGAATGACATCTGCGGTACTTAACAGTGTGTTGATTTGATGTGTGTTTCCATCTACATTTCTATCCAGAATAACCAGTGCAGCCCTGAAAAACATTGACCTCTATAAAATAGAAGACTCATAGGGATTTACAATATTGATGTTTTAGTTTCAAATGATAGGATTTCTGTGAGTGATGAAATATCAGTAGTGTTAAAATGCAATGCAATATAGAGGATATTTCTGTATAAGGTCAATTTATCCTGTGCCTCTCCAGAGAGGTTAGCTCCAGAAATTATCAAAGGGCCTCATTATAGTTTATCTTCACTTACATGGTAAGACCATGTAACAAACTCTAGAGAAAGGATTTTAATGAGGGTCCAGTTTTTAAAATATTGTTTTCATTCTGTAATAAATATTAAAACCAAGTAAATATAGTTTTGCATATTTTAAAGGATTATTGATGCAATAAAAAAACAAAAATTAAATATAGCCATTAAAGGGAAATATTGTTACATTATAATTCATTATATTATCATACATACCAAAGTTCTATTATCTTTATGATAAATCTATTATCTAAGAGTCTTGTTTTCCTAATCAGCAAAATTTTAAGGGCACAATATTTGTTTTTAAAGATTTTACTACATTACAACATTACTTTTCATATATATCTCTTCTATTTGAGTCTTGTGGATTTGGCACCCTGGGATGTTTGAGGCGCATGAGAAGAGTTCTTCTATAATGAGCATCACATGAGGCATTTGTTGACTAGCAATGCTAGAAAACTTAAGCCACTTGGTTCATTTCTGATTTAAAATTAGAGTGTATTTCTTTGTTATAATAATACTTTTCTTATAACAATAAAACTTGATATACTATTATATAATAATAATGTTTATATTAAGAAGTTTCTCATAATCAATTTACTATGTTTTTTTATAAATAAAAAATGGAATTTTAATGGAATTTAAGTAACAAAGGAATTATTCTAGGCAGTTTTTCAATCTTTTATTAAATTTAATAATGTATTCTCTTTCACATAATATTATTCAGGAGAAAAGTACCTGAGATTTTTAAAATATAGTTAAATTAAATGTATACAATGAGATGGCAAATTCTTATACAAGTACATGTTTTGCTCTCTTGAAATTAATTATTGTATCGAAGCTTAATTTGTATAAAGTAAAATGAATAGATTTTAAAAGTAAAGTTTGATGACTTTTGAGGCATATTATTAAGACACATAACACTTCACCCTAAATTTAATTTGCCTTTCCCAGACAAGCACCAGAGAGAAACATACCTTGATATCAAAATAACTTTGACATAACAACTTAGAACTCAGCATGAGTAATACAAAATAATTTTCCCCTATGCTATGGTAAAAAATCAGACTGTGCACATGTGCATGTTTATTGTCATATACTTTCTCAAGACAGGAGATAAACTTATAACTTTATTATAGGTCTGATTAATAAAAGTATTATGTAAATGTTTACTTTGTGTATTATTTTGATATTTTTATAATACACTTACATTAAAACACATAATTCTATATTTTATAATGCTTCATATGATGATCAATTGCACTTTATTTTTAGTTACTTTTCTTAATTATCCATTTAGGAAAAATGGTCACTTTGAGAATCTTTTATGAGTCATTTTGTCACCTTGAACATCCATGTTGGCTGAATTTTTCACCTTTATTATTTCTAAAATCTTCAAATATCTTCTAATCCTCTGCAGCATGTTACATTTATTATTATAAGATATTTCAGAATATTTATAATTTCTAAAATAATAGCACATTAGGTTTACTTTCGGTATTTTTGATTGAAAGAAAAATATGTATCAGTGCCTAAATAGTGTAAACCACTACACAGTATTTAACTAATTCTTTCAAATTTTTGAATAAATTACATGTAATTTGTTTTAATATTTTCTCTGCTTGTTTTGGTGACAGTCCCAAAGATTGCTAGTTTTTCCTCAATTTCAGTTTTCATCATTTTGCTTTTCATATTAAAAGGCCTAATTTTTTTCTTAGGTTGTTTTTGTTTTATTTAGTATTGTTGTATTTTTACTTAAACTTGGAATTAGGAGACACTAGCCATACTATTATTTGGAAAAGTAAGATCCTTCTCCATACTACCTCTTGCATCAGATGTTAGGTATGACTAGGACCTGGCCAGTGGTATAGAGGGATAGTACTATGGTTCAATTTCTGTCATTTTCCTTCTGGAGAATTGCCACTTCCCTCCCCTTCCTCTTCCTTACTTTATGACTTATGAAATGAGATAACCTTGACCAGACAGAAGAATGAAACAGGCTAGAGATGACTTAGTGAAACCATAGCAGAAGTGTGGGTCCCTGAACAAACTTGCGAACTGTAAGCTTTGTAAAAGTCTTAGGCTCTCCATCTCCAGATTACTGAGAGAGAACCCCGGTCTCTTGTTTAAGCCACTCTTATTTTGGGTTTCTATATCAATTAACAAAAACTTAGTCTAATTAATATAATGATCTTATCAATCCCAAACTGCCTCACTCAGTAATTTGTTTCTGAAAACAAGAATGTGTAGTGAAAATATTTCCTACTTTTATTGGGTGTCATTATTCATGATCTCATTGGTAAATTTAATTGATGTAGTCATTATTGTTTATTAGGTTTACTATCTGTTTGATCAGTTCATTATTTTATCAGAACTGATTTATTGCAAGATTTTTTTACTTATCATATTGTAAAAATCTACAAAATCAAATTGAGAAATGCTTTCATGATATCTTCTGTTTCATCAAACACCAATTAATATCGATAAGTTTGTAAACATGAGTAACTTACAAAATCTAGACATCAATAACAAGTATATCTTAGGTGATAAATACATTTAGTAAATAAATTTCTTAAAAACATTTTTTTGTACAGACATATTTAACTATCTCAACAATACATAACACATTTTTAAAAAGTTGTGAGGAGAAATACCCATTAAAAACTCTGTTCTTGAATTTAAATAACTTATTTGATTAATTTGTTTGAAGATAAGGGGAGAAATTTGGAGGGAAAGAGCTTAGAATGAATATGTCTCTCCTATAAAGTGAAGCTATTTACAGAGTAAAGAATGAAATTAATTCTATTTTAGAATTCTAGCTACTTAAAAAGTAAAATGTGCTTTTTTATTATAACATTTTACTCATACATGAAAAATAATACTGGTCATTTGCATATAGTTTGTGAATTTTTATGTGTGACAGAAGCATGAATTGTATAATTGGAAAGTATTCTTTTAATCCATGTAGTTTTAATTATACAATTACCAAATTCTTAAATCTATGATCATAACAGAGTGTGTGTAGCCTTCATATCTAATCAATCAAAGTTCTATGACTTTGGTCTTTTTTTTTTTAATTTGTTTTAAAAAACTCTATTTGTTATTGTTACTATGAATCCTAGCCCTTTGTGAACTAATTTTAAACATATTATTTCAAACATAATTTAAAATGTTAAATAATGACAATGCAAAGTCATGTCTCAAGTGATTTCACTTAGTCTTTTAGGAGGGTATCACATCTCCTACCTTGGTTAACTGTACACACTATTATTAACAATGATACAAAAGATAAAAGTAAATCCAGAGAAAAATATTAGAATAAAGCACTATTGTCTAGCTATCAAGGAAAGAATAACATTTTGTTTGAGGTCCTGTGAGTATTATACCTTTACTATTAAGATATTTATTTTTTTCTTCCAGAATATTATGTTTATGTTTCCATGAACTAATGTAATAAAAATACAAAAAAGTAAAAGCAACTTTACTTAAGATGCTGCATATTCAAGGTTTGAAATATATTTTTCGGAAATATTTGAGACTTGGTGTTTCCATAAAGAGAAAATTCAGGAAATTAAAAAAAAAAAAAAGAAAGAAAAGCTAACATCATTACAATATCATAGTGCAATAACTAAAACTAATTACCAATTAGGAGTCTTGCAAAAAAAATATAATTAAAAATACTCTCCTACCAAACCAGAAAGCTTTTCCATAAAAATAGAAGAGAAATAATAGTTTTATTATTAAATATGCATTAAACTAGAATGTGATGTACATCACAGTAACCTACTAAGAGATTGCAAAGACAGGGTAAAATCTCATTCTTTTATATAGCCAAGCAGATACAACCCATTATATACGTGTTGTCAAGATCAACAAATAGCTCTCAAACAAAGGACTTTACAACACCATATGTGACACAGAGTTTATTCTAAACTCACTTGGTATTTGGTGACTACCAGTGCTATCCAGTTGACTTTATTCAAAGAAAAAAATATTGTACATTTAAGGACAGGAAGTAATTTTCAAGTTGGAATAAGGCACATGCAGAGTTAAGAGTTTTTTGTGTATTTTAGATAACAGTCCTTTATCAGAAGTGTATTTTGTAGATATTTTCTCGCAGTCTGTGGACTATCGTCTCATTCTGTTGATATTGTTTTTTCTAAGTAGAAGTTTCTAATTTTAACATAGTCCTATTTATCAATTCTTTCTTTCATGGGTCATGGCTTTGGTTTATCTGAAATGTCATTACCAAATTCGTGTTTACCTATGTTTTCTTCATATGTTGTCTTCTAGGAGTTTTATAGTTGTATGTTTTACATATAGTTTCTCTCACTTAAAAAAAATGACAGTGATTATTTTTTCTACAATATTTTCATTCTAAGTACATTTTAAGTTTCTTTGCAGACTCAATGACATAGATTTGCTGTAAGTGTTCTCTTTAAATTTTCAGAGCATTTAAAGTAGAGTACGTTGGTTAGGAATCGGGGATCTTACACCAAAATACCTGGGTTCAAATCCTAGCTGTTCTGACGGTGCTAAGTATAATCTTCAGCAAGTCACTCTCTCCTTCTAAATTGCTGGTAATAGAATTATCTACCTTGTGGAATTGTGAGGATTAGATGGGTAAATACATGTAAAATACTTAACAATTATTTTTAGAAATAGTAACAGAAAAAGGATAAAGAAGAATGTCAGGCTTCAAGTTTATCTGAATAACAAACTTCCAGTTAGTGTCTCAGGTTATTTATAAAACACACATAAGTCTCATCTGTGTTCCATGGTGAGGAATAACTGTGTAAATTACTTATTAAAGTGTTCCCACTTTTATTAAAGATTATTTTAATATGCTTTTGTAAAAATACACTCTAATTTTTCATTAGATGACCTGAGGGATTATTTTATTTTTTGAAAATTCTCTCTGAAATCATTTTATAACTACAAAAGGAAATAGAAAATTGGTTAACTCAACTAGTATAAACTAAAAAAAACACATGCTAACTTGAGATAACATAAATATAAATTCAATGTTTATTCTTATAGAAATTATACTGAAAATGTTATAGGCAACTTCTCAGAAACCATCTTAAATCTCACTGAAAGACTGACTTTCTGTTTTCTAAAACTATACTGAATCATTTATAAAAGATAAAATAACAATAAATATAATGATTCTTAATCCCACTTACCAATTAGATTGAAGTCAAATATTAACACTAATTCTTGAACTGTTATAATTAGAAAATATTAGATCTGAAGCAGAAAAACAAAGAAATGAGGTCTAGATTTCTCAAGTCATTTAATCTAAACCTAATCATCCTGACACAAATATATTTATATCATTCTATATTTCTGCAAACTTTGCTGTACATATTACTCTCAACAAATCTGTATAACATTAATACTCAATGATTAATCAGCTCTTATATTTGTGTCAAGAGTTTCCATAAAAATAGTATCATTGACTTGGTAGTGCACTGTGCTTTTATTGTCTCTTAATTATCACAGTACTGGGGAGGTTGAGCTCGTAAATCCATAAAATTACTATCCATTTATCTAGTAAATATCACATAGATTGCTGACCTAACATTTTTCAAGAAATAAGCAGCTCCAAGAGGAGCAGTTGTGCAAAATCCATTCTCAATAAAGTGTGGGCAGGAATCTCACAGGAACCAGCAACAGCATCTCGTGAATCTAAAGCAGGTGGAAAATACTGTTCGATGTGGAAAGCAGCCAGGGACTGATGTGTGTGAGCATCTCAGGAGAGGAGAGTCTAGATATGTCCATCTCCTGTGCAAGGAAAGGTATTTTCACAAATGAAGACTATTGGTACGTACAGCTATTTATTTGAAAGACACATTAGACATTTTAAATTCAGTGAAACCATATTTAAAATTCCATTAAACAGTAGTTTAAAGATTATCTCCTGCATACACGCTCACATGCATGTAGAATATGTCATTGCTAATAATAATAAAGGTCTGTATGTGTACTAAAATTTAGAATTGAAACCTGGCATCACATAGTTCTCCTAAATCAGAATTTCTGATATCAATACGTTACCAATGTTGGTTCTATGTTTCTTTAATCTATATCTCAGCCTCACCCATTGTTCTCTACGCCAATTCTATCATACCTGTTCAGGCCACTTCATTTCAGTGCTAAATAACTATAATAGTCTTGTAGTTTGTCGCTTTGTTCAGAATTTCTATTTTCCATATCATAATATAAAATGCTGCCTCTAAAAATCAGACAGATTTTTTACTAGCAGTACATAAGAATATACTTTAATTTTTTATTTATAACTTTCCTTTTTAAATTGTAAAATTTATTTCATAGTAAATCTTTTCTAGAAATGCCAAATTAAAACACCCCCATTAATAAAATTGCTAACTTTATTCCAATTATGTGGTGTCATTTCCCACACTATGACAGAGTGGCCTCAACAGAACATTGTTCTTGCTTCTAATTATTGCCTAAAATCAAGGATTACCATTTGTTATTCTAAAAATAATATAATCCTCTTTACCAGTTGTTTTCCAGCATTCCATGGCATATCTTCAACAATCCAATACAATAGTTAAATGAGGATCCAATTTACATCCTTCACATTGAAGATTTCAACATAACCTCATTGCTTAAATAAGACTACTGTGAGGACTTAAATGATTTTGATTTTTTTACAGCACACTAGGTCATTGGCTTTGAATATTTTCCATACTAAGAATTATTTCATCCAATCTCCATGACATAGCACTTTGGAGTCATGACTATCTATTAATTGTATTATTAGAACAGATGCACTCAGATCCATTTCCTGAGGGTTCGAAGACCTTGAACTTGTGTGTACTTTCATTCTGTGTTGATAACTTTAGGCAGTCTTCTGTTAGGGCCTTAAGTTTTTTTTGAAAGTTCTTGATCCTTCCCTGTGCCTCACTGATTAGTAAAGCACAAAATACCCATACTCCAATTTC
The DNA here is from genome assembly GCA_028627145.1 of Eidolon dupreanum. Lineage (NCBI taxonomy): Eukaryota > Metazoa > Chordata > Mammalia > Chiroptera > Pteropodidae > Eidolon > Eidolon dupreanum. The sequence continues at coordinate 11,669,307 of CM053507.1, forward strand.
TTGCAGTGTAGACATTTTGTCATTCAATGGAACCTTGTTTTGCCATGTAAAACAACCTTGAACTTTCAGATATTTAAAATACTAGTTTACCAAATCAAATTCCTGATGTAATTAATAAAACATCTATGAAGGCTAAACTAAGGAATATATGATCCAATGATTTATCTGAGTATTCTAAATTTTATATTGCATTAAGTGTAATAAGGAGCAAACTAGATATATTAGCTTTATCAATAGCTCAACTGATTTTATTAAATAATGTTTTAATAATTTTACAATTACTAGAATAAGGTACATTAGATAATATAGGTGTTAATTATCATAATCTTGGTAATCATTATACAATGTATGTATGCATATATAGACATAGATATATATATATACATATATATATATACACACATACAAAATCACAATGTAAACTTTAAATATATACAATTATATTTCTCACTTATTTCTCAATAAAGTTAAAAACATGATTGAACTTTTTTAAGCATTATAGGATAGTGTTGGAAGATAAGCATGAAGAAACAGTAAAAAAGTTTAACAATTTTGGATTAGGTAAATAAATTGGCATAAGATATTAACATGTAAAATTAACCTACAACATACGATGAAATATTTTGTAGTAATGAATTCTTTGAAGAATGTTTAATGAGGAGGAAAATGTCTATGATAAAAATAAATGACCAACCTTTACATGCAAACTCAATGCTAAGTTAGTTAAAAATATTTCACTTATTTTTTAAAATGATCTCATGATATATATACAGTTTAATTCTCTTTTTTATTGATGAATAAAACTGATGCATAAAAAGAGAGACATTATTTTTTAAAACCTAAAAACATTTTTTCTCTTATTTTCAGAAATAAATTAAGGTATATTTTTACTTTTTCCATTATCTTCTTTTAAAGAGAGTTCATTTTTTTAAGAAAAATCTTTTCTCTCAGTTCTCAATATCAGAAAATATATTTGTCTTTAAAAATGAGTTTTGTTTTTTTTGTGCTTAATATTTCTGTTTTTCTTTTGCATGCCATGAATTATTTAACTTATGTCTCCACATTTGGTTTGGCTGTTAATCAAATTCGTAGAACATCATCAATATTAGAATTTTCTTATACATTTTTGCAATTGTCTCTGACATGCTGTGGTTATCACCATCATTATTATTTTAAAGAATGCAAATTTTCTAATCAGAGATTTTTGTTTTATTTCAGTATCACTTATATATATTAATTCCTAACTCATGGATCTCAAATGTACTTCACAGGCCCTTCAATAATTATGGAATTTTGCAGTAAAAAGATTAGGTTATTTACCAAACAATTCATATTTTGGAAATAAAAAATATGTTTAATTTCATAATCCTATAGTGATAGAGCTATTATTATAACCCAAGTGTGTGTTGTTTTGTTCTTATTTTAATTTCATTGTTAATTTAACACTATGTTATCCAGCTTTGTAGTCTTTCATCATTTTTTTAGCCTTTTGTAGTGGTTAAGAACATGGTCTTTGAAATCAGACAGTCCTGAGATTGAAACCTAGCTCATCTTACAGAGTGAAGGCACAGCACAATTAGTTTAATATATCTAAGCTTTGCCATGTTCATATATATATATATATTGCAATAAAATAGTGGCTAATTGATAGGCTTGTTTTGAGTATTAAATGTAATAGTGCATATAAACACTTATTTATTATATACTCAAAGGCAATACAAAGTAAATGTCAGCTATTCTATTTTTTAATAATTATTACCACAAAATAGTTAATCTTATTTAACCAACAATTCATCAAATAATCCCTTATTCAGCAGGTTGGTATTATTATTTTCTATTATATACTCATTCTGCCAATTTTCCATCATTTTGCAATTATTTGTAAAATTTACTGAGAACGTACTATATACCAATCACTCTGCAAATTGATGTGAATCCATATTTTATTTATGGTTCATACTTTCTCCTGTCTTCTAGGGATGCAGACAGCACCTTTTAAATCATTTTGAAGACGATGTTCTCTATGCAACTCTCTTTACATTGCTAATTTATACATATTCTTTTATTACCTGAATCTTTAATTACTTTATTAAGAAACTTATTGTATTAGTTCCTAATCTCTACAAAACAAATTACTGAAAACTTTGTGGCTTAAATAAAACATTTGCAGTTTCTGGGACTCAGGAATCCAGGCATGAAATAGTTTGGCCCTTTGCTCAGGGTCTCTGAAAAGTCTGCGATAAAGATATCAGCCAGAGCTGGGAGTTCATGTAAGGCTACACTAGAGAAGGATCACCTTCTGACCATGTGGTTGTTGGTAGGATTCAGTCCCCTGCAGTCTTCTGGGATGGGAGACTCATATTTTGCTTGCTGTAAGCCAGAGAGCCCCCTCATACCCTGCCCCGCCACATCCTAGCCGGATATTGGACAGTGGTATCGCTGATTCCTTACCACGTGGACCTCTCTACCATGGCCATTGTTTGCTCAGAGCACACAAAACGAAAAGAACAATAAGGTGAGTCCACTAGCAAAACAGAAGTTACAATATTAAGAAATGTAATAACGAAAGTGAAATGACATTACCTTTGTTAGTGTTCTATTGGTTAGAATAAGTCACATGTTCTGCCAGTACTCAAAGACAGGGAATTCCACGGGGAGTTGGAGACAATTGGAGGGGGAGGAATCTTAGAGTCTGTCTGCCACACACACTGATATGTATTCATTAATTCTTTCATAAAAATAGTGTTGGTCATACAAACTGTAATGTAAGTTATTAGAGGGCATGTATTTTTAGTATGTCGTGATATTTTTGATAATTCATTTGAAATTGGGTGACCAATATATCATCTACTAATCTACTAACATGTAAATTGGTAGTATTTGAATTTAGCTTATTTAGGGAAAAATGGTAGAGACAATGCTCTATAGACCTTCTACAGGGTTGCAATAATGTGCTGATTTTCCAAAATTAATAAATAACAAGCCAGGCAAGTTTAGTGGAATCTTGAGAGCTGTTTGTGAATAAATTTACCAGACCAACCATCCTGTTTAAAAAGAATATATTACATGTAATTTACCCACAAGTTCCACTTTTTTTATGTGACATTGAAGCCTTTTGGGGGTTTTGGCTATAAAAGTTAATTGTTTTACTTATTCCAGATTCCAGCATCTGTTATGCCACTGAGTTCTATTGATTGCAATATAAAATTCTCAGCCTAAGTTATCTAAGAAATTGCATGAATGCATAAAAAGATAATTAAGAATATGAGAAATAGATAGCTATCCCTCTTAATATTATTTGTGGAAGCTCTGGACAGACTGTTTGACCTTATTAAATGAGCAGCTTGCTTTCAACACCCACAACCGGTGTACATACATGATCACTTGGCTGTCAGTACTCATAACCATCTGTTATGATGGTAACGTGCCAACTCTCAAAATGGTGTTCCAGTTTAGACTGCAGGTGCCAAATAAGTAGATTGGCAGCCCGGAATTCTGAAAACGCTCTTCTTCTGCAGAAAGTGATGCCACATTAACACCCACATGGCTTTTTACCTCCACACCACCTGTTCATTATTTTTAGGCCAAAAATATCCATGTAAAAGGCCAATAGTGAATAATTGACGAAACAACGCTGGGCACCAATGGGATATTACAAAGTACAGTATGCCGTTCTGTTTTTTAAAAGGGATGGTTTGTATTCAAAAGCACAGTTACATGGGTGTGAAAAATTATAGCAACCAAAGATCATTTTAAGAATGTTGATTCTAAGAATATAAGGTATTCAACATAACATTATCTTTATTATTGTTCTTGTTAATGAGGAATAACTGGCTGCCCAACTATATGTAAAATCCCTAACCTTATGGAAATTCTCTCGCTTTGTGCCGTGGTCCTACATTGTGTGTGTGCGTGCGTATGTGTGTGTGTGTACATGTGTGTGTGTGCTCATGTGCGTGTGCATGCATCCACACACACATCTGCTGCAGAATTCCGCAGGAAGTATAAAAGAGATGGAATATGACAGAACGCTAGAATGATTCTGGCACTATTTGGCTTTGGGAAGGAGAATGCATATCTAAAATTAACCCCTACATTCTTTCATTTCTTCCTCTTCATGCATTATATTCAAGGCCAAAATAATAATGGGCTGCTATTAGTGTGTGAAATGTGAAAGTCCCTGGTTTCAACAAAACTACTCTCTGTAGCTATTTCATACCTTCTCAACAAAAAATGCCAAATTTACTTTGGTTCTTAATGAATGACCTTATTTGATGTTTCACAGAATAAATATCATTCATCAATCATTGCTTATTCCACCACCAAACTTATAATTTTGCCTTAATTCTCTACTACTTTTTCCTCTTATTCAAGGTCAAAATCTCTACTTGTGACTTTTCCACTTTTTCAGAAATGACTTTCATTAATTATTCCCTCCTGCTCTTGCACAACCAAATCTTTCTTCGAGATTGATCTGTCAGTGTGTAGACACGTGATAGTATCTCTCCTCCTAAAACAAATTAAAACTGTACTGACTCTATACCCTGCTTTTTATATAAGTTTACTCCCTCAACATATAAACTTCTTGACAGAGTCACGTTCTCCCATGATGTGTCTATTTTGTCACCTTATTTTTATCTCTCAGTTTATTCCAGTCATGATGTGGCATATATTGCTTAAAAAGAAAACTGTTCTTATTAACATTATTAGAATTTCAAGTTTTTAAGTCTAATATGTATTTTTCTATTCTCCTCTCACTTAACTTCCCACAGCATTCCACAGAGTCAATCACTTTAATTTTTAAAGCTATGTAGTTTTTCTTTTTTTTCCCCTTTTACACTATTGCTACGGGCTTTCCTCCCACACCTCCCTTACCCCTTCTCAGATCCCTTTACTATCCTCTTCTACCCTATCTGTATTCTAAATGGTAAAGTTTCTTAAGAATCAAAACTGGGTATTCCTTGCTTCACTGCTAAAATCTTCTTTTTAAAGTTGTTACATCATTTCTGTCTTCCAATGCAAATTAGAGGTTAATTCCAAAATTTATATATTTTTTTCTCATGAATCTCCTCTAAGTTACAGGTAAGTAGTTTACTTGTGAATATTATTTTCATATGGATGCCCATATTTCTGGGAGAAGAGTGATGCCCTTGATCTAGTAGTTAATATGTCTGCAGATGTAGGTTAGGAGAAAGCCACTACTTGGAATATCCTTTTCTCCCTCTTCACATGGCTGACTCATCCTCATTTTTCAGTTCTCAGCTTTCTGTTCCTTCATTCAAATAATGTAATTTGATTATTTGCTTTTATTCCTGCTTTCTGTGTTTCCTCCACAAGATATATTACCATAGGTGTCTATGAGATTTTATCCTTTCTGTATGTCCAAATCCAAAGCCATGGTACATATTATAGTCTCTGTAAATACATTTTCAATAAAGTTAATATATTTTTACTTCAAATGAAGTTCTGGTGTCCAGATGGTAGAAGAAGAAGACAATATTTAGCCATGTAAGAAAAAGTAAATCAATGAAGAGAAAGCTGGTTATACTACACAACAGACAAGCTCAGAATTTTTATCTCTACTGTTTCAATGTTATTTACTTAATACATAAGTATGATTTAATGTATTCTTTTGCACATTGTCATATTCAGAATTTTCTTTTTCTATTCATTATTTTCAGCTTTAATATAAGTTGGATATTTCATTATTAGGATATATTATGATTTTAAGGAATAAATTTTTAAGTCAAGTTCAATTGACATAAAATCATATCCTTGACCGTTATTCTGATAACTAAGAGAGCTAAGTAAAAAAGATATTTTATTATTTACTTTAAAGAGTAGATTTATCAAAGAAGCCATTATTTGATCCATTTTAAAAACATGTAAACAAAAGGCAGTTATCCTTTGCCTAAATTAAAATGTGATTTTTTTCATGGAAATAGTTCTCTTAATATCATGAGTAGCTCCAAATACAATCCAAGTTGGTACAATTAAAATGTTCATAATTAATATTTGAAATGTCAGCCTCTATTGAAATGTAGGTTCAGTATATAAATAAATTTTCTTAAAAATATAAATCAGATAAGAGATAGTTTTACCCTATTTCCTAAATATTCAAGGTAATATAGGGAGAAATCATTACTTTTAAATTTTCATTACATTGTGTTTTTCATTATTTGTGATGCATACAGAGTAATGAAGATATGAAATCCCTGGTCAAGTAATTAGGAGAATAGCTACTAAGATCAACTTTGATTCTAACCAATCATAAAACTGCAACCAAACCACTTAAACATTTGATGTCTCTATATACTTATCTGTAAAATGAAATTCATGATAAAACAAGTGATTACTGACACAATTGACAACTAAAATTTCTTACTGGGTAAAAATCACAAACTCACAGATTCTTCAAGCTAAACAAATGCTAACACAGGCAAAACTAATCAAGACTGACAGTAAACAGATCAGTGGTTGCCTACAGCAGGGATGGGTGTGACACTGACTATAAATGGAGCAAGAGGATATTTTCAAGTCTATAAAATATTCTGAAACTTTATAGGAGTGATACTCATATAAGTGAATGTATTCATCAAAATTTAATGACCTATAACCTAAAATAGATACATAAAATTATACATATATTATACTTCAATAAAGTTGATTTTAAAAGGGATGTGTGAGTAAATCAGTAAGTAGTAATGTGAAATACCCCAAATGATACGAAACCAAGAATTTCATTAATGTGACTTCTTCAGAGCTAAGGCTTGGTGAGTTAGTACATTTCTTTTTAAATTCTCACTCTCCAAATTCTCATACTTCATAAATAAGTAAAGGCAGCTTTTAAACCAGAATTATTACAAATGCCGTCATTCTCTTTTCAATCAAATTGGTGCAATGTTCGATTTTCACATGCCAAATATGTTTAGCAGAGATTAAGTGAATTTATTGCCCAGAACAGATGTTTCCCTGTTGGCTTAGCACTTCTCTCAAAGTTAATTAATCTGCTATATTACAATTTTTCTTATAATTAAGTGGATGTTTAAAATATTTAGGGTAAGACTACACAATGTAGATTTATAAAGAAAACATATGTGTGGAAGTTTATGAAAGAACACATTGGTTAATTAAAGCCACTTTTTTAAAAATACTGTATACTGATAGAGGCTGTATGAATCTAAGCTAAAGAAGATTACCCTAAAAATTAATTCCTTCAAAACCTAAATGAGAACAAAATATATGTTTTCCTGAACTCAGTGTGTTTGCTATAGTCATATATAAACCAGCGTGTTTGTGTTTAGGATCCTAGAATAAATGGAGGCAAGGTCTTAGATATTATTAGGAAAAGATTCAAAGAGAGATAAGATGTAAAATCAAAGTTTTGAAAAAGAAAATGAAAAACTGTGAATTTAACAGTTCATTTTTAGATATATATCAATATATTTATTAGGTGTATATAAAATAGTGTTTAAAAATACAAGTAAAACTAAGCTATCAATTTTATTAAATTTTATAATTAATGATCACAGTGAGAGAAATATCATTTTTATTGAATTTTTTTATTTAAATTTTAAAATAGATGCCTCTCACCTGGGACTGTATCCAAGTAGACATTGAATCTGACATGATTTGCCTAGTGCAGTACTATTTGATGTTCAAAATATAAATAGGATACTCCCTCATGTTCTCTTTCAGACCATATATTCTTTGAATATATGATTTTCCTTATGTATTACACTATACTATGACAAAATGTTTATCCAAGTGTCTAGGTACATCAGTGATCTTTTCTGTAAAAATACACACACATAGATTAATTTACCAAGGTCATTCAGTAGATTTCTGACAGAACTAGAATTAAAAATCCCAGAGTTCCTGACCAGTCATAGAAATCTTATTGTAACATTCTTATGAATCTGTAGTCTGGATTTGTGAGATAAAATATATTTGAGTTGACATTCTCAAAATCAATGTGCCTAGGTTCATTTTAAATTGGAAAATAATATATTTTTATTAAATTTGTTGGAGTGACATTGGTTAATAAAATCATATAGGTTTCAAGTGTACAATTCAATAATACATCATGTGTGTATTGTATTGTGTGTTTACCACCCAAAGTTAAATTTCCTTCTATCATCATATATTTGACCACCTCTATTCCTACCTACATGATATTTTTTAAACTGAAAGATCAAATGTTTTTATTTGAGTAAAATATACTAAAACACTGAATTATGAACTAATTTTAGAATTTCTGACTTAAACTTTATAATGTGCCATATGAAAACTTAAGAGTTTTTTAAATAGAAAAAAAAACAAAACTGATATGTAATCTGTTTGGACTGATGTGGCATAATACCATAGCCTGAATGGCTTATAATCAATAGAAATTTATATTTCGTAGTTATGGAGGTTGTGAAGTCTAATACCAAGGCACCCACAGATTCAGTGTCTGGTGAGGGACCACTTCCTGGATCACAGACAGCTGTCTTGGCTGTGCGTCTTTATATGGCAGAAGGGATGAGAGAGCTCTCTGAGGTCTCTTTTATAAAGCAACTAAATCTATCCATGAGGCTCCACGCTCCTGACCTAATTACTTCCAAATATTCCACCTCTAAATGTTATCACTTTAGGGATTAGGTTTCAACATATGCATTTTTGTGGGGGACATAAACATTCAGTTCATAACATATATGAAAAGAAATATTTATTTTAAATAAATAAGTAGTTCCATATCATTTAGATTGCACAAATATGAATAGTTAAAAGAACATGTATTTGTAAGCTATTGAGAAATATAATTCACATATAGGCAGTTATCAATTTAGCCCAACAGTGGAATGACATTAGAAATATAGGCTAGATTCCACAGGCAATAGAGATTTTAAATATGCAAGTGGGCTAATTGAATTTGCCAGCAGTATTAAGAATGCACTAAGCAAGGCTAATTTTCAGAGATATAGAGAAAGCAGTTAGGACATTATCACAATTATCCCACTGAGGAATGCTGAGTACGTATATAGAATTGGCAACATTTTCAGTAGGAACAGTAAGGAGCTTTGAATTAAGTGTGACTTTTAGAATCAGAATAAGATGTCCTTGTGATTGAGAAAATAAAAATGTTAAAGAGGAGAAATTACCAGAAAATGATATCAAGGTTTTTGGCTTAAACATGGTGACAAGAGGTTAATATCACATTAAAAAATGTCAAGTTAATGTCACATTAAAAAATGAAAAGACAAATATAGAGAAGAAGGCAATATATTTAGTTTTTAACAAACTGAATTATCATTTTGTAAGATATTTATGTTAATTTTTGGCAGCCATTTGAATCATGAATTTATAGGTTCAGAATAAATTCTAGAGCTGAAGTAAGAATCATTCGCATACTCTAAGCAAATGTATATTAATGGATTGTGTAACTAAGGTGATGAATTATAAAATGAGAAAGAGCCAGCCAGAGAGAGAGCGAGATCAAGAGCGAGAGCGAGAGTGAAAGAGAGAGAGAGAGGAAGAAGAAGGAGGAGGAGAAGGAGAAGAACAAGAAGAACAAGAACAAGAACTAGAAGAGAAAATCACAAAGGTAAACTGGATTTAAAGTGTATTCCAAATATTTAATAGAGTTGTTACTGACATGTTTGTTTGAATATATGGATAGCAGAAGTATGCGATGATTAATTAAATTAGTAACTCTTCCTTTTTCTGAAAGTTCAAAATAGAGCATATATTTGTTAATAATCTCTCCAGTCATTTGAATACTACATGCACGCTGCCATCAAGGCAAGAAGGATTAAAAATTAGGGGAAATAAATGTTCATTATTTCTAGTGACTCCTTTCATAGGAAAGACTCTTTCTGAACATAAAAGCTCCTATTTTCTTTCCATTCCTCATTTATCCTTACTTAGACAGATGAAGTGCCATCTGATTAGTGAATTTCTGACAAGGAATTGGGTATGTGTAGTTTAGCACCTTTCCATTCCCCTATATGGTATCTGCCCATCTACCTGCATCTCCATAGATCAGAATTGTCACTGAGAAGTGTTACCTGTGACTGAATAGAAAATCTGTCTCACTATTATTATTAAAATAATAATAATAATATTAGTAACAGATATCCGGGGTACAAAACATTAAGAGATTTGGAAAGAAATCTGATAATACAGGCTTCTGAGGAGTCCTTTATTAGTGAAATTTTTTTTGTTGGTTCTATGTGCTTTTTAAAAACAATTTTATTGAGATATATTTTACATATTAAAATTAATTTATTCAAAATACACAATTTAATTTTTTGTTATATTTACAGAGTTAACACAATTGCACCTTTAACACAATATGATTTTAGAACATTTCCATCACCTGCAAAAGAAGATTGCTAATCATACTCATTAGCGATAATTCTCCATCTCTCCTGTCAGCCCTGAAAACCACACTATGTGTTCTTTTTATTTTTTTAACATTTAAGTGTGTATTAAGTTATATTTTGCCATGAGGCTGAATTTTTATAGGTATGTGAATACGTTACCTGTTGCTGCCTAGACAGGTAGCTTCTGGTTTTTGAAAGTTTATTACAGCCATCAATTTTATACAATCAGAGTCAAATAATAGAATGAAAACAATAATAATAATAATAATAATAACAACAAAAACAATAATAATAATAACAAGGGTTTGGTTATAATAAAGTTGAGAACTTATCCTTGATTTTTTTCAGGAGAATAGAACTAATGGGAATTTGGAAAAGAGGATATAAAAAAGGTATGGAAGAAAATATCCTAAGTAGTTATATAAATACATTTTAAAAACTTGAGCAGGATTCCTTACACCTAATAGAATACCTAATTAAAATAATAATATTATAAAATGCTGCTGAAATATAAATCTAAAGAGGTGGAGATATTAGTACACAAGGAAAGGCAGTAGATATGAACACATAGTTAGAATAAGAAGGTTCCTGTGTAGTTATGAGCTAGTTCTGTATGTTGATTGTGCTGGTGGTTACACAAATCAATATATGCAATAAAATCGCACAAAACTATGCACTTACTATATACACATAAACATATACACACATACAAGTGTAGGTTAATGAAAAAGGTGAAAACTGTAAGATATGGAGTATAGTTAACAGTGACACACTGAAGTCAATTTTCTGGTTTCAATATTATACTACAGCTGCCTAAAATGTCAGTCACCATTTTGGAACAGCTGGGTGAATTCTTTATACATGGAATTCTTTGTACAATGTTTATAACTTTTTAATTTATTTCCAAATTAAAAGTATAAAAATTAGAGAGGAGTTTCTTGATTAAGCAGATCCATCATGCATGCAACCCACAATGAATGTGTAAAAGACCTCACACAAAGACAATTACCTGAAATTTGACATTATCAGGTTAAAGAGAAAATTCTTAAAGCTGTCTGAATGAAAAAATACCAGGAAAAAATGATAACTTAGAATTCACTACTGAAGCTATCTGGTCCTGGACTTACTTTTTTGGGAGATTTTTGATGATAGTTTCAATTTCCTTATTGTTGATCAGTTTATTTAGATTTTCCAGTTCTTCATAATTCAATCTTGAAGGGTTATACAAAATAACGTGCTCATTTCTTCTAGGTTATTAAATTGGGTGGCATATCATCTTTCATGCTGTTCTTGTATTTCTGTGGTGTGTGTTGTGACTTCTCTTTCCTTTCTGATTTTGTTTATTTGTGTCTTTCCTTTTTTTTCTTTAGTGAATCTAGCCAGAGGTTTATTAATTTTATTGATTTTTAAAAAAAGAATCAGCTCTTTTTTGCATTACTTTTTTCTGTTTTCTTTTTTTTCTCAATTTCGTGTAATTCTGCTCTAATTTTTATTATTTCCTTCCTTCTGCTGACTTTGGGTTTCGTTTGTTCTTTTTCTAGTTCTTTAAGATGTCACGTTAGATTATTCAGTTGGGATTTTTTTGTTTCTGCAGATAAGACTGTAATGATATGAACTCTCCTCTTCTTACCATTTTTGCTGAATCCCAGAAGTTTTGATATGTTGTATTTTCATTCTCATTTGTTTCTATGTTCTTTAGTAGCATGTTGTTTAATCTCCACATATTTGTGAGTTTTACAGATACATTTGATAAAATATTTAACCTCTAGTGTCTAAAATACCATCTATGATGTCATTAGGACAGTAGCCTCCCTTATTTTTCTGAGATTTTTTAAGATCCCCCAGTGGATGCCTGAACCCTTGAAAAGTACATTTTTATTTCTATATCTGCATACCATTTCAGTTAAAGGAAGCACTTTACAGCTTCTTGTTTGCATATTCAAATTATCAGCCTCACTATTCCTGGGCTTTCATGACGTTATTAGGTAAAATAAGAGTTACTTGCACACTAGCACTGCTACTAAGTGACTAATGGGCATGGATTGTATAAGGTGCTGAGATCCTGGACGAAGGGATGATTCATGTCCCTGGTGGGACAGTATGAGATTTCATTATACTACTCAGAACGGCAGGCAATTTAAAACTTATGAATTATTTCTGGAATTTTATATTTAATATTTCCAGACTGGTTAATCATGGGTAACTGAAATGTGGAAAGCAAAGCCACATGTAAAGGAAGACTACTGTAATTTCTTCCTAAGCAATTGTGATGCACCTGTTTATGATAAACTGTATTCTCATGCTGAATTCAACATAACCTAACCTTGGCTGAAGAATACATATCTATATACCTTTTTATGTAACACCTTGTAAACTTCTTTTGTAACTTCCTCAAAATACTTTTTGAACTCTTTTGATACTTCTTTCGATTGGCAAACTATTTCCTTTATTTTTTAATCTAGGTTCTTTTATTTAATCATTGCATCCTTGATGTCCAGGGATCCAGAGCAATTTTTGAATAAGAGAAAAATGTTGTCTTTATCCCTGGCTGAGGAAATGCATACAATAAAATGTGATCCAGTTCTGTATAACTAAGATAATGTTATTAAATAAATTGTGTTTAGTTGTTAAAATAAGACTAAATTGCATAAAATTACAATGGAGTTGCTTGCACAATTAAAAATTTCAAAAGCATCATCTCTTACTCTATAGAAATTAAAAAGCCAAAGTAAAAGGAATCACACTAGGTTTCCTCCACTCTGTTATGATAATTCTATTGGAAAAAAATGAGAAGTCCTCAGTACTGAAAGTGTTTCCATTCTGTATGTGTGTGTGTGGTGTAAGTAAGTGTGCACATGTGTGTGTTTATGTACTGGAAGGTACACTAGGGAGCAGAATGAATGTGAATCTTGTAGTCCATATGTGTGTTCTAGAATATAAAATAAAAGACATGTACAAAGAATAAGAATGAGAATTCATTTATATATACTGTTATCATTCATTGACAGGTATAATGACATTGTTCTCTTTGTTTTCTCATCTTTCAAATCACTCCTTTTCACCATTTGAACATTCATTATCACTACACCCAGTAAAATTGTAGTAGTTTTCAAAAATAGATGCCATTTTATTGGAAAAGAAATCATTGCATTTAGAGCTTTAATAAAGTCAAGCCTGCCGTAAGTATAGCTGTTAACATACCTAAGGCAGCACCTACAGATTATTAAATGTATGAGTATGAAGCAAGTATAAATACAGCATTATAATAAAAATATAAATCAAGTAAAAGAGAGCATTCATTCTATACATGTTTTAAATTTAATGTTTTTATTCTACCAACAAAGCTTCTATTATTGAGTTATTTTGTTGACATCTCACGTATTAACAGAGTTTAAATATCCATTCAGTCGTTCAATAATCCACCCCCTCGCCATTCTTTCGTTTATTTTTTCATCAATATTATCAACAAATATTTGTTTAGCCCTAATAATTGCAGAGACCTATCTTGGAGATAGATGACTACTGAGAAAAAAGAAAAGATTGATTTTGAGAGATGGCAGGAACTTTTACAATGTGAATTTTAAATGTGAAGCTCCTACTTCAGTGGGTTTGCAATCTAATAATAGTTTCTTGGCAATGTCTTAACATAAGTGTCACTTTATTTCTGTTTTATTGATTGTTAAGTAATGAATAAGAAGATTTAAGTAAGATTATTAAGATATATTGATAAATATTCCAGCTTGATTCAGTGTCACGAGTAATAACTCTGCTATGCAACTGGGTTTTTCTATACCTATTGTAGCAAAATATATTTTTACTTGAACCCTTAATAAATATGTTCTTTAAATTATGTCTTTGCTCTTTCCCTTGTTCTCCTTTTCCAGCAGCTTTAAACATAATTTTAGAGTTTACATGAGTATGGGATGCTGAAAAATGTTTTATGACCATACAGCATATCTGAAGCATGTACTAGGTTAAGGAGCATATAATTCACACATTTTATATCTTTGAAATATTTTAATTTTTAAAAGATTCTGAATTTTCTATATTTTGAGATTGTTACTTTAATTATTGTGTCTTATTTGATTTTAAAATAAAAATTCTTTATAAAGGTTATAAAGAATTATTTTAAAGAGTTATTAAAATAATTCTTTATAACCTTTATTACTAATGGGGCCACATTCATATTAGTGGATAGATTAGATAGACATTTATATTAAGACATTGTTCTCTTATAAAAAATGGTAATAATTCTAAACATTTTCTAAGTTTCTATGGAATCAAATTTTAGTTTTTTTTCTATACAAGACATCAATATTTTTTTTTGTTTAACCTGGATACTTTTTTATAATCTTATTTTTATGGTACTCCAGTACAAAATTTCTTCATATAAACAAACTTTAATTCTTCAGAAGATTAAATATGACATTTATGGGCAAGTAGAAGACAGACTCATGAATTGTGTAATTATAATCAGACATGCTTTATTGCATTTATTCTTTAAAATTAATTATTGTCACAATTAGTTCTAAACATTTATAACATTTTTAAATAAGCACGTCTTAAATTGGGGCTTATAATATCAAATGAAGTATAGGAAGGAGATCATGAAAGAAAAATCTTCAGAAATCCCCAAATTGATAAAAATATTCACTTGATGAATAAATTTTAACTACTAAAACTTTTTACATATAGTGCAATCCAATAAGAACTTAGAAGATTTGGGCACCAGGAATTGAGGATATACTGTTAGGTGTGTATGAAAAGTTATTATTAAAAAACAACAACAACAACCTGATTTTAAAAACAAAAGAAGAAGAATTTTAAATAATAATAGAACATAAAAGAGTAGATGCCTCCTAAAACACTGGTGAAATCTATTACATTCTAAGGAAGGACTGCATGCTGAAACAAAATACTGATTTATATAAAACTTCTGGCAACCTTTCTCTTGGTTTAAGAGGTTCGGAGACCTTTTAATTTCTTTTCAAAATGAAAGTGCCCATCTCTAATTTGGGTCACTTTGCTATCTTTAAATTAAGCACTGTGTTTCCTATCAACTAACTTATCATGGAGCAAGTATAAGCATTAGGACCTGTGTGGTTTCCAAAAATAACATCTTTGATGACAAATAAGGGTGTGCACTTCTGACATTTTCCTCCTTAAAATAATAATTTTTTCTAAAATTATTTGCCAGCTCGAAGTATATTGACATTTCTAAAGTTCATTTTTGAAGCATTGTTTTCTGGTAATAAAATCAATGTATATCATTTTTTTAAAATTTGGAAAATTCTGAAAAATAATATTACCCATAAACTCAGCACGCCCAAATCTTGTAGTTGTCTATTGTTACCTTTATGATTCCGGTTCATTAGGCAACATTCTATAATGTACAATGTGATTAAAAATATAAAAATTAACTGATTTTGACTAAATAAAAGGCGATGAGAGCAGATTTTGCAAAACAAACAAACAAAAAACATTACAGTGAAAGTGAATGATGTGTCCCTTTTGGGTAGAGGTGGATAAAATGTATCCAGGGCACCTAAAGAAGATGAAGATTTTTGAAAAAAGAGAGAAGACAAAGAAAACAACACTGAAACTATAGTGAAGGAGAAGGGTTTGGGGGTAGAAGAATGCGAGGCTTCGTGGAACTGTGGCATGTGAACAAAAAGAACAGCAGAAATTTTAAATAAGGTAACACAATTTTTTAGTTGGAAACACTTTATAAATTTTGAAAGACATAAACATTAGTTTTCCTATATGCCCTGTGTCTCACTGAAGTAGACAGTTCCTTGTATGTGAAACTTGTGGGTCCACTGGACTAAAAAGAAAATAGCTACAGTTTTAGCAAAGGTCATCTCTAGTGGGAAGAACTAGTATTCTTTATTTTTCAAAATTTATAGTTCCCAAATTCTCAACTTATGTCAGTAGAGGTTTTCAAGTTGTTTAAAAAGGATCAATGTTTTTGGAAATTCATAGATTTTTGTGTGGAGTTTTATACCATAAAGTTACATTTTAATAATCGTGGCTGTACCAAGGAAACTTATGATTTAGCAAAGATGCAGACATGCCCTGAGGTCTCATGACCAGGCAGTAGCTGGAACAGAACTCCCATCAGATGTAATGAAACTCCGAAGTCTTTGGTCTTAAATAATATTCTAAACTACCAAATGTAAAGAAAGATGTATCCTTGAGTATTAAAGTTTCACATGGGCACTAAACCTTAATTTAATAGAGCAATATGAATGTGCAACCCATGAACGATACAGGACTTTAATAAATTACCAATTTGTAAACATGTAATTTTGCCATCATTGAAAATCACTACATCCTTGTAATATATTTTTTGAAACAAACATTTATGAGTGTTTAAGTAATTGATGTTTTTCCCATAGCTTTGAATAATTTTATCTCAATTACTCTGCATTTAACCATTATATTCTTATTATTTTGATAAAGAAAGATTTACAGAAGTTCCACAACTTGTCCAAGGTCACAGAGCTGTTTGGTGGCAGTCAAGGTTCAAAGCCTGTTGTGATTCCAGAGCTTGCTCTCCTAATAAAGTCATACTATTTTGAGTTTGCTGACTGACAAAACTGTAACAGGAAAAGCACTTCCAGAATGAAAGAATTTGGAAAACTTGTAATTTTGTTTATATCCTCTCTCTCTCTCTCTCTCTCTCTCTCTCTCTCTCACATACACACACACACACACACACACACTCACATACCCACACACACACATCTCTAGATCATCTATTTCTCTCTCTCTATATATATATATATTTACATCCATTTTTAGATAGTAATAAATTTGTACTCATTATTACCAGGGTGTGGTTTCAATTATTATTTATTGCAATAATCCTTAAAGAACATTTAACATTAAACAAAAGTGATTTTTTTTTTGCTATGCTGAAAGCTCTTAATGAAAATAAAGCATGAAAACAATATATTCCTTCTAATGCAGTAATTTGTAATTTATTTTTTAACTACACATCAAAGTTGGCATCTATTTCTGAGTGTAATTATCAATAATCTGACTTCTAGACAAGCTGTTTGACAAATTTAATTGACATTGACAGTGGAGTTTTATTGGGAACTCCTGGCAAGCTTATATCCAAACAACCTTCAGTATAAAGGAGAGGTTCTAGAAATATAATGAGGATTTATTATAGTCTTCAGCACTTACTCAAAGAGATATATTGAACAATAAAACAAAAAGAAATAAGACCATCCATCACCTCCTCACAAAAGGACCTAAACTCATGTCCATTAATACTGGTACATTCTGTCACCAGTCAATGAGAGGACATGACTGAAAAATTCTTGCAAAACTGTTAACTTATAAATATGTCCCTAACAAAGGCATTTCCTGGATTCTGGTTGAATGTAGTCCAATGCCATTTTCCTTTGTACTGAAGAAATTCAACTTAAGTATTTATGACTATTGTTATCTAGTCGTTTAACTGTATTCTCCCTGTGAGGTGAAGATGTATTATTTTTTATATATACTTAAAGAAGTGAATTTTGTATTTTTTATACTTAAAGAAGTAAAGATTCTTTGCATCTTATTTTCTAGGCTCTGAAATAATAATTACATTAGAGTCTTCACATATCATATTAAAGAAAAATGAGGCTGAGACAAGTGTCTACTGTGACAGGACGAGAAGCGCATTTCTCACCAGGTGTATGATTCCATCACGGCATTTATCATTGTCTATTGCAACTGTTTGCATGATCAAATGCTGCTTTGCACATTCAGACTTTGTCCTTTTCATCCTATGGAAAGTCACAAAAAGTACACATAATACACAAACATGCGGATAGTTTTATATTATATCCCTTAAGGTGTTAGGTGAGTGAGTCTGAATCCCAAGGGACAGCAATGGAACAATTTATAAAATTGTTTTGGTTTCATATAACAAAGTTCTTTCTCCTCTGAGGATGGAGGGAGAGAATGTCAAGTCCACATCCTCAATTCTATTTTAACACCTCTAATTCTCTATTATAAGGTTCGTCACAAAACCCTCTGTCAAATATCAATATCTGTATTAAATTGCCCTCTGAGTTATAAGAAATGCTAATGCGATGCAAGCTAGCAATTTAAATTGCATAAATAAATACTGAATAAACTTACTTCTGTAAATAAAAGGAAAAGCATTCTTTTTCTCTGAGATCCAGAGACATGACAATGTAATTAACTCTCTTTGTCATCATTACTCTCTCATGCCAACATTGCCTCTCTTTGTTACGGTTCACCTCTTGTTCACCTATTATCTAATGCTGTCATGATATATTGGGACAAGTTTAACTTTGGATTTTCTGCATATCATATTTTTATCTAGCACTATCAAAATAAAAAAGAAAATTGTATTTTTTGGTAGATTCAGTGGGGAACTCATTAAGATTTTGATTTTCTAACAGTTGTTCTGAGTTGTTTGTCCAAAACTTGAACCAGGAATAACTAGTCTCATTCAAAGCAGACGAAATAGGGTTCGAACTGCAGGCATCTCTGTTATGGAACTAATAAGAAAGAATACTGCAACATTTCAGTTTATAGTACTTATTTCCATATTTGTGCTTTTTAGTATGCATTATTAGGGTTGTGGCATGATTCTTAAGTCATAATTGTTCTCATATTGGGAAGACTAAGGTGTAATCATATCAGTGTTATTTCAGAGACAGTGTCACTGAAGACAATGTTAGAATAATTACAGGCTTTCCAAGTAGAAATACTCATAGTTTAGATAAGAATTATTAGTATTTCATGAGGTAAAAAAGGTTCATTTACATCTGAAATTTTGCTTTATCTTTTTGCTAAAATTCCAGTTAAGATAGTATCATTGCTAAAGAACAAGAGAAGTTTAATGACCTAAAGCTTTAGTTACCTAAACCACACCGAACTATTTTTATTGATCGTAAATAAAGAAAAAAAGAAATGATGCAATTATTGTAACTTCCATATAAATGATGATAGAAAGAAATGCTGCTGATATTTTAAAATTTTGCTCAATATCCATATATGATTACAGACTAAAAGCCAGTGGAACTGATTCAGCATACATCTTAGGAAAAGGCAGCTATACTTATCTGTGTGTCTGTGTTTCCCTAAATGATTTGGCCTAGTTTTCAATTTATTTCAGCATTTCAAAATATTCTCAGTGCTTTGCATTTGTGTCTGCTTTCTTAAGAAACGCTAATCTTAAAAGTAATGAAATAAATGGAGCCTCAGACCAACGTTTCCAAATATGTTTTCTCCCTATTTCAAAATATTAAAGAGCACTTATTTTGATGAAAAATATATTAGAATATGTATGCGTCTAAAGAAATACTAAGCAGAACTGACTTAAAGTAGCCTAAGAGAGGTAAAATAAGCTTGAATTTATTTGTAAATTTTGTCATCATTCATAATGGTACAAAGAGAGACAAAGACATAATAAGATTCAATGAACTTATTTATTTATTTTTTTTCACCCACTCTGGAATTTTGAGAACTCCAAGTAAATATATATTTATGTAAGGATGGTCTTAGAGGTCCAATCATTTGAACAGTAAGTTTCATCTGGAAAATTTATTGCACACAAAGGATAACAGAACATAACAGTCAAGTTATAGCCAATGGCATTTGACAAGATGTTATCCTTACTCAGGTTATTAATTTAAGAGGAGAAACTACTGCATAGACATTAGCATAAACATTATATCTAAAGGTAGGTCATTGTCCCGCTAAAGGATATATATTTTGACTCAAGTCATCGGGAAAAAAAAATAGTGCTATACATACATATATGATATGTGGTTGTAATAAATAAAACACACTACTGTAGGAAATTTTGATTGTTAACCTAGCAGAATTATGAGTGTAGAAGAATCACATATATAGAGCAATGGGGCAAAAGATTAGGATAGTCATATACTTGGGCTATTCTTTCCTTTTTATTGTTCAAATAACAAAATATTTAATATTTGAAATTGGTAGAAAGAAAGATAGAATTTAAGATAGTAATTTGAACAGCTAATATAATTTTTATGTAAATATTAATAATATAAGTATACCACATTAATTGCATTAAAAAGATCAATTAGGAGTTAGCAACTTCTTAGTTACATACAAATTATATAAAAATAGTATTGTTTTACAACATGAATCAGCCAGGAATTTTGTTTTCCTTTTTATAGACATACAACATCTGATAATTCTGTTTTGGGGTCCAGTCATCAGTCTACACTTGAATTTAGGGGAATGATGCTTTAGTTTCTTTCTTATTCTGATCTATGAGGTAATAAGTATACCAATCATAGTTACCATTAATCCTTCAAACACATAATTAAAACTTAATTGCATTCATTTCCCTTCTTCTTTCATCTAGGAATTAAAATCCTAAAATGAAAGATAAAAGATAAGGTTTTGAGTGGTTTAGGAGAAAATCTTTAGGATCAAGAAGATTTCCAAATTTTTTAGGCCATTTAAAATTTTCAAACGCCTAATTTACTTTTTATTGTCCCTCCCACACCACATTATAAAATAAATAAATTTAAAGGAAGTCTACACTGAACACAGTATATTTTCCAAAATGCAGTCATTAAAAAGAAAAGAGAGGATACGTAAATTCTTAACAGATAGGTATTTATATTTAAATAATATATTTGTCAAAGTACCAGAAAAATTACTTTGTTCTAATTTTCTGCTATACTTACAGTATGCAATATTATATTTAGCATTCTATTTTATAACAAAATGCTTTGCCCTCTAACATTACTATATGCTTTAGTCTTATTTCCAAAACTATTTTAAAGTCTTAAATTAAAAACAATATTATAAGACACATTTACATTTTTAAAATCTTCATAAAAGTTTTGAGCATATACATAGTAGGTTTTGTATATATTTTAGTCAAATTATCTAACTGAATGACTTGAAAATAAGTGAAATATTTCTTTAATTAAAGGCTAAATTTTTTTCTTAGAGTAGCATTTCTATTTTATTTCCTGTGATTAGCAATATTGGTATGTATATTCAAATAATTAAAATTAATGGTATATGAAACTGGTGGTAATCTATTTACTTAAATGCCTATTATCCTACTAACAACATTTGTTGATAAATTAAACCATATATGTACATATTTTCATATATTAATGAGGATGGAATTATAAATACATATTAATTAACTTCATATATGTTAATTTTATACATATTAATTTTAAAAACTATATATTGATAACTCAAAGTTTATGCTGATAGTACATTCTCTTTCTCTTTCTTTCTCTATACACTCACCCACATACCCAATCACAACATTTAGAATTCTAGAAAGACTGCAAATCTAAAGCAGATCCAAATGTTTAAAATAAAACAATAAAGCTTTTAGTGAAAATTATAGAAACTATAGAACAACTTCATGTTCTCAGAGTAGGTAAATATTTCTTAAACAAGATATATAAATTATTAGTCATAAAAGGGAGAGCAATAATTAATTCAATTATATTATAATTAAAAATTAGCATACAGTAAAGACACCAATGAAAGAGTAAAAAGATAATCAACAGATTAGAGAAGATAAATAGCAGAAGACAAATAAATTAAAAATAAGTGTATGTGTGTCTTATTTATATCAGACAATGGACCCATATCATGGAAAGAATGCCTACCAATCAAGTGGAAAATGACAGATAAATGGGGTGACATTTTGAACATTACTTCACAAAAGAAGTAACTCTAATTCACTCTAATGATTAAATAGAATTTAAAATTTATAAAACATCATTAGTCACTGTAAAAATTAAAATTAAAAGAAACACATTATACAACCAACAGATCCTCAAATAATAATGGCTGAAATGCTTGACAATATGCTTGACATATTCAAGGGTTGGTAAGGTGGAATGAATGACATATTTATACATTTGTAAGCTGTTGATAGGGGTTTAAATTGCTACAGCCACTTTAAAAAACTATTTGTCAACATTTACTAATACTAAACATGTATGCATTCTCTATAGCTCAGCAAGTGACTCCCAAATCCACACTCAGCTGTAAAATATTATGTATTCAAATAAAAGACATGTAACCAAATTGATCAAAATTGTAATCATTCAAAATAATATAAACTGTGGAGAAAATAAACAAATTGAGACTTAATCACTTCGTAAAATGTTATATATCAATAAAAATGAATAATCTACAACAGCACACAACTTTTAGATAAATTTTATAAACATAGTGTTGAATTAAATTCAGTTTCAAAGTATTATGTACTATATAATTCTGTGTATTTAAATTTCCAAAATACACAGAAGCAATCTATGATACCAGAGATTATACCATAACTGCACTGGAAGGAAGAATGAAAATGACATCTGGAACTGTGAAACATAGTTTTTCTTGGTCTGGTTCATAATTATAACGATAAATTCAGTTTGGAAAAAATTCATTAAACTGTACTTATAAAATTTACACTTTAATGTTTGTATACTACAACAAAATATTTAAAATAATATAATCAGTAAATATTTTAAAGATCTAAAACTTTGTGCTTATAGGTATAATGATGCTTTATGTTACCATACTATATTTTTTTACTAAAACCAAGTTAAAACACAAAAGCAATCCCAGATCATACCATCACTCCTTGTATTATTTGATTGTTTCTCAATTATTCTAGAATATGTCTTTCGCATGTTTTGCACAATTCTATGAATTTTGAAGGCTGATATAATAGAAAATAACTGACAATTGTTTTAATGATTGACTGGCATGTTTGCTCAAATAATTAGATGTAAGCCTTTCCTGACCATACTGATTTTATCTACACTATATTTACATGCTAATTTTGTCCTGCTGCAATCATTATTCACATGCACATAGTTCTCATTATCTTCCCCTACCTCATCTATTTTAGGTTTATATATCTAAATTTGTACCACATTGTGACATCTTTGACAAGAACTAACATTAGGATTATCTCAGGTACTTACCCTTAATGTTCAAATTTAGATATGGTGAAATCCTGTTCATTAAATTTAAATCACAGAAAAAAATTATTTCATATATTTTTACCTTTATTTAAAATATTATAGTGTTAATTTTGATGAATATTATAAAAAATACTTAAAATGAAAAGGGATATCATAATTAGATTATTGGAATGCGTGTAATTAGATTATTAGAAACTATTTATTTACAGAAGGAAAACTTACTTCATCACTTTGAATGAAAAGTGGTCAAATCAAGACACTTGGTAAACTCTTAAAAAGAATGAACATAAAGGCAAAATAATGCCTGAAATAATTGATTAGTAGACTTTTATCTATTGGAGGAGAAAAAAAATCATATATCACATATATCGTGCCTATATCAAATAGAACATGCAAAGTTAGTGCATCTAGGGGAATTAGAACAGGTCAACAAGATCCATGGGAGACATGGACAAGAAAATATAAAGAAAGAGAAAAATGGAGAATATCTGACTTTAAAAAAATTACATAGTGAAGTAAAAAGATAAAATTGAAATTTAGTCAAATTAAGTTGGTGCTGAAATATGTGCTCCTCTTGGTTTTGTAGGTCTTGAGATCCCTACTTTACTAAAATGACAAATAAGTATAAAATGTCAGTGCTGACATAAGAAATATCTGAATTTGTGGAAAATTTTTATGAGTTTATTTGAGTTAAACTGATGGTATTCCCAGGGAGCAAGACCTCACATGCTCCTGAGAATAATAGTTTTGCAGTTTCTTTTATGCATTTGAAATTAAGAGAAAGTAAGGAAGATTACTTAAAGGTGGAAGAAAGCAAAGGGAGAATCGGATTATAGGCTAGTTAGGGTTATTTGCTCTCACACTTTAGAAGGAGTGGTCACATATTAGAAAGAGGGGTCTGAAAAGGGGCATTTCAAAGGTGTATTAACCTGGATGCCCAGAAACCTTGGACAGGTCTGGCTTAAGGCAAAGATAAGCCTTTTACTAAAGAAGTTATAGGCCTGGTGGCATGTAACTACCCACCATGACCTGCCCAGTTAGAAATTTATAATCAAGTCACCTTGTGAGGTTATTTTTCATAGACTCCCTTTTTCATCCATATTTGTGAAGCACTATTGTCTAAAGTAAGTGTGGGATAAGTTTTAGGGAAAATCTAAAAAGAAGTTTTGGAGCAGAAGACAGACTATGCTAGCGACAATGGAGTTAAACATTTTGATGACCTTCAAATCTGTGTGTTTGAAAGTTTCCCTGCTTAAGTAGTTCCTCCTGCATAAAGTGATTAGAGCAGAGTAGATAATAATGCATGTAAATGAATGTCTCTCTCCCCGTTGTTTTTCTATGCATTGGCCTCTCAACCTGGAAAGAATCCTAAACAAGACATTAATGGGTGTAGGCTCATTATCTTGGTGACCTATTTGAAATGACCGGGAATTGTAGAAATGTTAGTACTAAATTGTAAAAAATTACTACTTTTGTGGCTTTTCCTCTTTCTATTGCTTAGAAATTTGACAACCACAAAGAAAGGTAGTAGGAGTAAACCAAAGCATTAATGCAAGATGTGTTTATTTAATTATTCCCATCATGAACAATGTTCTAATTGTTGTAATTTACATGTAAAATGCTATTAATATTGGTTTATACTGTGAACATTTACATAAGATACTTGTGCTCATTTATTTTAAAAGTCTGCTTTTCAATATTAACTGATAATAAGTCTACAATCATTACAATACAACTTTATATTTTACTATGTATTTTAAGGTTCTTTTGAAAAATGGAGAAATAGTCTCTCCCTGAAATATGTAAATTCTAACATAAAGGTTTCTGTACTTATTCCAAATTAAACAGTGTAGTTGAAAATATCAATTTGTTTTATTACTTTTACAATAAAACATGATCACAGAAATGTGCCTTATGAACAGGATAAGTGAATGCATTTCATGTTATTCCCATTTGACCAAATTTAAATCACTAAATAAGTTCTTTAATTTTCCACATTTGATGCATTGTGTTTTGCATCATCTGTGATGTGTTGTGTAAGAGAAAACAAACATAACTTCTTTTCTGGTAAAGTGGCCAATATCATAATTTGAAATCAGTTCCGCATCTGATATGTGTTGGTGTTATTTGTATTTGCCAAAATTGTCTTATAGTAAGATATTTTTTTTTGTCCTCAGCACTAATACCTTTAAAAACTCTCTATGTAAATTAAATATGTAACCTTAATCTTTTGTACCTATGAAGAAAATAAAAAATAATTAAGAAATTGAACTAAATTTTTCTATTTATGTGTTTGGAAGGAAATGCCATTTTAATTTTGTAGTGAACAAGAAAAAATATTTTTTAAAAAAATAACCATATGAAAACTTTGGGTATATTAAATAATTATTGAGTTAAATGATGTTTTTAATAACATTTCTTTTTGTCCAGTGAACTTCTTTTTGAAAGTAAATGTGGAAAACGTTTTTTTAAAAAATTTAGTTACTCTTTAGGTTTATTATTATGAATTTACAATCATGATGATTTACACTCAAACCTTCAGTTCTCTATTCCTATTCTTAGGTATTGTTTTAAAAGATTTGAACTGAATTTATTAACTTTATAAATCTGGGAAAAAGAAACTTAAAATTAGGTTAAGCTATCACAAATATGTGGAAAGTGAAATTCTACCCCAGTTCTTGATTCTTTCTAGAATTATGTGTCGTGCAATGAATTTTTTTCCACGTACAAAAGATGTTAGAGATTTTGCTAGTATTAGCTCTCATCTCTATTGTTCATTCATTCATTTATTTATTCTTTCATTACTCAAACTTCTAGCATGCAATTCTATAAATAGACTCCTCAAATTTTATTTGAAATAAATTTTTTTCACCATCATCTGCTTCATAATGAAAAAAAAAAAACTAACAGTAAATAAAAATAGAAAATAAAAAAATGGTAGTCAAAATTTAGGAATTTTTCAAAACTCCTAACAAGTTCTAAGAATTTATACAAGATATAAAATGTTTTAGACATCATTTGTTCTGTGTCAAGGGTATGGTCAATGTTTCTTGAATTAAAAAAAAAAAAGGTAATGACACATTAAGTCGTCACACAGTATTCTCCTACTGCAACGATCACTGTCTGGAATACTTTCAAAATTAAGGAAATCTTGGTTCTTGGTGTCAGCCTTTCATTCCTAATTGTATGATGAAAATTTTGAATGGTCACCCTGATCCTCTTCTTCCAAATCCATAAGGAGATTCTCCAAAAGAAAAGTCAATCCTTTGTTCTCCTTAGATATATAAGAAATAATGGTTAAACAAACAGTCAGATACAGAGGATTCCTTGATTATGATATAAGAGCACCACATTCACAAATTAGATTTGTCCCAATCAGATTTGATGGCCTGTGCTATGAACAGAACAAAAATATAGTGAAGGGAAAGATGAAAGCCAATCATTGAGAGGGAAAACGTGTTGGTATGTGATGATATTTTTCTTTACGAATCAATGTAGGGGCATGGAAACAAGGAATAGATTCACAAAACTTTTCAATTTTATTTTTCCCTTAATGCATTGGTTTTAATAACAATGATAGAACAGATATATTCGTGTCTTCTTCTGGGGAGAAAACCAGAAGGGGCGTATAAAGGAAATGCCATGTCCTCCTTCTCCTGCTATCTGCTACCCTTCTTTAAATATCATAAAGAGACCATTTGGGAGAAACTGAATTTTTACCTTCAGAAAAGTTAAAACATGATATTAATTCACTTAACTCCAAGGTCATGCTATGCCCACACTTCCAAAGAGAAAAAGGGGAAGAGGAGATGATCACAGAAGGTTTTACAGCACCAATTTTGCAACACTATAGATGCAAGCTATAAATGGAGTCGTAGCTCAGGCTCTCTTACAGTTTGACCAATATTACTGAGTTCCCAGCCACTGTTCATTTTCTTGGTTCTCAAATTCTTAATTGGGATAAATATATTAAGCAACTAACAGAACCTCATATTTGTTCCCTGATGTGAGACAATATCACCAGGAAAAGGAATCATAATCTATTTCATATTCTTAGGTCACACTCAATGATTGAAAGGATGGAAGGATGGTGATCCCCATCATATCCTCAATCAAAACCGGTAGATGAAACTGAATGATAAGACTACCCCAGATGTAACTGATCAGTGAATCTTAATCTCAATCTCCCTCCATTTATGGGGTTTTTATACTAGCATTAACCAGCATAGCATCTGGCACCCAATGTGCTGCAGTTGGTCTGGCAAATGTATTCTGCTTAGCCCTATCAGTTAAAAGGATCAAAAAATACAGAAAAGAACAATAGGACACTTTACTTTCTTCCCTGGGGCTATACAAGTTTTCCTTCTGTCTGTTTTGTGATCCACAGGACTCTTATCAGGTAATCCAGGGG
Source organism: Eidolon dupreanum (assembly GCA_028627145.1). Taxonomy (NCBI): domain Eukaryota; kingdom Metazoa; phylum Chordata; class Mammalia; order Chiroptera; family Pteropodidae; genus Eidolon; species Eidolon dupreanum. The sequence goes on from CM053507.1 coordinate 11,697,068, forward strand.
TTGGCAAACTACAGCCCATGGGCCAATTTGGCCTGAATTTTTATGTCTGTGAGCTAAAAATGGTTTTTACATTTTAAGAAAACATAACAATAAAACAAAACTAACAAAAACGTGATAGAGATGTTCATGTCCTGAAAAACCTATGCATGTACTGTCTTGCCCTTTACAGATGTTTGCCAACTTCTAGTCTAGACAATCGAGTAGAGTATATTTCTTAGCTACTGATTTTAATAATAAATACACATACAATTTTCTATATTAGGCAGTGATTTTTTTAAAAAATCTTTAAAAAATATTTACTGAATTAAACCTTGCAACAATTCATTAGGATGAGTCTTGTCATCATCCTTATTTTACAGATAATATACTTGATAAGGCTCAGAGTGGTTACATGACTGCCAAAGACATAGAGCTAGTAACTATTGAAGTCACAATTGAAACCTATGCTTGTGGTTTCACATTCTCTTTCTTTAACACCACTTCTATGATTAAAAATATTTATTATGTGCTTAATATAGTTATAGTCAAGTTGAATCGATGAGGTAAATATATATATATGACATAGTTTAAGAGTAAAATGCAAAAGAAAATCATTTAATGTAAAATGATTTGAGGAAGTAAATGAAAATATGAAGTCAGGTAAAGCAGCCTCGTAGTGAACTTCCTGTTACATAAATATTTCTTTTTTCCCACATAAATATTTCTAACATGAAAATATATATTAGAATGCATGAAACATGGTGAGGGAATAGGTGAGGGAATAAAGTTCTTATTACTCATCCAACAATAGCATAATCTATCATTTTATTTGGTGAGCTGAATTTAATGGCAAATTAAGTTAATCTCGGTAGCTACATCTCTCTATGTTATTTATCTGTAGGCTAAGAATAAATTAGATATTCACATTATATTTACATGTACATTAATCTATCGCTATGGTAATGGGCAAAAAAGAGGATCTTAGTAACATGAATTTGGACTTCTTGGCCTCACAGGCATAATCAGTATTAGAAAGTCAACAATTGGTTAAAATATCTGATACTGTTAACTGAGAATTGTTGTCTTCTCATAAGGAAAATAATGTTTAGGCTCCTCTTATTTTTTAAATTTGCTATAATTTTTTAAATCATACATGCTTTTCTATAAGAAAGATTATAAAAGGGCAGAATTCCACTCAAGGTGACGTAGAAAGCTTATTTCTTTGCTTCTTGTAACCAATTTGTTGTTTTGGAGGAGGATGTTTTAACGTAAAATTCTTTCTGTTTTATTCTGGGTTTAATTTTGCATGTGATTTTAGAAGTTTTCTAGAGATAGATACACTATAGACCTTAACAAAACCACAATTCAAGTACATAAATCAAGTTCTAATTCAGAAGGAAATAAAGTCTGTAAGTGAAGTATATTTATAAGAGTTGTAGATAAAACTATTGATTATAAAACTGATGTATTAAGATTTGTCTATAAATGTACAACTTCAGACAGTACTGAAACTTAGCAAATATTTGTTCATTAGAATCTTAACAATGTCTTATTTGAGAGCTAGAATAACTTCCATTTTACACTGCTGCTGTGGAAACAAATCAGCTCATCTTTTATGTTTTTTGTAGTATATATATGGCAAAATAATTCTTAAAATATGACATTAGTCTCTTTTCTTTATTTTTCCCACGAAAGTGGCTATTTCTTCAACATCTCAAGACATTTTAAGATATAATATTGTCATTTACATTATTTTTATTATTTATTTGCCTTAGACAATATTCTTTGTAATCAAAATTCTCTAATATCTTTTATAATACTTTAAAGTCATTAAAGAGTTTATTCTAAGACATTATGCAGGAAAATGAATAACAGAGCATGGTTAAAGGTGAGAAGAGATTTTTTTCATGAGCCATTGAGGAGATTTCTGAAGAACCCTTCCAGTTCCAAAGCAATATCATTTTCCTTGAAGACAAGAGTCTTCAGAAGAAAAAAAGAAACATATCTTAGAGAAGATCAAGTTTAATATGTGGGTGCTCATGCTTAGCAAGCTTTCTATGTTAAAAGCGTGCAATTGAAGTGAATAGAGTCATCAACCTTCAAATTAGAGGGTCATTAAGAAAATGAGTGATAAGCAGAGTGTTCAGATAACAAACCACCAGTGGCTTTTGCATGCTAGAAAAGGTTGAAACATATTCGTAATCCCAGGATGAGAAATTAGAAATTTAGAGTTAAAGTTGATCTAGAGTATAGATTCAACAAATAAAAATAATTCAGAAAACTTAGGTTGGACGCTCATTTTGATTATACTTATTTTATGATATCCACAATATAAATGCCTATTTATTTACCTAAAATTTTGTTATCCATTGGTTAATATTAATGTTCTCTCCTTCTTATGTCTGCATTTACACTGGCACAACTGAACAATGTGTCTTGCTCTCAACAAATGGTAGCTATTATTAAATTCTTGTTATATTAAGTGTTTCTATGAATAATTCTGAAATTTCTTCATAAAAATCAGAAAACAAAAAACAAGCAAACAAAAGTACTAATGTGAATGTGCTTTTACTATATACTTATAGTTGCATAAACTTTGGAGCATCTCATTAAAAACAAACTAATAAACCAGAATTATAGACCCGTAATTTACAGGCATTGTAGGAACGAAAGCCAGGTACTAATGACATCGCAACTTAATAAGTGCTGTAGGACTATTATAAGGTAAATCCTCAGTTGCTATTTCATATTTTATTGAAAATATGTTGTAAATGATCATCATGATGTTATATTTCATTCTTGAGGAAATAATTTGGTTTTAGTGTTCTATTTTTTTTTCCTCGTGATTTTCCTGCTTTGTTATTGCAGTTCTTATGCTTGGCTGTTTGGAATTTATTTTCCTTCCTGCCTGAAATCTTGAAGCCAATTCACAGACCTACAAACCTTATTAAATTACACATATTTTTTAATCATAAACCTAACAATTTTGCTGACACACTATCTTCTCAGGAACATAAATTACTCTTAGATGTTTTAAAGAAATAGCTTTCAATAACAGAGTTTGCTTTTGCATTTTTTTCCAAATACAAAGTTCAAATAACAGATAAGTGTCACAATGGAAACTCATGTCATCAGCACAGTTTTGATGCTCTATTTCAAAAAAGCCAGAGAAAAGAGCAAGAAGAATATCCTACTTCTAGTTCTCCTTTGTCATTAAATTATTCATGTTCACATAAGCAACTTGTGTTGTTTTAGCTATTTAACACCTGTCAGTGTAAAAGATACTTGGGGCATGATTCGAATTCTAATATTTAATTTTACTCTGGGAGTTTAGAGAACTTTGAAATGGTTTCTTGAAGATTTACATTGAGGCAGTTTCACCCAAAGATGAAAATCGAATACTTTGATTTTTGAACCCTGCAGTGAGGTGAAGGGACCATGACATCTCAAAGGTTAGTGCCAAGACAACAACATCTCCTCTTGTTTGAACTTCTGATTCAACTAAACAGCATCCAGCAGAAGACAACCTCATCTTTTATTATGATTTCATATCTACCTCTATAGTGTACACATGGATTCTAAGTGTATATACAGTCGATAGTTTGTTCAAGGAGTGATTAAGCATTTTATGAATTATTCCTGCCCTTTCTGGATGGATTTTCATTGTTCACTTTGTTTTATATATATATATATATATATATATATACACACACACACACACACACACACACACACACACACACACACATACACATACAAACACACAATATTCTATATAATATATATGATATATACATATATCATTATATATGATATATAAACATATATATCATATATAATATATATAGACACACATACATATATATAGATATATATGTATATATATCTATATATATACGAAACATGTCTATGTATAAAAATATATATTTGCATTGAGTGGTTGAGATGGAAAATTTTAAAGGGGGAAGGTAATTAGTAGATTTCCCCCCATAAAGTAGATCTGGTAAGAGTTTTGGAGGCTCAAACCACTGGCTATGAAGTAATCTGACTAGGTTTTACTTTTATACATGCTGATAGTATTGAATACTACCACAGTATTTGCTAACTTTGAAAGTTTACAGAAGTAGGATCAAATATTTATGTGCTGACTCTATTACATTAGGGGAACTAATTCTAAACTGTTAAATATTTAAGTTCCTAGAGTGTTTAGCATGAGAACACTTCATTATGTTTTTATTGCACTTTAGTGATAACAGACATCCTTTGAATAAGAAAGAAAACTGAGAAAACTGCTTGAGCAAATGCACGAAACGGAATATTTTGCACATACAAATATAGCGTTAATTTCTCTACATATCACAATATTTGATGTTTTAAAATTTGGTGTACTTATATACGACATTTCTACATTGGGTTAAAACTACCACTTTTATGCACTAGAAAGAAGCATAATATGTATTTCTATCTCACTGCTCACTAACCTATATTCTTGTATATGCACGAAACATGTACATTTATATCATTTAGGTGGAGTAAATGTTTGAGTGCCATTTTGGAACAATTTCAGTGTATTTCTCTCAACATGTCCATGAAAACATATCCAGGGAATCAATGTTAACTGGGAGTCTTTACTCCTCATTTTTCAAATCATACTAGAAAGAGAATTATTCTGATATTGTGTGATTTTTTTTTCATCTTTCTCTGTTGGACTTGGAAAAATTTCCTAAACCATTTTGATTCTCAGTTCTCTTATGTTAAAATTAGAATAGCAATAGCATCCTTGACATCAGAATTAAATGCCCTCATTTATAGACATAGCCATTTGCAGAGCCTGGTAAGTAATACTTGACAAATAAATACCAGTTCCTTCTACTGTGTTTATAACCAGTTGCAAATAATGTTTTTAATTAAGGACATGAAGAGAAATGTATTTCTCAATATATAGCTGCATATTTTAATATTGTTTTATGTGTAGTACTAACGCAAGATGAAAATGCAAAAAACTTTGTTCTACCTCTGCCTGTTTCTTAGGAAACTGGTACTTCAACCCTGTCTAACAGAAGTATTTTTTGTTAAACAGACTGATGAAATCATATTCCTTAAGACATATCCAAAATGTTTAATATTTGGTAAGGGTCATTCTCAACATGCACTTAAGTACTGCCCAACACTCACAGAAGTAGACCTGCCCACTTTCTCTCAGGATGGCGCCCTTTCTTAATAGTGCTATTTTGTACCATTTTTCATGAACACTACTGCAGTCATAGTATCTTCTTTGCAGACACAATAACAGTTTTAACAATTTAGTTCCCGTTTTTTCTTAAGCTGTTATTAACAAATTTAATAAGCATCCCTAGCTCTTTGTATGTGCTAGAAAATCTACCAAGTGTTATGTTATTTTTGAATATATGTAATTATTTTGTTGAAAGACCATACCTTTTTCCTACAGCCATATACTGAATCAAATTCTGGATTCAAAAACCTTGTTTCTCTAGGGTAATACCTTGCAGTCACCATCATCTCATCTGTACAACTAATACTAAACCTACTTTATAGCATTTTTATATTAATTATAAAAATATAGCTTAGAACAACTATCACAGTTATTGTTCCAGCATAGGTTCTAATTAACCAGTAGCAATTATTGTCATTATCATTATTGTTGCTATTATTTTCTAAATCATTATAGATTTTTCAATCTGGAGAAACCTAAGATGAGAGAATTTAAGGAAAATATGTGTACTATTATAATTTGTAGTGCTGTAAAGTTGTAATTCCTAAGCATGTGAACAGCAGAAAATTTAGTCCAGACGACTTCATTAATTTGTGTTTTCATCTTCAAAGTTCTTTAAAAGATGAAAATGAACATTTAAGCTGCCAGCAATTGATAGTTCTATTACCTCTGTAGAACTAGCAGTGTGTTCTGTCATGAAAACCTTGAAAGTACTTCTTAAGCAATAGTTAATATTAAATAAATTCTAGTTCTGTAATGGACTATTCAGAAAAATGCAATGAAATGCTATGGGTGAATTAAAACTAAATAATTTATGCTGCATCCACATTTTGTAATTATAAGAAGTTTCCTTAGGCAAAAGTCAATGTTCTAATTCCATGAATGAACAAGATAGCAGCAATATAAATGATTTCAGGAACTATAGTAGAATGATTCTGAGAAAATGTGAAACCAAATCCTTAGGCAACAAAATCCAGTAGAAGATGACAGAATTGAGACGCCAAAAATATTAATAGTTTTATTCTTATCACTATTTGCTAATGCAAATTTTGTCCAAATAAAAGGAGAAAAAAATTAGGGACAACTTAAGTCTGATTTCATGTTACCTTATAAGTAACTGAATAATGCTTATTTTTAATTCATAACTCTTAAAATGACAATTTGATGTTGTTAAATGTTAATAAAATTAGAAAATAATGATGTTAATAAATTTAGAAAATAAATACGATATAAATATATTACGAACAAAAACCTATTCTTGGAAAATAAATAATTAAATTAATATACAAATTTTACTTTACAATTCAGTAGTGAACAGACCTAAATATATGCCATTTAACCTACCTCATATTTATATTTGCTTTGTAAGTTGTATATATTTAAGTTTAAAGTAGACTAGAATTAACTAAAAAAATTATTAAGCTTACTAGCTTATAAAAACTTTTACAAGAGTGATATAGATTATATCACAAGGAATATTATAATCTTCTCTCTATTACTATATTTTTAGCCTATATGTCTTTACATGGCATACCTTTCACATTTAAAATTTCAAGTTTAAAATTGTCAAGAAGAAATACGTTGTATATGGATATTCAACTTTCTATTTGGCAATGGTAAGTTTATCAGTCCTGTTTTTCTAGAAATATCTGACATATGCTAGAAAGGCAAAATGAATATTTTTTTCTTTCTTTGCCAGAAATTTAGTGGTTGCTTCTTAATTATGTCTCTAAGCCTTGACAGAGTGTCATATTAAATTCTCTTGAGATCATGATAATAAAAATGCTCAGTGTCTTCATGCATTATGTTTCTTTTACAGTAAAAATTTTAGATAATACTCAAAGTTCAATGAAAAATACATTGTGTACGTTATATCAGCAATGTGTGTAAACCAAATATAGTGAGACTAAATACAGACGGAGAACAATAAGATGTTGTAAAAGTCAGGTTTAATACCTTTTTTTTAGGTTTCTTCTCACTTATTCATGACACTCATCTTCATTATCAGAAGTTGAAATGACACAAATTAGAAAGGAAATGCAGAGTATGAAGTAAAAATATATACGATGAAGTAGGAATTCAATAAACATGAATTAATTTTAAAATGTATTTGACTAACAATTATTTAAATGTAATTTGATCATAATTGTTTTTTTGTTTTGTTTTGTTTTTGATGTTTCTAGATGGATATCAGGCAGATTTTTAGACATTTCTTTCCCTCCTTGTTTGTGTCACCCTACAATTCATATGTTGAAACCTGCCCTCCGAAGTTATGGTATTAGGAGACAGAGCCATAGGAGGTGATTTGGTCATGAAAGTGGCACCCTCATGAATGAGATTAGTGCCCTTAGGAGATTAAGAGAGCCCTGTTGCCCCTTCTACCATGTGAAAAAACAGCTGTCTAGGAAGTGGGCTCCTACCAGACACAAAATCTGCAGGTGCCATGATCCTGGACTGTCCAGTCTCCAGAACCTTGAAAGATAAATTTGTGTTGTTTGTAAACCACTTAGTCTAAGGTATTTGTTATAGAAGCATAAATGAAGTAAGGCCCTCCTCTATCTCTACCCTTTTGTCACTGTTACCACCTTAATTCTAAACTCCTTGCCTCTAACTTCATTGCCTGTTCCAACTGATATAGACTGCTGGGCTAAACACATTCTTCACAGTTTGTTATTGTTGTTGTTGTTGTTGTTGTTGTTGTTGTTGTTTATAAAAACTATTATGGAACAGGTTATATTCTCTTTGAATATAATTCTCATAACGAGGACTTTAACCTTTTCCGGGGTACTTTGACTTTAAAACAAAATTTTGGTAGCAGTTATACTTTGATTTTAACATGCTTTGTTTGCTTTATGAATCTTCATAAACAAGTAAGTTTTTAAGTCCAAATTAGGTTTTTATATACATCCTTATATACATAAAAAAGAGATATTTAGAGAGATAAACTTATTTTCTAAGGTCACAAGTTGTGACCTTAAAGCATATGTTCTTTACACCACAACATGCTTCTCTCTATCCTATTCTGTAAGGTGATTAAATTACTTGATTTAAAAGAATGATGATCTAATTTTCAGAATTTCTGAAAAATATAATTATAAGTTGGAGGGATATTTGGGTTATGGTGGCCTAAATTGCAGTATGTTCTACAAATGTATAAGTATTTTCCAGAATCCTTGAATGACACAAATGTTTGGAAACAGATCATTTCATGAATACACAAATTGAGTCATTGTCAATTTAGTTTTTCTTTTGCCAAGAAAAATTTCTTGAAGGAAGAAATGGAGAACATGACCCCCACCAACTTTTCTGTGTTTCACATCTTGATAGTTAATACTTTTTCATAAGCAATTTAAGTAATTTCATAAGGTATTTCTCACAAATATTTACAGGTGATTTTAAGTATAATTTTAAAATAAAAATATCTTTTTGAGATCACTTTAAAAAGGCTGGATTAGTAGTAATTGTCACTTATATATCACAAAAGTTAATAGGTTTCTCATATCGCATTATATCTACCTATCTATCTATCATCTATCTATCTATCTATCATCTATCTATATCTACCTATTATCTGTCTATCATCAAGGCTTTGGAGATCATTGATTATGTGTTCCATTAAACAAGACAAAACTCAAGCATGTAGTTTGTTTTCAGTGATACCACTTTAAATATATTTCTAATTACTTCTGTGGTAATCTATTCAAATTTTCAATTTTTTCTCTAGGTTCTATTTTGGTAATTTATTTCTGTTATATGTATACACATTAAGAATTGTTAAATTACCTTGAAAAATTGACCGATTTATCATTATGCAATGCCCTTCTTAATCCCTGACAACTTTCTGCTAATTCTAACATCTCTGCCAAGTCTGGGTCTGATACTTGCTATGCCTCTTAAAATTTTGTATCTTTTCCCTTTGGATGACTTGTAATTTTTTTTTTTTTTTTGATTGCTGGGCATGATTGGATAAAAGGAACAGCTGCAAATAAGCCTTAGCAATGTGGTGGTAGGGAAGGGAAATTCTATAAGCCTTAAAATAGGTCCAGGTGTTTTAATGAACCAGCTCATCTGCTTTGTGAAATTCACAACTAGTTTTCAGTTTTTTTTTCCTCCCCTTTAGGTGGAACAGGATGATTAGAGTATACTTGAGTTGGGTATTTTTCTTCCCCCTAGGCCAGTTAGTCTCTTATAAAACCCCAGCAGGTAAGCCTATGCTTAACTAGTTTCTCTTGATGGCAGGCCTCGTTAAGAAAAACAGAGTACTCTAGGGTATTTCAGAATGGTTCCTTTTTGCTATCTCCTGCTGGAAACAGAAAGGGATTTTATTCTGATATTTACTGTGGAAAACTGGTAGACATCCTAGATGTAAATCACACAGTAATGCCACGCAGGACTCGGTTCCCCTGGAGTTTTTAACTCTCTTAAGCCTCCAGCAATTTGTCAATTCCAGTTCATATTTTCCTTCTTTCCGTTTGTTCCTGTGAAAGTTTCTGCCCCTGTCTCTGCTCTGATAAATCATAACTCTCCTTATTAATCTACCTGCCTCTCCAATTATGAGGACAGTAGTTTACCCTGTGTGCTTCCCTTTCTTATGAATCCAAGATGAATTGTTGATTTTTCAGTTTATTTCATTTTTTACTTGTCAGAAAGGAATGATGACTTTCAAGCTCCTTATATACAGAAATGAAACCCAACTCAAATTAATACATTTGAATATTTCAAAGTCATGTTGTTAAATTTTGATTTTTATTCCACTCATATCTCTGATCTTTTAATCATTTATTTCATGTGCCTATATTTCTCCTCTAGCACTTGTATTTTATAATTCTCTCTTGAAAAGTTGCTGCAGCACCTCAGATTAAGAGTCGTTTTTCAGTTTTATAATTAAAACTCTTGTTTACTATTTGGAAATATCCTTTATAGCTGGGAATTCAAAATAATAGAAAGCAAACATGTCTTGCTGTGTGTATGTGGTTCAAATATAGCTATCAGTTCCTTCTAGGAACCAGGAAAGATTACTTCTATTTTGTTCTCTATTCTAATTTTTCAAGTTCAGGGTGGGTAAGACTCAACCAAATGGTTAATAACTTCTTAGCGTTTTGAGTGTCAAGAAGACTTAGCTCAATGACTGTGGGGTTAATATGGTTGTTTTTCCCGCAAAAGCCAGAGAACTTTAGTTGGCTTTTCTTTTCCTTTTTGTGGTCAGGATCTTCTTTGGCTAGTTTTGCTTTTCATTTCAGATTCCACAATTTATTTGAGTATCTATCTTTTGGGGAGAGGGGGACAGAAATAAATACCTGAACTTTAAAAGAATTTAATCCCTCACTCACAAGAAATTGCTGAAAGATCTCGGTAGCCCTAGCTCAAATAAGCTTAGAATTAAGAGCATAAAAAAGGAAGCTGTGTGTTTTTTTAAGCTTTTTTTCCCCCTCCAGAAAACAGCTTCTTGTAAGAAATTCTAAATAAACAATTAATCAGTGGTAGTATTCAGCCTACCTTTCTCTGGGGGAAAAATTAACTTTAGCAATTAATAAAGATGGATTTCTTTTTTAAAAAAGGTGTTAGTTTCAAAAAAAGGCAAATTCATGCAGTTTGGTTTAATTAGTTTTCAGTGATATAATTTTCTCCTTAATTCTTCAACTTTGCTGAAGATGGTAAAGAGGACTTTTAAAAGAAAAAAGATATATTAAATCTATGTTCTACAAAGATAGGACTAAATTATTGTAAGGAGATAGCATAAAAAGCTGATCTTTAAATATATGTATTTGATATCTTTTGTGAACTTTTAAAGTTATTTCTTATACTAATATTTAAAGCTGGTTAATTCAAAGAGCCAAATGTAAATTTTATGAGGATCTAAAGTTTCACTGTCTATATGCTTGCTTATGATTTTGGCCAAAGTAGAAAGAATAGTCTGAGTAATAGCATAATTTCTTCTGAAAATCTATGATTAATTTTATAACTAATTTTTAACGTAGATTGATCCATGTTGAATTAAAGTTTGTATTTTATGAAGCTAACAAAGACTAGAATATTACTAAGTAACATATTCTTTGACCATTTGCCAGTAGGAAGTTTAGTTGGTGTTGGTTAAGGAGAGCTGAGATGTCTAACCAGGATGATATTGCCATGGAATCATAAAATTAGGTTAAGGAAGGACTTATTTGTTAGGTAGCTAGTCAGACATGAGTGACAGGAAGAATGAAGGAATAGAGACCCAGCAAGAGATCTCCCAGAGAACACCCTATTGGTAGTTAGAGAATACCTCTTACACCCCTAGAGCAAATGACAGGAGGATCATAACCTATAGCTGGTTCAATCTGGCCACAAATGCATGTGTAGAAGGTATTACCTTAACCTGCCTATAGCCTCAGCCTCATTATACCATCATTATGCCATGCTTATGCACAGAAGTTCATGAATCTAATTACAAGACCGAGTTTTGGGTAAGTACATGTGCACTAGGCAAAAAGTTATATAGCTGCCAATTGTCAATCATATCAATCACCTAAAAAAAAAAAGCCTTTGTAACCACCCATTACAGTCCTAATGTAACGCAGACTTCCCTCTTCCCCAGGATTATAGCTTTCAATCTTCTCTGGCTGTAAACAGTCCCTCACCATTGAGGTAGTATCCTCATTTCCACGTGGTCAGTCAGCATTAGCCTTGATCTGTCTTCCACTTCAAAATGTACTTTTAATAAATAATACTTCTCATAATTGTCATTGAGCAGAATTCATTTCTTCATTAGTAGTATGAACTGAGATCTATGTGTTACCAGAACTCTGATCACCGCCAAGGTAAACTATTGACATCTTCTTGTTTTATTGATCATTTCTTTTCTTTTCTTTTTTTCTTTATCCCTTTGAATATAACATAGCTGTTTAGCATCCAAGTAGGAAATGCTATTTCCTATTTTTTTTTCTTTTTCTTAGCTTTCCTTCACATAACCCATGTGCAGTCTTCATCTATTACACAGCAATTGAGGCATGATGACAGAGTAGCAAGGCAGAGCTAAAATATATATTATGGAATTTGTAGGAAAGATAAACAATCATCAAGACATTTAATTTTTTAAAAGACACTCCTGCTGCAAAAGGAAAGGTTATGTTTCTAGGTAGAGATACTAAGGTTGGTAAAAGATAGAGAAATGACAGTCAAAAATTTGAGGTTTGTGTGGCTTCAAGAACCAATGCTATTTTTTTAAATCATAATAATAGTGTTTATATTCTAAGAGATAATAGATTGGAAGATAAAACACATCTTCATGTCCTTATATAAACACGCCTACTTAAATAATAATACTAATTCCTCAATCCAGACATAAAATGCAATCCTCATACTTCACAGTCACACTTGGTAGTCAGTTGAATTAAATGTCAACCTTACACACAAACTTGAGCATCCTCCATAATTGCTACCATTCACTCTCAGGTCAATTAACTCAAATGCCACAGAGAAGGAAATAGTAACTTGCATCATAGTTAAAAGGGATCTGTACGTGACTTGTAATTAAAATCAAATCACCCGTATACATATTCTCAAGCTTACTTCCCTCCATCTCATCTCTGATTCTTACTAATAATGATGATATTTCTGCATGAAATATCATCAGGCTAAAAATGAAAATTGTATCCTATTAAAGTGACATGCCTTCAATTTATACACATCTTTATTTTCTGATCAACAAAAACTATATTTGTGTTTTTCTACATGAAGACTTGAATATATCCCTCTATAATCTTAGCACCCTGTAATTACTTGACTATATACAGTTGATATATTTTGACCAGGCCAGAATGATAAAAATGTGAAGGAGAGGAACTTATCTTCAGTGTCTTCCTTAAGGCTTCTTTCAACTCAAATATCCCATTCATAAGTGCATATTTTTCTCTCTTTGTCATAGGCCTTTACAATATCAATAAAAAGCAAACAGTGGAATGGAATGGAATGGATTAGAGTGGGATGAGATGGAATGGAATGGAATGGAGAGGAGAGGATAGGGAGAGGAAAGGAAGGGAAGGAAATGGAAGGGAAGGGAGAATGATAGAATGATTCCAGTCGATTATGATTTAAAATATTCTTTTGTTGAATTGATAAACATGGGCCAAATTTTTTTAACATGATTTTGTACATATTTAGTTCAAATAAATGTTCTATAAAATTAATTAGAATTATAATATTTCTGAACATCCGATTAAAGAGGAATACATTATAATAATCTGCAAAATAGAAAGTTTAGTTTATGTGTGGTAATGTGTTCAGTAAATTACTTTGGGTGTAATATGAAATCTTATTATTCTGTTAATATTGCTGTAAGCATAAACTGACACCTACGATGTAATTTATCATTTTCGATAAGTACATACTTTATTCTCTCTCTCTCATTCTCTCTCTCTTCCCCTCCATTCCTCTCTCTCTCCCTCTCCTTCTATCTCTCTCTCCCACCCTGTCCCTCTTTCTTTCCCCCTATTCATTCTCATTATGCTGAAATTACAAATATAACAGTTGTATCCACTCTTGGAGAAAACAGACATCATGACAAGTAATTACACTGCATTATGAAAAATACCAGAGAAGTAATAAAGAAATGTGTGGCAATATCCTGAGAAACTGGGACAGTAATATTTAATCTGGTCCTTCAGGACTACAAAAATAGGTTATATTTTATTAGGGATAAAAAAAAAATAACATGGTAGATAAAGCCCAGATACTTGTAATAAAATCTTATGCTTGAGAAAATAGGAAAAATTTAATACAATGAGATTGTAGGAAAGATGTGTCATGACAGTAACAGAAAATTGGATTAGGCTGAATTTTCAGAGACATTTCAAACTCTGCAAGAAAATTCACTCTTTATCCTTCAGTCAGTAGTAACTATGTCACAAAGTGCAAAAACTTAAAAAGGTGTGACTAGATCCATGATCTAAGAATATTGTGAAAGTTAAAGAGAGAATAGAACAGAGAAGAATAATGAGATACCCTTAAGCTACTAAAATAGTCATGGTATGGGATAGTAGTAATTAAAAAAAAGAAATAATCAAGAGATATGAGAAACTTTGGACTGAAGATAGTAAACATTGGTACTTCATTCCATTAGATCAGTGTATTGACAGTTAATTATAAATGTATTCAAAAGTAGAGCACACTAAATTATTACTAGTATGTGTACTTTACAAAACTGTTTTATGAAATCCAAGTAAAATTTTAAGTATCTTATTGCACCTATTAAAAGAATATATTGTTTTATTATTATAACAGCATTTTGAAGCTGGCAATATTACCCATTTGAGAGATGCGCAAATGAGAGGTTTTGTAGTTTACGTTGTCCAAAGTCACAACTTAGATTAAAGAGTCAGATCAGCTTACCTGTGCCACAGAGTCCATGTCTTTTTGATTCAGTGGAAAAGTTCAAAATTTCTTCACATACTTGCATGTCTTTCCTATATGGTGGGCAAGTGGCAAGAAAATGAAGGTATTGAAGTAATAAGATAGCTGAGAGGCAAGAGGAGAGTATTGTTACCATAGGAGAAATGCTGGGGATGCATTGAAATAAACTTGTTTGACTTTAAAAGTAAATAGAAACTAATGCAAATAAACTTTGTCTAACCTTACCCAAAGATGACCTTGCACGTAAATATTTAAATATTTGTCACATATAAAACATTTGATCTCTGAACCTTTACAGATGGAAAAAAATAATTATATAAAGGTTTAATGTTGCTCATCATCTTAGAATTTGAAGGAAATATTATGGAGTAATAAGAACTTTCTTGTTATTGTCACATAATACTATTCACATTATCTAGATTGCTAGCACTATTGTTTAAGCTCATTTGGTCTCAAGGGATGGTTATAAATACAAAATCCCTGGCATAGAAAAGAAAAACTACTTCTATATGTGTTAGAATATCTTTTCCATACCTTTAATTATTGATATAAAAATGTTTTGTTTTCAATATGGACCTACCTATGCAATTACAGCTGGCCAAGGAGTAAACCATATAAGTACAATTACAGAAATGTCAGATTAACAAGTTTCTAAAAGTCAATTTATTCATACCTCCTCTTAATTCATATAAGAAATGAACACCTAAAAATTTAAGTGTGCTGTTGCAGTCAAATTTCTCTCTCATTCTTTTAATTTCAATTTGTAACTTTAAACAACAGTTTTATACCTCTTGACTTTTTGTCAAATCTGATAATCTGATTTTTGATAGAAAAGTGCATTTTTAATGCATATACTGTAAGTTTCTATATATTTGTATTGAGTCTATTATCTCCACATTTGATTTTTATTTGTGATTTCTTCTTGTATTTATCTTTTTTTGACTGGCTGCATGAAATATTTTATATCATTTCATTTTATCTTCTATAATGACTTTATATATTTGTGTTTCTTGACATTTTAGTTATGCTTCTTTTTTTTTTTTCTTTCCATTTGTTTTTGTTCTGGTGGTTGATTTAGAGATTATAATATGTATTTTTAACTTGTCACATTATATGTAAAAATATTTTATTATTTCATTAAAAATTGGAAATTTACAGCAATATATTTCTATTTATACCCTCTCACCCTTTGTGCTCTGGTTGTCATATATTAGTTTTTTATATTGTTATTTTTATTCTAAAAATCCAGTAGTTTTAAGAAGACAATCATACAAATTCCTGGAAGTACAGTTGTCCCTCAGTATCTCAGGGGTTATTGGTTTCAGGACCCTGAGGAAAGTCATCTACAGATGCTAAAGTCTCTTATATAAAATGGCATGATATGATGGAGTAGGTAAACACTGTTCATGCCTCCTTCTATGACTACATTAAAATCGCAACTAAATTATAAAATAGTCAGTCTGGAAAACAATTTGAAGACTAGCTGAATAGAACTATACCTAGGGATATAAAAAGGAGACCACATCGAGACTAGTAGGAGGGGCAGAGAGGAGAAACAGGCTGATCTCATGCTCACATGTGGTGGTTGAGCATCAGGAGGGATATCTTGGCTGAGGAGGGGCTCCTGAGTGAGAAAGGAGGCAGTTGGAAATCCAGACATACCCATAAAGGACCCACAGACAGACTCACCCACAGGCACTCACCCTGGCTTTGGGCAGAGGGACAGAAGCTTGGGATGTACCAGAGACATACAAGGAAAGATTGAGTTTTGTGGCTTCAAGGTCAGAGCTAGAGCGAAAGCCATCGTCATCTCTTTTTAGCCCTCCTCTTTCGTAGCCTGCAGGTGCCATTTTTCCTGTGTTGAAACCTTCCTCCTACATAGCAAAATCTGAATCTGCACTGGCCTAATGAGAGTTGCTCACTCCACCCTAGTAACTCCCTGCGACCCCACACTACCAACTCAATTTTGGGTGGTTACTAAATAAGAAGACAAGTGTTGGTAAGGATGTGGAGAAAAGGGAACCCTTGTGCACTTTTGGTGGAATTGCAAACAGGTGCAGCCACTGTGGAAAACAGTTTGGAGATTCCTCAAAAAATTAAAAATAGAACTACTATATGACCCAGCAATTGCACTCCTGGGTCTCTGAGTCTTTAACCCAAGAATAACAAAACACTAATTCAAAAAAAATATATGCACCTTTATGTTCACTGCAACACTACTTACAATAGACAAGATATGGAAGCAATCTAAGTGCCCATCAATAGATGATTGGATAAAGAAGATGAGGTATAGATACAATATGCAATGGAATGTTACTCAGGCATAAAAAATAAAATTTTACTATTTGTAGCAACATAGATGAACCTAGAAAATATTATGATAAGTGAAATGTCAGAGAAAAACAAATACCATTTGATTGCACTTATATGTGGAATCTAAAAAAACAAAACAAATAAACAAACAAAAAGAAACAGGTTCACAGATACAGAGAAAAACTGGTGATTGCCAGAGGGGAGCCAGGGTTGTAGGGTTGGGTGAAAAAAATGAAAGGATTAAGTGGTACAAACTGGTAGTTATAAAATAGTCACAGGTATGTAAAGTACAACATAGGGAATATAGACAATAATATTGTAATGGCTATATACAGTGCCGGATGTGTCCTAGAGTAATTGGGGGGATCACTTCATAAAATATGTAAATGTCTAACCACTCTACTGTATACCTGAAACTAATACAAAATAATATTAAGTCAACTCAAATTCAAAAGTAAAAATTTTAAAAAAAGTGTTATAGAATAAGATTTGCAACTGAGAATTATAAAAATAAATAAATAAAATGTATTAAATCTCTACACTGAATTTTCTTTTTTTTTTGGTGAATTTGCATCAAAGTGACGTTTTAGTGTCAGGGATCACTACTCTTACTCAAAACACTCCAAGTTTTAGGCAATTTGGACATTTAACCATTTCCAGACATAATTCCTAGTTTCCTGCCTTCACGCTTCTTTTGGGATGAAATAGTCCCTCATCCGAGTAAGGTGATTAAGGTCAACTAATCCATTAAAACGCAACTCAAAATATACCTGTTCCAAAAAGCATTTCTTTATCTCTTCAACTGGGGGTAATAGCCACCTTCTCTGAACCATAATCATAATGATACTCCGAATCATCTGACTTGGTTCGTAAACTTTTTTGAAACATACATCATTTATAATAGTATTTAACAATAACTATATGTACACGTGTATGTATTTATAAAAAAATTAAATAAGATGGCATACTATTTGCATATAACCTATATTTCATATAGCCTATAGCAGGATATGCTTACTTATCATTTCATTTGCAGGGATTGAAGATAGTGCTTGATGTGCGGAAAATTCTAGTCTTGCTTTCTGGAATTTTTTGAGATTTTTTTCCCAATATTTCTGAACTATGATTAATCGAATCTGTGGATGTAAAACCTAGGCATATGGAGAGCTAACTGTAGAAACAATTTTTAAAACTTTTTTAAAATAAGTATTTTGACCTAATAATGCATTCTGGTGTTCATTCATTCCTTCACATACAACTTGTTGCTATCTGATTTCATTTCCTTTTATCCTATAGAACTTTTAGTATTTGTTGACTTCTAGGTTTGTTGAGGTAAAGTATTTTACCTTCTGTCTGTCTGAAATGATTTAATGTTACCTTACTGGTTTGTAATTTTTTTCTTGGTAATGTCTTTTTCAGATTTTGGTGTTAGAATTATGCTTCTTCCTCCCTCCCTCCCTCCCTTCCTTCCTTCCTTCCTTCCTTCCTTCCTTCCTTCCTTCCTTCCTTCCTTCCTTTCTTCCTTTCTTCCTTTCTTCCTTCCTTCTTTCCTTCCTTCCTTCCTTCCTTCCTTCCTTCCTTCCTTCCTTCCTTCTTTCCTTCCTTCCTTTTCTTTTTTTTCCTTTCCTTTCCTTTTTCCTTCCCTTCCCTTCCCTTCCTTTCCCTTCCTTTCCTTTTCTTTTTTCTTTTCTTTTTTCTTTTCTTTTCTTTTCTTTTCTTTTCTTTTCTTTTCTTTTCTTTTCTTTTCTTTTCTTTCCTTTTCTTTTCTTTTCTTTTCTTTTTCTTTTCTTTTTTTTTCTTTCTTTTCTTTTCATGTATACCCCCTGTACATATTTCTCACATCCCACCACTGACTCTGGCAACCACCAATCTGCTATCCATATCTATAAGCCTGTTTTTGTTTTGCTTTTTTTTTTAAGATTCCATATACAAGAGAGACTTTAAGGTATTTTTCTTTCTCTAACTTATTTTAGTTAGCATAATGCCCTGTAAGTCCATTCGTGTTCCAAATGGCAAGAATTCATTCTTTTAATGACTAAATAATATTTCATTATATATATGGCACAATTTTATTATCTATTTATCCATCAATAGACATTTAAGTTTGTTTCATATCTTGGCTATTATAAATAATACTTCAATGAACATGGAAATGTATGTGTGTGTATATATATATATATATATATATACACACACACATATGTATGTGTATATGTGTGTGTGTGTGTGTGTGTGTGTGTGTGTGTGTGTATTTTTTTTTTAGATAAATACCCAAAAGTGAAATTGCTGGATAACATGGTAATTTTATTTTTATTTTTTGAAGAACCTCCATAATGTTTCCCAGACTAGTTGCATCAATTTACATCTCTACCAATAATGCACAGGTGTTCCCTCTTCTCCATGTCCTTGCCAATATTTGTTGTTTCTTGTCTTTTTAATAACAGTAGTTCCAACAGATGTAAGGTGATATCTCATTGTGGTTTTGATTATTATTTTCTTGATGACTAATGACTTTTTATATACCTTTTGGCCATCTGTATGTCTTCTTTGGGAAAATGCCTATTTAGATCTTCTGCCCATTTACCCATTTTTAAATCAGATTTTTTGGCTTTTTTGCTATTGCATTGTTTGAGGTCCTTATATATTTTGGATATTAGCTCTTTGTTATATACATGATTTGCAAATATTATTCTCCTTCAGTATGTTGATGCTTTCCTCTGTTGCATTATGTTAATGCTTTCCTCTGTTGCGCAGCTGCTTTTTAATATGATGTAGTCTCATTTATTTTTACTTTTGTTATTTTTGCTTTTGGTATCAGATTAAAAATATCATTGCCAAGACCTATGTCATGGAGCTTATCACCTATGCTTTCTTTTGGGGTTTTATGTTTTTAGGTTTTACATTTAAGTTTTTAATTCTTTTTGAGTTATTTTTTGAGTATGTTTTAAGATAGTGGTTCAATTTCATTTTTTTTTTTTCTGCATGTGGCTCTTCAATTTTCCCAACACCAAATATTGAAGAAACTGACCTTTTTTCATTATATATTCTTGACTCCTTTGTAATAAGTTAATTGACCATATATGTGTGGGTTATTTCTGGGCTTTCTATTTTGTTTTATTAATTGGTATGTCTGTGTTTATGCCAATACCATAAGTGGTATAGCTTCGTAATATTGTTTGAAATCAGTGAGCATGTGCTTCCAGTTTTGTTCTCCTTTCTCAAGATTGCTTTGGCTATTTGAAGTTTGTTTTTGTTTATTTGTTTGTTTGTTTTGTTGTTTCATGTAAATTTTAGAATTATTTGTTTTATTTCTTTGAAAAATGCCATTGGAATTTTGGTAGGAATTGAACTGAATCCTATGTTGCTTTAGGTAGTGTGACTATTTTAATAATTTTGACTGTTTCAATCTATGAGTATGAAATATCTTTACATTTCCATGTGTCTTCCTCATTTTCTTTCATTAACATCTTATATTTTATAATGTACAGACCTTTCACCCCTTTGGTAAAATTTATTTCTAGATATTTTCTTCTTTTGATGCAAATGGGATTCTTTTCTTTATTTCTCTGATAGTTGTTAGAGTATAGAAAGGTGATTGATTTTATGTAGTGACTTTGTATCATGCAACTTTACTGAATTTATTTATTAGTACTAACAGGTTTTTGTTAGTTTCTTTAGGGTTTACTATACATAATGTTATCTTATCTGCGAACAGTGAAAGTTTTACTTCTCCCTTTCCAATTTAAATGCTTTTTACTTCTTTTTATTACCTAATTCTTTTGGTTAGGACTTCCAATATTATGTTTAATAGAAGTGGTGAAAGTGTATATCCTTGTCTTATTTCAAATCTTAAAGGAGAGGCTTTCAGCTTTTCATCATTAAGTATGATGTTGGCTGTGGGCTTGTCATACATGACCTTTATTATGTTCTACACCCACTTTGCTGAGAGGTTTTTATCATAAATAGATGCTGGATTTTATCAAATTCTTTTTTATTTTTTGCATTTGTTCAGATGATCATATGATTTTTATACTTCATTCTTTTAATGAGGTATATTGCACTGACTGACTGTGGTTGCTAAATCTTCCTTGCATTAATGGAATAAATCCCACTTATTTGTGGTATATGATCCTTTTAATGTGTTGTTGAGTTCAGTTTGCTAATATTTTATTGACAATTTTTGCATTTATGTCCATCAGGGATATTGGCCTATCATTTTCTTTTCTTGTGGCATCCTTGTCTGGTTTTGGTATCAGAGTAATGCTGGCCCCATATAATAAGCTTGGAGGTATTTTCTCCTCTTTTCTCTTTTGGAAGAGTTTGAGAAGAATTGGCATTAATTTTTATTTGAATGCTTGATAAAATTTAATAGTATGGGGACCTGGTCCTAACTTTTGCTGCTTGGTTTTTGATTACTGATTCAATTTCTTTACTAGTAATTTGTCTGTTCAGATTTTCTATTTCATCATGATTCAGTCATGGTAGGTGGTATGTTTCTAGAAATTTATCCATTTCCTCTAGTTAGAATTTAGTGACATCCAGAGTTACAATGTAGGATTTCCAGTGTTCTACTCAATGTCTCTTTACCATGTAGAACACATAATCACGTTACAGTGTCTTAAAACATTATTTCCATGCAACAAAACAGTCCTATGGAAAGGGAATGCAAGAAATAATCAAAGTTGAGCTGATAGCTTAAAGAAAACATATCGATTGATACATTTAAAGAGGTAATCATTGGCCATGGTCAAGTCAGAAAAATACTTTTATTTCCATCTCCATTTATTTCCTCTCTTTTTAAAATTTATTAGCTCTAAATATTAACAAATGGTAGCAAAGATAAGCTATAAATTTATTGAAGTAAATGAACATTTTATGTAGATAAGATTGTCAGGATATAATATATAACTCAAAGGCAATTGACAAATGCATTTGCATAATTGTTTCCACTTTTTCGAGGAGGGATAAAATATTGTCAATTGCTTTTTATAGCTGATTCTCACTTAGATAATAGACTTTAATTAGAATACTCCTGAGCAAAAGAGAATGGCATTCGAAACATCCTAATAGCAGTCAAGACGGAGCAGGTGGATAAGAAACACAACAGTATGACAGCAAGAAATAGGACTTCACTGACCACAGAGCATATGAAAAGTAAGTGAAATAAGATAAATTCAATAATATATGAGTATAGCATGAGTTGTTATTGTTAATTAGGCTACATTCATGCTTCTGTGATGCAGGATTTATATCACTCCATCCTCCTTTAACCAATTGTACAAATGCTGCCATGATGTTACTGGTAGATATAAAATGGTGTATGATATGTGCCACCAACTCATACGTCATTACAATTCTGTCCACTTGATGTTAAAATTTTAAAAAGGTATATTTATTTGCCTTCAAAGAAAATATATCAGTAAAATTATTGCTAGTCTTTTAAATGTTAACCTAATCATTTTATATTATTTCTGCCACTGAACTTATGTGCCTAAAATTTTCTAGTAACAATGTTTTTTTTAAGACATGATTTTTACATACAGTACCATTTTTAACTTTGATCTTGACAGTTTCTTCTACATTAGCGATGATTCAAATAAATTTTTATCCCCGAAGAATCATATTCTATATCTTACCAAAAGAGCAATAATGTAACCAATGAGTAAAAGTTAGCTGTTAAGTTTCATATTATACAGTACATATACACATACAACTCATTATTTTATATAATCTTTCAATAATTTAGTGATGAGCATTTGCCTTTAATATATACACACATACACAGATTTATTTATCTATATTAATGTAAAATAGATTATATTTCAAATACATTACAATGTTTTCAGTCTCTGAAAAGTACTCTGTATTGCTATTAAGCTATTCAGACAAGGATTAAAATATAAACGTAGTTGGAATCACGGCACCCTAATTTTAAATCAAAGTAATTTTAAAGAAAAGTTAAGCCTCTTGTTTGATATTTGGCCTTTCTCACTATTGTCATCAATAAAAATGATGACACAGTAAAAAGTGTGCCATTAGTCACCTCTGAAAATTGGTCACACATTCAGTCTAATGACAGTTTTACAAAATTGTCAAGGCCATTTGTTTCTTCTTGTCTTTGATAAAGCTGATCATTTTCTCAAGCTTAAATGCCTACTATTTAGCCAAAACAATAGTAGTTAACAGGATAGCATTTACTTGTTTCTCTGTTATTTTGTATTAAAGATTTTAAATTAGTTCTTAATTTTTTTTCTTTCTATTTGCCTCTTGCTTTCTATCAGAAATAATCAGTGAACTCTCTCCTTTGGTGGGAGAAAAGAATCTCTTTCCTTCTCCTTTCTATGATCTCACAAAATTCTCCTGGGCTGAATAGACAGTAACTTTTAACGTTCCAGTAGAGCTGCATATTGATTAAACACACTTCACAAAACTTTACTACAACTTAGTTCTCTCCTCTCACAGACTAGGACTTAAGGACAGGCTCAGAAGATAATTAGGCAATAAGGGACTAGACTTACAGAGTGTGTCTGTGTTATAATGTAATTAGCATAGATTCGAGGGTTCTGATTCTTATGGTCATATGATGGAATTTAGCTGATGTTTTGAAATAAAAATTGTAGTCACAGAGATACCTAAAAGTGCTCAGTCTCCACACTTCTACAGTTTTAAGAAATAAAAATGGCACAGGATTATTCAGATAAAATAAGATGAATAGAGACTATAGTCTATAGCTTTTTTTTTTCCCTGATCCTAGCCAGAGACATTTTGACATGAAGGAGCAGCTATGAACCTAACAACCTTTCTGATAAGAGAACTTGTTTAAAAACTGGAACTAAAATATTGTTTAAGTGAGGGTCTGTTTGAGTTTTCTCTGATTTACAAATATTTGACTAGAAAGACCAAAAGTTTCTGAAGTATTTCAATGAAATAAAAATAAATTTTAAAAAACCCTGACATTAATAGGATATAAGAAACAATGCATTTTCAAGCACTTTATTTTATGATTAGTATCATAATGCATTTTTTTGGTTTGTTTTCTTCCTATAGAGAAGTATAATTTTCCACTTGGAATTTGAGGTCATTTTTAATATCGTATTGCTTCTTTGACATAAACTAAGGAGGGTAAAAAAGAGCATCATACCAGGTAGAGTGATTTTAAAATCATGGCCTTCCTTCCATCTCAAAACCTGTTGCAAATAACTTCTGCAAATAATTCCCGCCTCAGTTCCTCCTCTACATGTCAAGGATTTCTCTTCAAGCATTTATTTAGCATTGTGTCACAAAGAATCTGCAAAAAGGTTGTGGTCTGAAAATGCCACAATTGTTTAGCATGAGTCTGTGTGGATCTATGAATAATTATCTTAGTCATGGTTTGAAAAGATTAAAATCGGTTGTGAATGCAATATTATCTTTCTCTTTGCGCATTACTGTATTGGCATGGCACAGATGAGGTGAAGATTGAATACAAAATAGCAGATAACAGATTCTTGATTCTTGTAGAGGGTGTTACTGTTTTGGCTGATTTGAACTTCGGTGTCGCCCTAATGACAGAGGAGTGGGGATATTGACGCAGAAGTGTAGTTAGTATTTTCTTCAGTTCTTCCTTAATGATGCAGTGAAGAATTACAGGTCAGTGAGATTTAAAATTTATTAACAGTATATTTTAGAAAGATAAAGCACGCCCCAAGGAGGCACATGATTTCAGTGAAGAACTGTAACAACAACCAGCCAACAACAACAAAAACCAACAAAGACTCCAGAAGTGGGAATGTCTACATTGTAGTTGTTCCAGGATGAGTGGTTCTCTTAGGTAGATAATCAGACATGAACAACAGGAGGAACAAAGGAATAGAGGGGCTCAGACCAGAGGCTACCCAAAAAATATCCTATTATATCCCCAGAGACAAAAGACAAGAGGATTATGATCTTAGCTGGCCTAATCCAGCTACAGATGCCTGCACAGAAGGTATTACCCTAAACTGCCCATGATTTAAGCTTCATTATAATACTATGTTTATGCCTGGAAGTTCATAAATCTATAACAGACTGAATTCTGAGTAAGCATATGCACACTAGGCAAAGAGTTATGTAGCAATCAGGTGTCAATTACAATGACCTCAAGTACTAATCACCTAAGAAAGCCTTTGCAAACACCCATAACGGTCCTAAATATAATGCGGACCTCTCACTCCCTTTGGGTTATAGCTCTCCATCTTCCCTGGCTGTAACCTGTACTCCCCAAAGGTATGTAACCTCATTTCCATGTGGTCAGCCAGTTTTAGGCTTGACCCGTTTTCTACCTCATAATGTGCTTTTAATAAACAAATATTTCTCATATTCACTGAGTTGAAATTCATTTCCTCATCAGTGATAAGGACCTTGAGCTGTGTATGTTATTGGTTGCCACATCAGTAACAGTTCCAAAGGCATTCCTAGATGATTGGCAAGTGAAGCGATTTTGACTGACACTTGGCTACTATATAACATTTTGCCTAGTGTGCATGTGTATAGCTAGAATTCTACTACCTTTGAGCCTCTATTTTTTTGTTACCCCTGTCACTCATGTCTGACAAGCTACCTAACAGGGGTACTACTGATATTACTTAAAAGAAGAATTTGAGGAACAGACTTAGGAATAGGATATAGGTAGCAGAAAAATTTGTACCAAAAGCACTAAGCTCAATAGCTGACATTTGAAGAACACTTAAAATTGCAGTTTACCATTATAGCATAAATTAGTGTAAGAGAAGATTTGATTTGTCTTAGTAAGAAGGAATTTCAGGCAAAGCTAGTATATCCACAATAACTGGAATAGACAATTCTTTTGTTTGTTCTGCCTATTCTACTAGCTACAGAAACATTCTTACACATGACCATTTAAGATGTCAGTTTTCTTATTTCTAGTTTTATGGTGTAGAGAGTGTTATGGTTGGTTGTTTTGGCTCCAAAAATTAGTTTTTAACTCTATAAGTTGACTTAGTATTGTTCTTTTGTGAGCATAACAAAATATTTTAGTGGCCTAATGGGAAATAAAATTATAAAAGATTATAAACAAATTCATAAACAAAATAATTATAAAGAATGTTTTCTTTTTATGATTTTTTAAAAATGTGTAATTCTTAATTCACTGACTATATAAAAAGAATCTCTGGGCCTAATCTGGCCATGGACATAGTTAAATAACTCCTGATCAAAAAATCCATACATTCCACAATCTCCGAGTTATGACCAAATCAATGATTTAGATGTCACTTTTTCATATTCAAAGAGATACTTTTCACTTATAAGGATTTGTTAGGTTCTAAATTGAGTTGATAAAGTTCATCAACACACATAGTTAATTTCTATTTATATTTATTACTAATATTATTATTATTATTATCATCATCATCTCCACCTTACCACTAAAAGACATGAGACAATAATTTAGCTCAGGCATAGAGAGACACTTCATTGAGTTTGATACCCTTCCATTTAAACTTATCCAGTATCTTCAGAAGCATTTATTTACTACGATCTTATTAGTACTGTAACTTGTATGCTTTCTTGCTGCAACTAGCTAGTTTCCTAGAGCTGTACCCTAACGGAGCACAGATTTTTAGGAGACCACATGCTATAACTTAATTAGATGGTTTTTTTCCCACAACATTTTTCTTAATATTCTTTGCCAATTTAATTGTCATATACTTACAATAAAATCTACCAATTTTAAGTGTACAATTTGATTAGTTTTTTAAAATGCATACTCATATAACAATATAGTTATGATATAGAACCCAGTGGGACTTAGATTCCATCACCTCAAAATGATTTCTCATTCCTTTTTTCTTCAGTCATTCCCCTCTTCCCCAGCTCCTAGGCACTGGCAACTCCTGGTCTGCTTTCTATGACTTTATTTTTGAATTTTCTAGAATTTCATATATATGGGCTAATATAAAATGTATCCTTTTGTGTTTGATTTCTTTTGCTTAGCATAATGCTTTTGGGATTCAACTATGTTGTAGTATATATTGATATGCATTGCTGGGTAGTGGTCCATTTTATAGTCATTTGTTTATCCATTTACCAGTTGATAGACATTTGGACCATTTTTTATTTTCTGGCGTTTACAAATTAAAGTGTTGTATATGAATTTTTATATATAGGTCATGTGTGGACATGTGTAATTAGGTGTTTCTGGATTGCAAGGGATTGCACATTTTCCATCTATAACATGAACATGAGTTTTCCTGCATTTCAGACAATTTCAAAATTAAAAAAAAAAATTTCTCCAAATACCCTAAGTATTTCTGAAGGTTCATCTAAAAGAAATTCCTATTTCTGATGCAGGACAGGGCCAATTTTCCTGATTGGGGTAAGACCAAGCCCTGTACTGAGAGAAGAGGGCTCCTTGGTGGAGAGTGTAGAAAGAATTCAACACACATGCCAAAGTTAGTCAAAAGGCAAATTATTAGAAAAGAGTCAATGCTCCACAGACAGTGTGTGATCTCCTCTCGGAGACAGAGAGTGAGGGCCTGAGAGAGATGAGGACAGTGAGAGAGACAGAGTAAAGACTACTGAGAAAAAGACACTGAGATTAAAGACAGTCAGAGGGACCAAGTGAAAGACACTGAGCAGGACCCTGAGTATTTGGGAATTCAGTTTATATATTATTCTTTAGTTCCTGTGAGTTATAGTTTAAAGACTTCATTTTCCCATTTCCTTTGATATGGGCATTCAGTGAAGAAGGGGAAGGGAGTAAGAGTATGTAGCATGAAGAGGTGAGAATATGTAGCATGGAAGGCCTGCTGGCCATTCCCAGCCTTTAATCCATAGGGAATGAATGACCTTATTTTGTGTAGGGCAGCCACTTAAAGACTCTTTTTTTCCTGTTTCCCCTTCACAGCTGTGGGGAATGGGTTGTGAACAATCCCAGAAGAAATCTTTCATTGTTCTGCAGGTGTCCTCCTGTCGAGTCAGCAGAGCAGATCAGCATATTGCAGTATCTGAATGTAGCTTAATTTAACATTTTACTTTGCTTGCCTCCTTCCTACATTATTTTATACAAATTCATATACTTACAGTATTTTGAATTAAAAAAAGTATATGACTGGCCAATTTAAACAACAAAAAAGTTTATTTGAAAGGCAAGCATAACATGTAAGTAACTAGATTTGTAAAGAATAAGAATTAGGGCAGTTTATTCCAGTTGTATCTTCAGGGCAGTCCTTATTCTAGGGTTTATTAGTCCCTACTACCTAGAAAAGACATGAAGTATTCTACTCAATGTCCCATGAGTTATGAGATTTTTGTTTGTTTGTTTTAACATAGCTGGTGAAACAGACAAAATTCTGTTTGAGCATTGGGCATTGCATATTTTAATCCTTTGGTTGGTCATTTACCCAAATAAATAATGAGAAAAAATATATGTATCAATGATTAAAACACAATGACGTGAATAAATTATTTTCAGAGGACAGAGACAGCTGCAGCATATTGTTTGTTTCCAGTCAACGACCTTTTCCTTTGTCTTTAATATAGTCAACTGTAGCACTGCCTTGACACCCCGGATCCCTACCGAGTTGCATCATGTTGGCAATTCTACCCCCTGCATCCAAATTCAAAGGGAGCAACACAAGCTTTCAATAGGCTAATCAAAGCCACTTCCATGCTCTCTAGGAGGGCAAATTGAGTTGATTATTTTTGTAGCTCAAATGCAAATGTTGTTGCACTAAAAATTAAGGATATACAATGCATAGGTTGTATTCAGTGTTAGCATTTTAATACACTCTTGTAGAAAATCCCACAGTATTTTTAAATTTACACTTAATTATAGAGAATTATATCATTACATTTTAATGTAGTGGTATTATGTAAAAGAAGTGTGTTAGGTAACTATTGACAGTTCTTTTCATATTTTAAAATGGTATTGGATATTTTTTAAACAGAAAAATACATAATTTTACAGGGAAATAGTACAATTCAATTATTGGCAATGAATGTCCCTTCAGTATTCAAGGAAAGTAGACACATTCATGTAATGTGAAGCTAACATTACAAATAAAACACATCCACATTATCATACATTACAATTGAACTTCACAGAACTTTA
>CM053507.1:11726573-11867381 GCA_028627145.1 Eidolon dupreanum
TTATAAATATAATTTTGTAAACTCACAGATTTGCTCTTCTAAAGTGTGACATGTACAAACAACTAAAATTATTTACTTATACTTAAGGATCAGTTACTGATTTAAAGACTGATCTGTATATTATGACTGGCAGGTTTCAAACACAGAATCTTTTTCTATAGAGTTAATATTTTTGGTATGTATAATATAATTCCATATTCAAGACTCAGCTGTAATGTTTTTGATTCTTATTTTGTCTTTTATTTTTAATGAGAAAGGCTACATTTATTTTTCTAGCATATAACTACTCAATGGTAAAAATTACAAGGGTATTAAATATTTCAAAATGGAAAATAGTGTTTTATTAGTTTTTATTTAGGATATGGATTCTTATCTCAATATTTTCTTCAGAGATAAATTTGTATTTATTTTAATAAGTTCTAGTCAAACTAGAACATTTTCAATCAAATCAACTATGCCAAGAGTTGAACATAGGACTTTAAGCTACATTTTGGGAGGCATATTAGGGAGCTCTTCCCCTCCCAATTCCACTTAAAGTTATAGAACAAAGGCCTTTATACTTCTGGACTTCTTGCTTATTTTCTGGGATGTTTTTAATTTTTGCTTCACAATGTACATTTGACATATTAAATCTTATACGAAGTGACTTTAAGAAAATTTTCACAAACTTTCCCCAAGTTTCTCCATAATCCAGTTTGATTTTTATTTTCATTAGTTTTGATCATTAAAAACCTTAACAAAGTTAATGAAGCCATAGTCCTATCATTTTTGCAGTAGCTCTGTTTTAGCACTCTCTGGAAGAAAAGAGTTCTAAATCTAGAAGGGAAATCTATTATGATTCTGTAAACCATTTGTTATTATACATTCTCTTTTGTGACACATCAATTTGATTTTGATATTCTGAATAATAAAAACTTCCATGCCTGAATGATTATGTGTACTCAATAAGCACGAAAGCAGCTCCTTAATATGCAGCTGAAGCATAGGTAAGTTCTTCTTACTCAATGTCTCGGTGGTGCAAAATGTTATTTATTACTTTTATTTGATTTTGAATAATTTCCAGCAGTTGGTGTACATGATCTCCATCTGTGCATCTTTGACCTTCTAGCTGAAATACCAAAATCTTCTTTTATGTTTTCCTCTTCAAGGACTTGACATCTCTTTATTGTGGGGTGAATCTCCTTCACTAGTTATTTTTCCTAAATTCCAGGCTGAAATGTACCAGAGGGGTGGAAGGTTCAGATGCCTGTCACATAAGGTGCGGCAGGAGTATTTCTCTCTAGTAGTTGCAGTCTTCAAGTAATTAGTCCAGTAACTGAAGTCACTAAATTGCACAAGGTCAAGACAAACAAGGCTCTCAGTAGAAGACCATTGTCCTGGTCCCACAGATCATCTTTTCTTCAGGTTGGATGACACCATTCTAGCCCAGAAGTAGGGATGTGGTCTTCAGTGTGTTCACCATAGCACACATATGTTTGACATCCAAAGAAGCCAGTTCTGATTTCTCCTCCCCATAGAATTTGAGCCCTCCACCTCGGTGCAAATGTCAGGTTCCCTGCAGCTGATTGTCTACCTAGAGCTCTGGCAGTGTGTGACATCTCTGCACACCCACTTACTGGCTGGCCTCATGCCTTTCTCCTTTCATTTTGTTGTCAATATATATAATCCAATATCTTCTATTAAAATCTAGTACACCAAATATGTCAAAAAAATATTAAATGAACTTCTCTTTAGTCTGTAAATTAGCTGCCTCTTCTATTTCACTGTGTAATACAATGTGTCAAAGTAAATTTATGCAATTACACTGTATTATATCTCATAAGAAATACCTTTAATAGCATAAAAAACAAGGTTGTGTTTATATCTGACCTTGTCTGTCATTCTCTGTCCCTTTCCGTCTCTTTCTTATTTTCTGGAATATACAGAATTTAGAACTTTTTGTAAAACTTTGTCTAAAGAAAATTTTTGCTGTTTCTTCAATGAGTATTTTAATGTTTCAATGTTTAAAACTGTCACTTAAAATCTTTAAAATACCTGGGAATTTGCTAACTAATTAACATAGCTATAATACATTATTGTCTTTATTTTTAATGCAGAGGTAGGTAGGCAAATGATATCAAGATATGAAGTTCAAATCAAAACTTGTTTTTTGACTACTCCAATAAATGGTAATTTAAAACACCCTCAAACACTTAATTTACTATTTCCTAGACTTTTAGGGTGTCTTTTTAACTTTACTTTGTCATATTACAAAAGATGTATTTATAAGAAGAAAAACATAGTTACTATTAGAAAGAACA
The DNA here is from genome assembly GCA_028627145.1 of Eidolon dupreanum. Taxonomy (NCBI): domain Eukaryota; kingdom Metazoa; phylum Chordata; class Mammalia; order Chiroptera; family Pteropodidae; genus Eidolon; species Eidolon dupreanum. The sequence goes on from CM053507.1 coordinate 11,728,874, forward strand.
ATTAACATTCATCCACATAGCAAGGACACAGACACCTCTGTATAACCCATGAGAAAATCCATCTGACATTAAAAAGCACCATATAATTTTGCAAAGCTAAAAGTGATTGTAAACAGCCTGAAATAGGAAAATTCAAATATAATCTTCATTTTTTTGAGTCAATTGAATAAGAACTCAGATCTGTATTATTATGAAAATAAATGTAGTATCATATTTCCAAGGTCATATAAAATTTGTTCATTCAAGCTCTAACCAGAGACACCATATAACAAGTGTCTTATTGTACATTTTCCGGTTTAACCCAATGAAACAGCATATTTCAAATTTTAAATTTTGGCTTTCCATGAATTTCTGCATTGTTTCGGGGTCAAAAACTACTTTTAAGAAGATAATATCCTTTTCCAAGGAAATTAAATCTATATCTTCTTTAAAAATTCAGTAGGGAGAAGTCATTTTGTCAGGATGGCACATTTTATTGTCGTATTCTGTTTTTAACTGAAATAGTGGCATGTGTCTCAATGGACACACTTGGGTTCCCTGCTGCCATTATAAATGAGTATAAAGTCATTTCCCTGGTGGAAATAGCTCTAGGACTGACATTTCATTATAATGAAGGGAGCTGGTATTCCTCCAAATACAACAAAACTAAATGTTTCCTCCCTATTCCCAATGTCTACTAAAACAGATTTTCAAGAGGGACAGGAACTGAAATGTGGCTTACGTTAATTTAAGATAATTCCATTTTCATTTTCATTTTTTGTAGCTGTCATATATAATTTCATCTAGGCGCCTAATGGCCTTCATCCCTAATGTTCACTAATATCACAGTATTTGTCAAATATTCAAAATATTGCTGAATTTTTAAGTAAAAATTTATTTCAAACTAATATTTTCTTCTTAGATAGAATTTACCTACCTTTGACATATATTAGGCAGAGTATATTTATGGACAATGGTAATTAATTTGGGATAAGTTAAGAAAAAATATTTCTCATCAATCAGAACTTAGTTTCTGTAGTCGTTTGACCTTATAAGCTGCCTTTCTAAATTACTCTTTTAACTAATTATTCATATGCTAAGCATAAATGAACCTACCTTCTTGTCTTTTACAGATGCATATATTGCTTTAGTAAATGTACTATTCCACTTGAAGTCGTACAATGAGGAGGAAGGTAATGTATTTTTTCTGATTGCCAGAAACTGAAGATTTTACAATAAAGAAAGCTAAAATCATTTTCTTGGTCTTATTTAGCAGCCACATCACAAAACAGTGTCTCCATACCTTATCCAGGAGAGCTCATCTTTTTATTCTCTTTTTTAGTGTTAATCAGTGATTTTGGCAATGCAAATTATTTATTTATTGATTTGTTTAATTAATGCATATACATGCTTATATGAACAGGCGCTATGTAAAATAAGTCACACAAAACTGTGAGCTTTTAAAATGCCCTACCGTTAGTTATTTTTAACTTTTGTCAATTCTAATCAAAGGTGAATAATAGGAAGTACATTTGCCAAGTGAGTTTCAATGATAGATACTTAAACCTTTGATAAAGTGTATCTGTTAAAGCATTTTATCAAGTTCATCCGATATCTTCTTTTTAAAATTCTGTTATTTATTAGACCAATAGACAATTAGAAAAAAAAAATCCATGTAATGAAAATAACTCATTGTTAACTGGCTCCAATGTTAAATTGTAAATATTTTAAAGGAAAGGTAAGTGAAAATATTCACAATATTTTTGGGGAAAAAAGGTCAAATAAACAAGTAACTGTGGATGGTCTTTCCTGGCTCAGCAGAATTTCTCCAGAGGGGTTAAAAATATAAAGTTTTAAATTGATAATTTAATGTTTTTTAGAGATTACTTTGGAGAAATCCATGTTATTTGTATGACCATATTCAATTCAGTCATGCCATTATATTTAATTTGACTTAAGGTTTGATTTGAGTCATGGTTTCTCACCTTATATGTGCATCAGTGAGTGACTCGTGGTTTCTCACCTTATATGTGCATCAGTGAGTGACACGAGATCAAATTTGTTTTTATTGTCTAGTTTTTATTGAAAAAAAAAATCCCCAAAGCTCATCTATTGTCTTGGACAGATTAAATTCTATACAAACATTGAAAATTAAAGCTTTATTTTATATATATTTATTTATATTTGTATACATATTAACATATTATATATAAATATATTTACATACATTTATATAAAGTTTGTTAAATATATATACACATATATTTAACACAAGAAACTAAAGAGTAGTTTGAACAGTCGTGCTCTCTTCTTCTCATTACATAACTTTTAATGTAAAGTGAGCATCTTCCTATGTCTTGGCAAAATACCATAATCTTTTCTAAAGCTGGATCAACTTCCCATATTTTATCTTTTGAGCTTTCATTTTTGTGAAACATCTTTGAAGATTCATTTAATGTGAAATTTTGGCCCATATAATTTCCTATGAAACAGTTTCATTCTTTTTGTCACAATCACGTTTCTCATTCTTGTTGATAAGTTTGCCTAAGTTTCCTTAACTTCATATCTTGAGTCTCTGGAATGGTGGCAATATCAGTATTTCCATGGTTAGTTATTTCTTCTGAAGCTATTTCTGTTATATTTAAATTCACTTCCGGTGTTATGGTTTTTCCTTTTCCTAAACTTTTATCTTTCTTGGCCAATTCTTTTTAATTATTAACTTTTGTAAAATATCACTTGGGTGTATAACTGGCAGACAAGAAGGCAACACAACTAATGCTTACTGTCTGCATGAAATGAACAAAAGAGGGACAGTGACTAACCATCAGCGGAGTTTGAAGTATGCAACTGTCTCCAATCACAATAAACAGGTTATTTATGTAGTGACTTGTGCACTGAAGAACTAGCTGTGCAGTTTGCACTTTATGCAACTAATCAGAGTTAATAAATCTAGGTAACAAATTTGAGCCTTATTTTCAGGAGACTTTTTAATTAACAATGGTAACAAGTTTGTGAACAGCAGCACTGTGCAAAATGAGGACTGCCTGTATATAATTTCAAATGGAAACACTTTTAAAAACCTGAATATATGTTTTTTCTGTGTGCTATGTGTTCTGTAGAACCACCTCCAAATAATAACAAAAGATATCATATTTCCTTTCACCAAAAGAAGGCTTTATGGACAGTTAATATTTTATCGATGTCTCTAATCCTATTCATCTCAAACATGTTACTGTGTGCATTCCAAATGTTTGACTGACATAAAGAGCCTTAATTTTCAAGGAGAGATTATTTTATAGTTATTTTCTTAATTATCTTATAAACACTTGAAATCAGTGCTTATTTCTGCTCATTTCTTGTAAATACACACAGGTCCTGTGTTCTTCCTTCAGTGTCCCACTAGCAATACAACAAATGCATCCAATTTGGGTACATAGTTTTTCAATGTCTAAATAATCATCAATTCTTTACATTTAAAAAAAAATGATATACATATAGCAGAGCTGCTTGACTTCGTATATGTCATAGGTACTCTTGTCAGGGTCAAAATGGAAACACTCTCACACTACTGTAGTTTGTTCTTGAGTTGTTACAAGCAATCACTGGAAAGCGTAACCTGTGAAGAAAATGTTTCCTTGTCGTGGGAACAGAATTTTTGATAGGCAGAGTGGCTTTAGGCATAAATTACAAGTACTACCCTGAGATTTTGGTTGATTCCGTCTGCTAGCAGATCCACTCACACAAAGTGTAAAATAGCAGGGGGTCATCTAGCTAATGTTTGCTTAGGAAACATTTGACAGTAATCTGGTGGCATGCCCATATCGAATGTAGACACAAACAAGGCAGGGATCAGGAAGACTGAGGGGTCAGAAAAACAAATGACAGCTCTCAAGTATAGGCAAGCTGGTGAACAAGCAAATTTGACAACAGTTTCCAGTCTCCAAGTCCCCACTTTTACATGTAACTTTCATGCCACTCAGATGCTAATGCTTTCTCTTCCTTAAAGTTTCTATGGATACTATTGTCAATACTGATACCTCTAGTGCTCCAGGGACATAAGAAATCATCTCAAAAGGCAGAAGATTAGAGGCAAAGGCAGAGATTACTTCAAGAAAGACAGAAAACAGAAAAAAAAAAAAAACAACTTATCATTCAAATAGACATTTTTTTCCTTAGCAAACCCCTCTGTCTCATCTTTGAAATTACAAAGGAAATACGTCATTACTGCAAGTTGAAGTGGAAAAAAATATGCAGTGGACTAGAGATTGAAATTGAGTACAATCTTCCTTCTCTGAGTAACTTCCTCATTTTATGTTATTTATCTTCCAGACTCTAAATAGATCAGTATGTAATGAGTTGTTGATTAAGTCTCTTCCTGTTGCTCTGTATTTGAGGCACAGAATTACTAACTAGGGGCCAAAGATGAAGAAAGTTGCTGGCAAATACTGCATATTCTAAGAGAGCTGAGAACAACTAGGACAGATGTTAACTAAGGATTTACTAAAAGATGGAAACAAAGAAATGTCATTGCTTCTACTGAGTACTGTGTCAATACCCCACCCCCTTCCCTTCCAAAAATGTGTGAGAGACCTGCAGAAAGAAAGAGTACAGACCTTGGGATAGGATTCTTCTTTGTCCTCGAAGAAATTGCTGTAGTTTCAAACCTGTAAAATAGGGAGCAGTAGTTTCTCTTCTTTCCTGGTTCAGACAAGGGGAAGCTGGCTCCCAGGGAGCCATTTATACATATTTTTAAGAAGATTTGGTAATATCTTGGTTCCCAGTCAGTCTTCTAATGAGCTCCATAATCTGAGGGACTAGAAGGTTCTTGGTAGATCTTGATATATGACTCTTGAATTTGATAGAAGCTTTTAAACAGAGACTGGTGCCTGCTTCTTCCCAAGATGCAAGGTTTGGAGCAATAAACTATGTGCTCTGCTCCTGATTTGAGCTCTAAAACATTGGATGGATCGGCAATCCAATGCCCACAGCTGGGCTCTCTCTCCAGCATAGATACCTGCCTTTACCTCACAGGGGCACCAGCCCCCAAGGATGCTCAAACCAATTTATACTACCTTCGAAACCATGAAAAGTGCTTCTATATACTTTTTCTATACTAGATATTGATAAAACTTTTATAATGTGACAATATGAAAAATAAGTGCTGGTGTCTCTTCATATTTTATTTACTTTTCTTAATTAAGAAATAGCTTTCATATATTTATTGGATGCTTATATTAATTCTGTTTGAAATATCAGTTCATGTGTTTGCCTTCTTTTTGTAGATATTTATGTCTTTTATTGATTTCTAACTATATATATATATATATTTATTTATTTATTTATTTAATTAGCCTTTATCTTTCAGATGTGATACATTTTTAAATGCATGCCATTTAAGTATTTACTTATTTGGATTTTTAAACCAGAGAAGTATTTAACTAGTATGTAGACAAATATATCTTTCCTTTTTTTTTTTTTGTGGAATGCTTAGAAATGCCCTCTTAAATCAAATGTATGAAGATACTTATGCTAAATTAGTATAAACATGAATATCATCTAATATTATGAAAGTAGTGATAAAACATTATTATCACTATTATTATCTTTATATAACTAAAAACTTTTCAAAAGATCCTTTATTAAATTGTAAGATGTCTAGTAGTATTAATTTTATCTCAATTTTATAATAAATTATCTCATGTGTTTGCATTTATTTTAGATATTTTAATTATTTTAATTGATTCATCTATTCCTCACTTGGTATTAAAATGTTTCAACTACTGTAGTCTCCTACATGCTTTAGTTCTAGAGGAGTATACCCTCTTGTTAATCTCCTTCTCCCTGACTTTTCATGGTGATGTACACTTATTTCTCACTGACTTAACTGCTTCCTTCTCCAAAATATGTAGTGTTTTTTAAAATTTTGATTGCCTTGACCTATAACATAATTCAAAGGGAATTACAATTTTATAACTCTGAATTATAATTTCTAAGACTATGTAATGCCTATTCATTTAATTGGGTCAGTTATATTTCTATTTCTTTTACACCTTCCTTTCATATATGTCCTTTTTATTTCTTAAGATAATACATAAATATTTGCAAACACCATATAAGAGGGTTGGCTATAGGTAGCCATAAAACACTTATTGGTTATATTAATTTTAAAATATAATGTTAAAGTGTACTACTTGATGTTTTCATATACATGTATATTATACAATAATTCCACAATCTAGCTAACTAAGAAATCTATCACCTCACATAATTACTATTTTTTTCCTTTTTTTTTCCCCTTTTTTCCCTCTTTCAATCTTTCTGTGGTAGGAATGCCTAAGGTCTCTCCTCAGCAAATTTCAAGTATACAATACAGTATAGTTAAAACTATAGACACCATATTGTGAGTTAGATCTACAGAACAGATTCATCTTGCATAACTGAAACTTTATACCCTTTGAACGATATCTCCGCTTTTTCCCCTCCCCCCAGCCCCTGATAACCACCATTCTACTCTCAGCTTTTATGAGTTTGATTATTTTAAATTTCACATATAAAATAGATTATGCTGTATTTGTCTCTCTGTGTCTGGCTTATTTCACTTAACATAATGTCCTCTAGGTTCATCCATGTGTTTCAAATGACAGGTTTTCCTTCTATTTTTAAGGCTAAAATATTTGTATTCTACTCCATCTTATTCTATTCTATATTTACCATATTTTCCTGGTCCATTCATTTGTTTTAAACAACTGTAATTTAAACATGTCTCTGGAAAGAAAGCATGAACAGTGGGAAGCTATGTTCATGTCCTTTAAAAAATGAAGGAGAACTCAGATACACAAGAAAGATAAGACCAAACCTACATAGAGAAATTTGAAACTTATAAAATGTATTTACAGAAGAAAAATAAGAAATATTAAATTTACCAATGAAATTGCATTAACAGTTTACATCACTTGCAATTCAATAAATGCAAATTAAATCAAAATTTAAAATATTTACTTTATAGAATTTGAAAATCTTAAAATATTAATATTCTGTTATGGTAAAATGGTTAGGATATAAAAAATTGTTTCTAATTATAAGATATTGCACAACTGTAAGAGTCATGTTAAATAAGTTATACTTTAGGCCCTAAGATCAAATATTAGATAGGTCTAAATAGGCATAACTTTAAGAGGCTCAGGGTTCATACTCCCTGTCTCCAAATTCTCATTTTAACATTACTGTGGGCACAAGGCCAAGTTCTTTTCTTTTTAAATTAAATTTATTGGGGTAACATTGGTTAATAACATAAGTTTCAGGTGTACAATTCTATAATACATCATCTGTATATTGGCTTCTGTGTACAATACCCAAAGTTTTTTTCTCCCTCCATAACCATATATTAAAAGTAGAATAAGCATAGATGAAGAGGGTAAAGGGGGTCAAATATATGATGATTGAAGGCCAAGTCCATAATATGTCTATGACTTTGTGTCTTCCTCAGTAAAAGGCAATAAATAATAATAGGTATGTCAAACTATCTCATAAGGTGGCTATAAATATTAAATGTGATAACATAAGTCATGGCTAAGGACAGTTTCTGACTCATCCTTAACACTCAATATGTGATATCTATTGTTGAAATGATACTACAGAAATCCATGTAAAAGAAAAATACAATACATATTTAATTTTTCAGTGGAAAAAACAGCATCTAAAGTGTTTCGTAGCTGTTTTTTTAATGTAAGAAGTAACCCAATATTATAGGTTTTTATCTCTGAGACATGAAATTATATACCATTTTTATTATTTTTTCTTTTATAAGGTAAATGTACAATAAGTATGTAATCTCAATGAAGTAAAATTATGAATATCCAAACAAGAAAATAAAAACCTCCAATTATTTAAAAATTAACAATCTCAGCTATTTTTGGCTTGATAAATGCAAAAAAATAAAATATAAATATAAATTAAAAATTAAAGTTATAATAAGACACTTAAAAATCTAGAATTACATGAGTAAAATAAGATGATCTCTAATATTCCAGTTACATAATTTATAATATCAGAACAATTCGGTACAGCTATCAGTAATAAACAGAGTATGTTTTCTCTGACCTTACAACTTAGACCTGGAAGGAAATTTTTAAAAAAAGGATCTGAATAAAAGAAAAAAATAACTTGTTAAACACTCAGAACCTAGGCCTGGGTTCCCACAGATTGCAAAAAAGTACCTTCACGTGTCATTTTTTTAAATGTCTAATTCTTTTCAATAAATTAAAGACTGGAATTATTTCCATTATAATAAGACCAAAATGCAAATTACTACTATGCTTTTCAATTTTCAGAACCATAGAGTGCGATGAAATGTGTGTTATCTTATGTTCACACCATTCTCTGTAGAATAACTTCAGTTAGCTCACAAATGAAAGACAGAAGACTTAAAATAATGCAACATGCAACGAATTTCTTGAGAGGTGATAATCAGAATTCAACTAAATATAGCTGAGCTCAGTCAGGATGAAGAAAGTGAAAAACTATTCAAAACACTTCTGCCCACTTAAATGGTCAGCATAGAGAAAATATTAATAGGCAGGCATGCAATGAAGTATAATTGCCTTTCCAAAAGTTGTTATACCATTAAATATGATTTTGAATTATTTCTCAAGATGCCATTTAAATATGTCCTCTATGTAAAATGTACACCTTTATAATGTTTTTTGTATTTTCTCTACTGTGACTCTTTTCTATGTAGCTTTTTCATGTAAATTGCTGGCTGCCTATTATGTGTTTTGCAGCTATTTCTCTTTCTTTCATCACTGCATTATTTTGCTACTTGTCTCAAAAGAAAGGAATTTTAATAACTTTTATTTTAACCATATTATTTATTTTTTTGTGCTAGAAATTTACATGCTTTTGTATATTGTCATAGTTTATGCTGGAAGATTTTAATTTTTAATAAGTATTTTTTCTAGCATGTAATCTGTTTATATAGAACTTTGTGTTTGGAGATAGGATTGTGTCCCTGAAGTCATCTTTTTAAAAATTAATTGACTTATTTTAATCTTGCCACTCTACTCTACAACATAGTTCAAAATCAAGGTTAGGTCAGTTTTATAAATAGCTGTGTTATTTTTCTTTTTATGGGAAGAAGACAAACATTTTCAGATGATATTTTTTTCTTTCAGAAGGAAAAATGTAAAATTCATGGAAAGTATATATACATCCATATTTATACACATACACATACCTGTATTACTTTCTGACCATGACCATGAATTATTTAAAATTTAAAAAAAGAATTTTTTATTAAACATATAACATCACTGTGATGAAATGTGTACTCTAAACTACTTATCAAATGCTATAAATATATTAATTTTTTATACCTCATACAACTCTGAGTTTAGCACTCACTATTATTTGCCCTATTTTATGTAAAAGAAAATGGAGGCTTAAAAAGGCTGAGTAATCGGTGCAATGTCACACAGCTGGTACATGCCAGACTTCAGAAAGTCTAGCTCCAGAGTACATCATTTGTATTGTCATTGTCATTATCACATCCCTTAATAAATTTAAAAAAAAAAAACTACACAAAAAACAAAAAAAAACTTAGAACTGACTATATTTAGAATGAGTCCCCTTAAGATATAATAAAAATATTTAATATTTATTGAGAATTTTAAGTGGTAGAATTATTTTAATTACATTGCATTTAATGATATGATTTAAATACTTTAATCTTCATAAACCATAACATAGGTTTTATTTATTTATTTATTTATTTTTTTTGTATCTCCTTTTGGAGATAGGCTCAATAACTTAAGTAACTAACCTAAGGTCACACAACCTGCAAGTAGTAATGTCAGAAAGGATTCTAACTTAGGAAATCTGGCTCCACTTTTAACTATCGAAGCCAATTTAACCTTTGTCACATATTGGTCTATATGTGAATGATAAATATCTAATGGTTTGAACCCAGTGTTAAATTGCTATTTCAGACTATGGAGACTCTGTTGTTAATGAATACTTTTCCAGGTGGGAAGGTGTGATGTTTTTTACTGTTGGGATTCTTAAAGGCCCTTTGCCAAATTAGTGGAATTAATTCTAAAAAGAAAAGCAAAAATGGGCCAATTTCAAGACAGTAAATATTATATGAATACTTAAAATAAAAATTTATAGTTGAGTGTAACTAGGTAAAAATATCTTTATACAAATGGCAGTTTTTGTGAATAAATACAAACTCACAAAAATATAACATTTTATAAATGGAACTTCTGTGCATCTAGAAATTTTATTATACACACGTGAGAATGTCATTTTATGACTAGAAAATCCAAATAAATTGGTGTTTTAACCATTGATGCAGAAGTACATTTGCCTGAATTATCTCTTGCTTTAAACTATCCTATTCCTTTTTTTTTTCCAACAGAATTTAGAATCTTATTTTTTACCTTTAGAGTCTGCAGCCTTATAATGTTATGAAATTATCAGGATTCATAAATAAAAGTTCGTGAATGTAAAATGTATTTAATTTAAGCAATATGTTGGCTTCTTCCAAAGTAAATATGATTAAACACCTCCACTTTTGAATGTATCTTCTGCTTTGTTTTTCTTTGGTATTAATAGTTGGAAATACACTTAATTTTATAAACAATACTTAGAAAAATTGCCTGTATGATGACTTAAATCTGAATCCTAAAACTATAATTAACAACTAGTTCTCCATTTCTGTACACATCTATGGTTTTGATTCACTCTGAATCTAAAAAATGTTTTTTATCTTATGACATTTTGTTGTTTAAATTCATTAAAGTTAAGATCTCTATTATGTAGGTCAACTTAATCATATTAGACATTTTATAAAAGGTTGAGAGAAGTATAGAGATATTTCTCAATATGAAATACCAGGGAGTTAAAATGACCAATTATGTTTATGTCAACATTAGCATAAAATATTAGCCATTACACAAACCCATGAGCCAGGGCAAAGTTATAAAATCATTGAAATATGTCAAGTTATAAAATATGTATTTCAATGATTTTATAATTTTTGTTTCTCCTAGAGAAATTGATCACTTTGTATGAATGTTTTTGAGTTTGTATGAGGAGACAGTGATATATCTAAATGTAAATTATGTTTTACAAGAAAATTTTAAATATATTTGTATTTAGTGATTACATTTATAATAATATTTCATGGTATTTCTTTTAGGCACCAAGTATGTATTAAGTGTCTCCTGTAGTATATCACTCCGTTCTAGGCATTTTGGAGAGTAGAAAATCGTTAAGAACATTGTAACTTCTTTCAAAAAATTTGTAGAAACTTAAAAAATTTTTTCATTTAAAATCTCCCTAGTTAAGAATCACAACTTAAAAGATAAGCTTTTATGAAAAAAATGTGTAATAACATTAGTATATTATACAGATGTCTTTTAAATAATTTATTTATTTGAAAAATCTAACTAGACTCAGTTTTTGAACACATTCAAATAAAAATAGTTCATGATATTCTCTATTCAAAGATGTTTGATGTTTTTAAAACCCCAACTTATTTCCTGAATTGAAAAAATAGTATTATAGTTACGTTTTGTAGAATAACTTTTATATGCCCACCTATTTTCAAAAGTGTTTTGGCAAGTACAAATTCTGTACATTAAAATATTTTATATAGTATTTTACAAAATCAACATACTTATGTAAAATAAATTTATGTTATTGGAATGAAAATTATTATCAAGATCATCTAACTCATGTCTAGAACCCTATGGGTTTAAGATTATGTTCATTCTTCTTACTATAGCAAAACTACGAAATTAAGCAAACTGAAATTTCTGTCTTTATAAATTTGTTGCAGTAGAAAATATTTTGAAAAATCTCATCAGCATTTTGTCCTGTGAAAAGGCTAATAATTATGCATTTTTATAATGTTTCTATATTACTGCTCTAAGCAAATCCCTATTATAAATCCTTACATCTGTGAGTTTTGCTATAAAACATTTTGAAATTCCATTTCAACACTGTAAGTCTTTTGACCTTGGAAATGGAATAGGAAAATTCCACTTTATCAGAATAATAGACTTAAGGGTACATCTGTTCCACTTAGACTAAAACTCTAGAAGCTAGAATTTTACTTTTTTATTTTTTGCTTTTCTTTATGTTTAAGAACCAAATTTCAACTTGAATATGAGGGCTATTTTTCTTTAACTTCTAAATATAACTAGAAAGAATATATGTCATAAATTTCCTACCTTAGTTATTTACACTTATATCACCTGCTGTGATATGTTTCATATTTGAATGTATTATATTTATTTATGAAAAACAACTTTAGAGCTTTAAAATGTATATTATTAGATCTAGGGTAAAAATATTTAAAATAAATGAAGACCATCTTCTAGAACTACAGATTAAAATAGAAATGTAACATATTTTGCTTATACATCTTTATACTTAAGAATGACAAATGTATTTATATTGAAAAGTGGGTCAAAAAGAAGAAAAATGCAAAAAATAAAGGAATTAGAAGAATAATGGAAGGATCAAGAAAGTAGAGAAAAATGAGAGACGTGCACATGTATTGGAACACATAATAAGCACACACCTAACACATGAAGTCACCAAGTATAAGATAAATTGATAATGAGAAATGCTGCTGACTTAATGATGCTCTAATAATCATTTTCACTTTCTGTTGAAAAATAGTTTCCTGTTCTTTGCTTAGAAATTTAGATTCTCTAAAAAACAACATGGGGAAAAAGAATAAGGCCACTGAGTGGGAAGCTGGGCATTAATCTAAATATTTGAGGTAAACAGGTAATAAATGAGAGTTAGGTTTTTACTTAACTATTGACACAGATTATTGGCTCTGTGCTTTAAGGAAAAACAAGTCCTGACCATATCCAGGAAGTGTGCTGATTTGCCTTCTTTTCCTATTATGCCAGCAGTTCAGGTATGGAAATCATTGAAAACAATATTGATAAAACCAACAAAAGTCCTTAAAATAAAAGCTAAACAAAGATCCTACAGAAACATCTGCTATGCTGGCTTAAACCAAAGAAAACACAGAGTGGGTTATCAGAATTGAGTTTATGAAAACTGGTCTAGGTGGTACATAGATACACAAAGATCATAGCTGGTACTTATATTCCCTTCTTTATAGTAAATGTATATGTATGTCTAAGAACATGCATACATTTTCCTTTTTAAAATTTTCACCCTCACCATCTTATATAAGGGTCCACATGAATACATTTTTCATTTTGTTTACTTTAGAAGAAAAGTGAAGCAAATGAGAGGGGAAAACACACTAATTGCAAGCCCCAGTATATACTAAGTAGAACATAGAGAATTATGTCTCTGAGGGTAGGATGTGAATATGGATTCAGTCAAGTACACATTGTTGTCTGGCAAGAGAAATTTTGAAATAAACGAATGTAAAGAATGGTGTGTAGATGTTGGACAACCAAAGAATGGAATGTAGTAGATGTATTTTTCTTGCCCTTCATATTTTTCTTTTTTCTAATAAGAAAAGCCTATTTTTTCTGTGAGAACAAATTCTTTGAGCAACAGATTGTGTGGAGAAAGTTTTTACCCCACCCCCCCCCACTGGCACATGACCCACTTCTAATAAATGTCCTCTTACTGCCTCTGTGGGACACAGCACAAGAACTGAAAATTGTAACTTGTCCCACTGCCTCAATGTCTTGGTAAAAGAAGGTCTATTTGCTTTTCTTTGCCAGATCCCTTGACCTTCTATGCTCAGTGCCATTTCCATTATCCTGTTGAGCTCTGACCCTTAAGCTTCAAATAATTTCCTTTCTTACTTTCATTATTCAGAGAAAATTTGTAGTTTGTATAACCAAAGAATAAGGAAAGATTTGCAGTTTTCTTGCTGTCAGTTCTTACTGTGTTTTATGCTTATTCTTAGAACAACAACTCCATAAAAATAATAACTTTCTAGGGAGTAAAACCTCCCATTATACTTTACATGAGCAAAAGCAAGTGCTTTTATTTTCTCTTTTAAAGTCATTCACCATATATTTTTGCCTTCAGGTTTCCAAATAATATTTTGATTTGCATATAGTGAGTATATTTACTTTCCTCCAGAACATTTAATTTAATAAGTGCCTGAAATAAGCTCTGGGAAATTTTTTAGAAATTAATCCCACATTTTACAAAATTTTTATATTAAATCAGAAATGGAGATGAATATGGCAGATCCTTTTAGAACCCCACCAGCCATTTCTCCTTTCTTACTTAGTTTTCAGAAGTCTGATTTTAATTCTGTAGGCAAGAGCCTACTCCAGGCATACCGCTATTATTGTGCTTTTGTTAATCATTGGTGTGAAAGTGTATGAACACTCTGGCCAATGTAACTTCCTAGCATAAGTGGAACTTGATGACTGTGTTTTGGCAGATTTTGTTGCCCTATTTCAAGAGTGAAGCAAATGAGGGGTGGGGAAACCTGGATTGCCCCCTTCCTTTTCTGCATTTGTCTGCTGTGGAGTGAGTAGTGAGATAGTTAGATCTGCATCAGCTACCCAGAGAGAATACATAATGAGAGTCTGAGCTTACGTCATTGTTATTGAGCACTTGAAACTTGCACCAGCCTAGTTCTAGATTACTAATAAGATTTCCGTGTTTGGTTATGCAGTGTGGCACTGTGCCAACCTAGAAAGTACACATTGTTTGTAAGGTCTATGTGTGACACCATTGCCCACGATACAAGATATATAATATGTGCTTTTGGCCTATTTTATGTGCTAGCCCAAATAAGAGAGATAATAAATATCTTCACTGAATAAATCACTCTTATTGGGTAATTTCATGTTTTCAGCAAACACCATACTGTATAAAAAACCTGAAAAGTAAATGTATAGTATTTCTTTTGCAAAGAAACACTGTAAATAAATGACATCAATTAGTAATATTGAAAATATGAATTATCATGAACAATTAATACCATTCATTGTTAAAGAACAATATTAAAATGAAAAGTAACCTAACATTAAGTTTTAACTACAATATTACACATTTTAATACTTATTTACTCTCCTGATAATACTTAAGTTTATAGCTACTTCGAATTTTTAAATTATTAGTTTAAACTGGTACCAAATAACATATGTCGTTATTTTGTTTATTAAGAAAGAACTAACTGACAATGCTGAAATAATGTAAGAGTGTCTGTAAGAATAGTATTCTGGCTGCAATCTTTATACAAAAGAATATGAGGGCTCATTGATAAATAAATGCAGCCTATTAAATAAAAATAAAAGTTAAAATAAATCTAAAAATTATAAATTACTACATAAATGAAATATGAAAACCTTACTTTTTGGTTTAACTGAAATATGTATAAACATATACATATGCATATGTATACACACACACACACACACACACACACACACATATATATATATATATATGTAATTTTATTAACTTGGAAAAAATGTGATTTTTAGAGTGCTTTGTACACCAACATATTTCTCAATTTAATTTAATTAAAAAGTTTTTATTTGGAGTATTTCTGAAGGGCATTATCTTGACGATTGGTGGAAACATGACCTTACCTTCAGCACTAATGAAATGCTATATGTTAAAGTACTTTAGAACTATACAACACAATGTCGTTAATTACAGCAGCTTTTATTTGAAATAATGTAAAGAGGAGTAGTTTAAAAAAAAAAAACTTGCTGTTAAAAGTAAAATGCTTCTGCTCAGTCAGCCTTAATTAAATATGAATAAGGCTTAATAATCAAGGATACAATATATTAAAGATATTTAAGGATATGGATTTCTGTTTTATTTGGGTTCTACTTTTTACCCCTTAGAGAAATTAAATGCTGACACATTTGCCTTCATTAGGACATTTTTTATTTCTCTCAAATGTTTCATCTCTTAATGTCATTATAAATAGGACGTGTTGTAAAAGTAATTAATCAATTTTGCAACGAAAGAGAAATATACTGTGCTTACTTTGGCTTATTTTATTGTACATTAGTTCACAATCAAAGCTATTGGCAATCACAAATAGTTTTATGTGTCAATCTCATGGAAAGCATATCTGTATACTGAGATTCTTGGATGTATAGTAAATGTGTATATTAAAAAGATACAACATACAAAAGAGATACATTGCTGAAAAAAGTTTGTTAGATGTGCTTACTTAGGCTCTATTGCTTGGTGACTCATGGCTTCCTCCTGCTTACAGATACAATTTAATCATGCAGTTGATTGTGAGAAGTTTATTTCATAGAAGAATTAGATGACTATTTTATAAAATATCTACTTGCAGTGTAGCTTCCTAGTGTAAAAGAAATCAAATATTTTCTAAAAATATATCTGCTAACAAAAATCAGCAGGTGTTCTTCATTTTTAAACTGTTGGCTATTAGAATATTTTCCTGATATGAAATATCATCTTGTTAACATTCCATTTTTGTTGAACTTCTCCAAATGATACAAATAAATATTGTTAATTTCAGTTCTTAATTGTACCTGAAAATTTTCAACCCAACACTCATAAAGTGTTGTGACTTTTTTCACCCTTTTTTGTGACAGGGTGAAAATATGTTTTCATCTTTTGATAATTTGTGAAAAGTTTATTAGAAATGAAGGTTTAACTATTATTTTTTTAATTTGAGAGAATGTGATTTTATTCTAAATAAAAAGCAATTTATGTGGACAGATGAAAATACAGAACATTAAAGGTTGTTTTTTGAGAGCCAGAGAGATACAGAGAAAACTTTAGAGGGAGATCCCATTAGAAACGTTAGAGATATTGGTATCTATATTTATCCATGCATTCACATTCTCTCTATCTTTTTTTTTCTCTCTCTTCTGTACTTGTGTGTAAAAAAATTTGATTGTATATGAATATATTAATATATAAAGTAGATTTAATAGTTCAATAAAATTAAATATATTTAAAAATGTTAGAATTATATTTGGAGAAAATTGCAGAATGAATTTGGATACTTTTTATAACTTGTCTAACTCTGAAGATATTTATTATGAAAATGTTACAAATTTATTGACAAGGAAATGTATAGAAACTGAAAAAAATTATATAATTAGAGCTGCAATGCTGATATAGAGTTTACATAGTTAAAATTGATAATATTTGTTAGTCTTTATTTTTGTGTTTCAGATACAGATATTTTAGCTCAAATTGTTAAGATTTTCACCACTCTGCATAGTCATGAATTAGAATATGTAATCTAGGTATTTTCAGGGGAATTTTCTTAATATTATTAATATTTCTTAATATTAATATTATTAAATGAGATTGTTTAGACTTATTTAATTTGATTGGCTTATGATAAAAATGAAACTTTTGGTAAATGTGTGCAAAATAATGTCTAAATTTATAAGCATGATGAATTAACAAAGGATGAAATGACTCACTCATCATTTCCCTTTGAACACCTCTCCAATGTAGCATCCTCTATAATATTTTCTACTGAACTAGTTTTATTTTGACCAACAGTATATCTTATGACTAAGTTATATATTTGCATAAAATTGTATGTATTATGCACCAGAGTAATCTTTCAAATTTATCACCTTCCAAAAGAGTATTGAATCAGTGGATATATGTGATTTTGATCCATTATTCAAACATAATGGGAGCCCTGGAATATGTAAATACATTTAGGTGAAACATGATTTATAGCTTTTGGATAAAAACCTACTGATAATGCCATCTTTATATTATACTTCTTTATCTGTATTATTTCTTTTTAAATGTATTTCATATTTCAAAGAGAAGTAGCATTGTCTAACTTCAGTGATAAAACATTAATTTCACATTCGTGCATGAAATATGATATGACATGCAGAATTTCATGTGTAAATTTGTTTCTCTGTTGAAGAGAGATAGTGTACAGTTTCATCACTGAAAAATTAAAGAATAGTAAGTATCACAGAACCCTTTTTTATGCTTTATAGACAGACAGATATTTTTAAAAACAATTACATTTAGCAAAGGTGATTTTAGCAAAGTTCCTGGGAAAAATATGCTATTAGACATTTTCCCAAATGTATGAAGTGGTGGAGAAGGAACATCCTGTTTTCTGAATTGTCTGGACTCATGTGATCCTAAGTATCTCTTTTAAATCTCTACTCCTATTCTTTCTATTTTTTCAAAGCCATTCAGATTAAAGAATATAAGCACCAAAATATTTCATTAACATTATTCTCACACAACCTAATTAAGAGGCAAGCAGAATATAAAGCAGTTACTAAATTTCTTTAGAGATTTTGTTGTTTAGAGCAAGTAGAGCTTAGTGAAAAGCATTGCTCTTGATACAAAGTTTGTAGGTTGGAATCTTACTTCACAACCTACTAACTCTATGACCCTGGACCAGCTTACATACAAGAAAGCTAATAAGAGGATTTGCATCATAAGTTTACTTGAAAGGTAAATAATTCATAGATGTAACATGTATAAAACAGTGCTTGAAACATAGCATGTATAAAATAAATGCTACTTAAAATTATTTTCCCATACTCCTTAGATAATATGCAACTCATTCCTCTTTATGTATATATATCTCCGCTACCATCATTTTTCATGTGTATTTAGTAGCACTTCCCCCTTCTTTTAAAATATTCAATTATGCATTTCACAGAACATTAGATATTTGTTCTTTGTAAAGTTTCTTTAATTGCCTTTTTTGTCTCCCGAACAGATGAGATCATTGGAGTGGTCAATAAAAATTCCCCCAACTTTATTGACTCTCAGGTAGTAGAAGAGAAACATATCAAGGGAGAGTGTTATTAATAAAAACCATTAGCATTTAATATTTCTTAACATTAAATATTGAAAAAAATAAATTCTCAACAACTCATTTCATTTAAATGAATTAAAAATAATTTAAATAAATTAAAAACTAAAACTAAAATTAGTCATCTTTTGCCACTAAGTTATCTTTTCCTCCTTACCTAAAATACATATTGCAAATCTTTTAAAAAATGAGCATGGGTTAAGGATTAAATAAATTCCAATTTCCTCAAATTTTAGTTTAATAATATCTAATCATTAATTAATCATATATATGATACATTTAAAATTTTAAAATATTAATCACATAAATATTTCTATATATGAATAATAAAAATTCAAAACGAAGGAAATTGGTGCTTTGTTTATATGTTATGAAGGTGTTTTATCAAATTTGATTTTTAATTTTAATTTTTTTTACTGTGCAATTTAAGCACTTATTATCTACTTGAAATTATACCTATTTCCTTAAATGATTTTAGACTATATGGTGATAGAATGTCTTTTTTATTAAAGAAGTATATATTTTTTAAATACCTTTTTATTTTAACTATGTTTTCAAATTTATTACTTCAATTTTTTTCATTTATTTGGAATCACATTCAGCTATAGTTGATATAAGTATTCAGTTCAGATCTGTTTAATTTAAAGCATTTCATGAAAAACATTAACATGAAGAAAAAATGTATAAATTACATACTCTATGTAAGGCAGCGATAAAATTTTGATAAATATTTTCATCAAAAGGTTCATATTTAAATATGCAATGAAGGATATTTTTTATGTTGTAATCCTTATCAAATACATACAAAGACATATAAAATAGGCATGATTACAAATTGACTTAGATTTACTGTCACGTTGCAAATTTTATAAAATTATGCCATTTAACTTTTAAGTCAATGTATTAAAAGTTGGATTGTTAAATTAGAGGCAATTTCTTCATATAGATAAGGCTAATTATTATATAAAGTAAAAAATAAAAAACAGGGTCTAATAAATTATCTGGACAGGGATGTGTGTGCGTGTGTGCAAATAAATAAATAAATAAATAAATAAATAAATAAATAAAGTAGTAAATATGATAACTCAAAATTCAATATTCTAAATAACTATCTAAGTAAATGTAACATTTTTTGGTAAGGCTTTATATCATGTCAGACATGAAAATAACCACGTAAATAAGGTCTGTATTTTTTGTATCCTATAGACTTATCTATTGACTTCATTTAAAGTCTGCTTTGATGTTCACACATCATAAAAGTCAGAAGGTATAAACCAGTTTCCAAATATTATTCATAAAACTGCATGTAAATATTAAACAGTTTTCATCTACTTTTTAATTAGTTTCATCTATGACTTCATATATGAAGTAGGTAACTTGCTTTCTTGCATTTCTTATTAGGAACATTATATCAAAGAAAAATATTTTAAATTTTATTATTTAGAAATCTAAAATGTAAAGCACAATAGATTGTATTATTTGTTACTGTTTCAGCTCATTAATATCTACACAATAAGATTACATTTTTTACTGTGGAAATCCAAACTGAGCTCAAGGCATTTTGACTAGTGATGTTTTAATATAAAATCACCCCGCTTTTTTAAGAAAGTGAGAACACAAGTCAGAAATTACTTATAAAGGATATATATTAGAATGGATTGTTATCCAAAATAAACAAAGAACTCTTAAAACTCAACAATAAGAAAACAGACAATCCAGTTAAAAACTGGGCAAAAGATCTGAATGGATACCTCATCAAAGATTATATGCAGATGGAAAATATTTATGTGAAAATATGCTCAACATTATATATGATAAGGGAATTGCAAATTAAAACAACTATGAGATACCACTTCACACCTATTAGAATGGCCAGATGAACTAACAACCCCAAATGCTGGTGAGGATGTGGAAGGACAGGAAGTCTGCCTCATTCATTGCCCATGGGAATGCAAAATGGTGCCGCCACTTTAGAAGACAGTTTGGTGGTTTCTTATAAAACTATACATACTTTTACCATGTGATGGAGAAATTATACTCTCAATTTACTAAGACCTTTGATTTCTTTCATCAGAATTTTGTAATTTTCAGCATTAGATTCTTGACATGTGTTCTTTTATACCTAAATAAACTAAATTCATTCTCTGTGAGAAAATTATCAGTAATATTATTTTTCAGTTTAGATTTTCCAATAGTCTATGGGATTATACATTATATAATAATTCTAAAGGTTTGGACTACTTAGAAATTGTACTGTTCTTTTAAAACTAAAAATAGATGGAGAATGAGGCATGTTTTCTTGGATAATATAGTAGAGGATAGTCAATTTTTCTTAAATCTATATGGAAGATATTTACTAAAAATTAGAAATCATTTTAACTTCTTCTATGAGTTTAATAAATTCTAATGTTAATGTGAATACTTAATCACATTCTATTAATAATTCAGACATTTGAGGAAAATGTCCAATAGCATATTTCTCCTAGGATCTTTGCTAAAAGCACTTTTGCTAAGCTTATTAATTAAAACAAAATCTTTCTGTCTATAAAGCAGAAAAAATGGGTCTGTGACTTTTAGACTCTTCAATTTTACAGGTGATAAGTTCATATACTATTTTATTAAGAATCACTATTATAATTTTATTAAATGTGAAATATTCTGAGTATTTTATAGGAGAGAAGAAAGATGATCAGGAAAGTAATTAGCATTAATGTTAAATCTAAACTTAATCTGCTTTGGGGTCTTTTTAATTTCTAATTCTATTTTAAGCTTTCTATTTTTAATTATCTTACAATGCCCACATACAATTATTCATATCTTTATTAATAAAAAAAGGTATATTCCTTTGGCTTCCTTAATAAAGAGATGATAAAGAAACATAAACATTTTTAAATAAAATTTTATAAGTGATTTATATGTGGATATTTGCATGCATAGGATTATGGAAACATTTAAATCAATACACTAATGAGCCAGGTCTTTTAAACAGTTCAGAAATTCACTAAGGAATCCTTTAGATACCTCTGGAAGCTAGTTTACAGTTTCAAAGTCACTTTTGGATCACTAATATCCTGAACTATTAGTTAATAATGCCCTCAGGGCCTAAAATAGTTGTGTCTCTAAAGAAATTTCCAACTTATCAAACATAATTTTTTTAAATGATCTAAAATTTAATATTTTAATAATTACATTCTACTTAACAATTTATCAAACTAATGGTGTAACACCTAAATGGCTGTTTTTGGCTGAATCAAACATAATTTAAAGACTATTATAAATAAACAAAATGTAGAAGATTTTACTGTTTTTATCAGTTATGCTACAAAGTATCAAGAGACTGGAAAGAGATCTTTTGAGATTATCTAATTATGATCTTTTAAGTAAAAGTATTTTTCTTCCATTGATTTATAGAGAAGAAAAAATGCCAAATCTTCTGTGATATTTTATATCAATTTTAATAGTCTCTTTTCAAATTGCTTTCAATAAAAATTTTATTGGCTAGTTTATTTTTCTTATTTCAGGGGAATGGAGAAAAACTGTTAATACTCTGTCATAATGGTGCTATATATACATATTCAAGCCAAATTTCAGAATTATTTTTTTCCCTAAGAATAATTTATTCATCATAATTTTTTTCTAGATCTTTTGATTGATTAGCACTTTAATAATCCTTCTTCTTCCCTTGGATCCATTATAAAGTTGTTCTGGAAATAAAAAAACAAAAACAAAAACAGTATAATGACCAGAGTCTGACCACACCAGTTTGATTATGAACATAAAATAGCACATAAATTAAATAGCACATAATCAATATGTGTCTGTTTAGCAGATGGATAAGTAAAACAATCATAAAGCTTGGCCATTAAATACAAGACCAGGCAGAATGGGCTTGAACTTCAGTCTTAATTTCCTAATCTATAAAATGGCAATTCTAAATATAAATATACAAAGAGCTTTGTGAAGAATAAATTAAGTACTATATACATAGCACTTAGAATACTGATTGGTCTATAATGATGACTATAACATCATTTGCTATGAGAAATATTGAGATTTATGCAAACAAACAAAAATAAATTGGAATGAATGGTTTGAAAATAAATGTGTTCCTCAACAAGACAGGATCCAAAACTAAAGAGAAACAAAAAACGAACAAACAAAACCAACCAACCAACCAAAGATAGATAAATAAATAAATAAATAAATAAATAAATAAATAAATAAATAAACTATAGGTTTAAATCGCTATTCTCATATTTCTAAAATGTATTTAAAATACCAGAATTTTGCTTTAGAAGGGTATTAAAAGTTTTTTATATGATTTTGTATTTCCACTCAATGAGGTTATATTATGAGGTTCACTTTTTAAAAAAAATTTTAAGAAATATTTTTAAAAATTGGGGGCTGTAAATTCACATGCAATCCTGTATATTATTCAGATAGATTATGTAGGTCAAGATTATGTATCAAAATACAACCTCTTGCCCAAATCCATCTCACCACTTCTTTTATAGATACTTTATTATTTAAAAATGGTTATGCTCATTCTTTTATATATTTTCTATGGCTGCTTTTATACTTGTTTGTCAGAGTTGAGTAGTTGCAAAAGAAACCTTGTGGCTCACAACTGTAAAATGACTTACTCTCTCTATCCCTTGACAAAGAAAATTGTTTACAGAATCTAGTGTAAATAATAATATATATATAATATATATATATATATATATATATATATATATATATATTTGGTGGAGTTAAACATATTACTAAATATATTTGTATTATGTAAAAATAATAAGCTGCTATCACTTTGGATAAAAAATTTATAATCCATTAAAGATATTTGAATCTAGAGCTAATAACTGACAAAATTAACAAATTCTTTTAAAGTTGATTAGGCTTACTCTGTGAAATATTAATATGCTTATACATTCAGGGATTGGTGTAAGTAAAAGAGTAGACAATAAATATAGAGAATATTTAGATGACATGTTTAATGTTGAATACTGTATTTGAAAGTGTATGTAACAATATATATTAATAAATTTTTAAAACAAGAGAGAATATGTAATCATCTCAGAAACAGATGCACATACAAAATCAAATATATGTGTTGTCACAATGGAAACCTCAACATATTCCAGGAAGCAGAAACCACAGATTTTGTACAAAATTAACAAACATACACAAAAAAGTGAAAGCAAATGTGAAGCAATTACAAATATTTCAAATTAAATTTTAAAACTGAGAATTATTTACTCAAATAGTAATTCAGAACAAACTTTTTATTAAAATTGTAGTCAAGAAAATACAGCATATCAAACACAGCCAAAAATGTAATCAAAGAAAGTTTATGCTCTTGAAGACTTTTTCTTACAAAAAAAAAATATAAAATTAAATTATTAGGCATTAATGAGAGAGAAAAATAACACAGAATAAATACAACAAAATTAACAAGCACGTAAATGCCAAAATTAATTAGCATTCAGTTAAAAGCAGCAGAATTGATCATAGAATTCAAGTACCTTGCCTTGGATAAGGGTCTTTAAGACCATTAGCTGATTTAATTTGATGTATCTTACTAAATGGTATATGTAAATAAACTAAAAAAACACATAACACGGCAGGGTTAGTGCACAGTTAATAATTAATCAGTACAATGAATGGGTAGTTTCACAGAGGTCTGTTATTTTAGGATAGGAAATAAATTAATTAAGATTGATGAGCAGGAGGTAGTAGTTAGAAAATGGAAGACTTAAAGTAGTGTTTTCGAAAGTGATGCAGCTTTGATATAGATAATTGTCAGAAAGGAAGAAATTTTCCTCTATCCTTCTAGGTTCTTCTGGTTGATTTAAGAATTAAATTAATAAGGCAGATTAACAGAAGGAAATAACCAAATTTAATTACATACATATGTGCAGAAGTTCCATGAGAATTTGGTGTCCCCAAACAAATTGGGCAGACGAGGCTTAAATGTCATCTGAGCTAAGTATAAGAGAGGTAATGATTTGGAACTTCAGAGGGGAGGAAGGCAATTGACATGGAGATAGAAAATCAAATGTTTGGTAAGCAAATGTTTTGGGGCCATGCAGAGACAACAGGACAGAGAGTGGACTCTGTAGTCTCTTCTCTCACACCTGGCCCATATTCTTTGTAGATTATCTCTGGTGATAGTTTTACTTCCTATTGACCCTCTATCTAAATTCTTTCAGGTTCTAAGAAGGTCAAAGTTTCTTCTGAGTTTTTTTTTTTTTTTTCCCTTAAAAATAATCAGCTTAAAATAATTATGACAAAGAAGCAGGATTGGCAAACTCTGCTCCTCTTTAGCTCCACTTTTAAAACTTCAAATAAGAAGTTTAAAATCCAGAAGCTAAATTGAAAGACTGCTCCATGTTTTATTGAGCCAATCAGTCTTGAGAATAAGTCAGTTCAATTAAATGTGTTTCATTTCAGGAGACGGTGATGTAGGTAGGCTCCCATAGTTATGTATATGGTATAAGCAATCTGGTATTTAATAAGAGGTAGTTTTATAAAAACAAAAGAAAAATGAAGGTTAATGATTGCAGCAGATTATGAACCCAGTCTGAGTCTGGAATCAGTCCAACAACAGAAGAGATTTTTAGATATAAAGGTCAAAACATCTTTTGTAATTTAAAATGTCTTAAATGGTATCAAGTATTCAGAAAAATTATGTGACTGGTTCATGTAGCTTCAGGCATGGAGGTTATCTAAACGTGGGCTATTGTAGCAACCTTGATAAGTCTACATCAAGTCATTCACATTCAGTTTGTAGGACTTCCGGAAAGAGAAAAAAAGGCAGATTTAGTTCTTAATGATTTCAAGTCAAATGGATGGGAGAAAATTGAAAATGTTAGTTTGGAGAGTTATAGCCAAATATTTGAGGAAACTTAAATTCAGGATCTAGTTCAGTTTACAGGTGAAAACAGAACTTCAAAGACAATTATCAGAATTAGAATTTAATATCCACAAGTGCATATTGTAGTTTCTATTGAAATATAAATTTTTCTCTCTAAAGCCACCTTCATTTTTATCAAAGATAAACAAATTAAGACTAATTTATTTTCAGAATAAGTCTAATTTTAATAAACTTGTCCTGATTATTTACATAAATATGGCAAGAATAGCAACTGATCATATAGACTCTTTTAAATCAGCTTTGCTGGAATTTTTCACAAAGAACTTCCAGAACAAAGTTTTAATAGCCTCTCAAGGCTAAGAAGCCAAACCAAATATTTACAATCAGTCTTTTCCTTTAGATTTTGATTAATCCCTCTCTTCTTGAGGTCTTTAAAATATCCTTAGTTTCCTGCCTCTGCCAGGAAGTGACCTTCCTTACACACCTGGTAAGACTGCTGGGAATCCTGTTAACAAGTTACCAGGCTGCTTTTCTAAAGGGTTTCCATAAAGTCAATCTTAATTCTTTAAATCTGTCTGGTTATATCTGAGTTTTTGCATCTGTCTCTCTCAGACTTGACATTCAAGCCAAACCCTTGAAAATATAACCAATGTTTCCAATTGTCTCCTGTTAAAAAAAGAACAGATTCTTAATGAACTTCTGTAAATAACGATATGGCCATGAAAATAAGAATACTCACTTGTTAAGAGTTTTAAACTCTGGAGGAATCAGGTGAGGGGGAAAAGATAAATGTTTTAATTATTTTTACAAAAACATAATTTACCAAATTTCTGTAGGTCATAGGTAGCTTAGGAGGAAAAAAATACTTATATCCAAAATACAAACATTAAAAAAAGTAATAATTCAAATAAAATGTCATAAAAATTATAATCATTTTTATTAGTCCCTTTAGTCCCACATAATTATTTTTTGTTGATCTTCATCTTTTGTAGGCAGTTTTATGAATCCAGTTTTTCCATTAAAGTTCTGTAAATTTTTCTCCAGTTCAGTGGTATGATCTGAGAGTTATTAGAAACCTGTACTTTCCATGAGTCTTTTTGAAGAAAAAGCACATTTGCAAAAGCATCAGAGTAAAGTAACTGTAAATAATTATACACTTAAAAATGGCATGGTTAAAGATTAGATCACAATACAGTTGACACAGAAATTTGGTTATTTCTGTAACACACATTTTAAGATTGTGACTAGAGTTAGCTATGACAGCTAACAATATACCAGGACACCAGATTTTTAGAAATTTCCAAAAAATATATATTTCAATGTAAACTGTTTGATCTAATTGGATATTAAAAGAAAAGGAATTTAACAGAGCAATGATATCAGTGCTCCCCAAACTGATCCCTAATTTTAATGCAATTCCTATCAAAATTTCATTATGAATATTTGTTTGCATTAAGAAAATATTTATCATGTATATGCAAAAGCAGGAGTCCTAGAAGAGCAAAAAAGAAAAAAAAAATAGAAAAAAGAAAGAAAAAGAAAAAAAAATGTCCTGCCCAAAAGCCTAAAGCAATAGGGATCACTCCATTTGACATTAAGGATTATTATAGCTTTAATAATCAATACACCATGGTACTAGCAGAGGGATAGACACACAGATCAGTGGGAGAGAATGGAGAACCCAGAAATACACCCACACAGATATACATATATTTTAAAATAGTATAAGAAAATCAATTTATACAGTTTCTGACACAACAGATACATGCATGCATACATATATGCATGCATACATATATGCATGCATAGTGGAGTCTAAGAAGACTATTCCATGAATCTAATGTGTAAACCTGGGAGAGTGAATGTATTCCAATTATTTTTTAGCAAATAAGGATTTATTAAACATAGATCATGTGATTCGAAATGTCACTTTTTTTTTCTTTAAATCAGATAAAATATACGTTCAAATACCATTTGTAGAACCGCTTCTGTAATCAGATTCTACCACGTGCCAAAGTGAATCACATTACTCCATTTGACAAGATCCTTTCAGCACTATGACCAATTTTGAATTCCAAGTGTGAGACCAAGAGAACTGCTATCTAGCCTGCGCTCTTGCCATCCCTGTAGGTGCTGTCATGAAGCGGGCTTGGATGCTTGCTAACTAGGAAACACCAGTCTCGCTTTCCAACTTCGGGCCATTTATATTTTCACTGTCTCCCTCCACATTGTAATCTTCTCTAGGCAATTGGCTTTTAAAAGACCAAAGCCAGGGATACAAGTATCTGAAGGCAAATTACATATCCACTTTTGCAATATCATTCTACTTCGAAGAAATGGAGCACGGACATGACTGACTGCATTTATATAAGGATTTTTCACCTAATGAGCATTCTTAACAGTGTTAACTGGCCGATGCATATTGACAAGTTTTATATCCTGAAAATGGATTTTTTAAATAATCCTGTTAAAAGTCTAACAGCTGTTAATCTAGGACAAATGGGTATTATCTAGGGATTAAAATTATTTTAATATTTGTCTATTTTAGTTTTTACATGCCATTATCCTACTTATTAAAAAAAAAAGTGACTAGTTTCTGGCATAGATATGAAATACTGAAAATAACAAGCAGAATGCTAGTGAATAACACAGCTGAGGCCAGAGAAAGGAAAGACCACTGGCATGCCAACTACTTTGTGTTGAGCGACCAAATGCATGTGACTGTTTGTATTGTGCATCTGGACAAGCACAGGCAATACCCATCTAAGGCAGAGCTGCCAGCATGAAGGGAAAATAAGGCCTCTCACATGTGGAAATGATTAAGGCATCCTTCCAATTCATCTTTGACTGCAGCAGAAAGGGAGGCTTCTACAATTCCAAACTGCACTGGTAATGAGTGAGATAATTTCCCTCATTGCATAACCTATACATAATTTATTTGAGCCTAATTCCTTTCTTAAATTTCCAAAAGGAGATTATTCTTGATGTCAGAAAACTTGCCCTTGGGAATCTTTTTTTCTACTCCATGTATTCCCTTGGTGATGGGGATTACACTGAGTGTGCAATTTCTGTTTATTTTCCAAACATCATTTAAAAATATTAGATCAAAAATTGTTCTGTCCGTTCCTGCTGGAGTTTGTTATTCTACCAGAATTGAGGTAAAGATATCAAAAATTTTGTTTTCAATTTGTTTTAATCTTTAATAAACTAAAGCATGTATGTGTACGCATGTGCATACACTCACACACAAAGCAGTAAAAAAAAAAAGATTTGACTTTAGCCATCTTAAGAAAGAGCTCTGGGAAAATAAATTATTTCCTCCGTATCTTATCATATAAAAAAAGATATATAAATGTGGTGCAGTTCAAGATTTACATACATATTTCTGTTCTAATTTAAACAACTTTTTTCACTTTATATTAGCTGCAGGTATACAGTACATTGATTAGACATTTATATAGCTTATGAAGTGATCCCTCTGATTACTCTGGCACCCATCTGGCTCTACGCGTAGCCATTATACTATACTCCCTGTGCTCTACTCTATGTCCCCTTGACTATTTTGTAACTACTACTTTGTACTTCATCCCTTCTTCAACTTTTCACACAGCCCCCCAACACCCACCCCTCTGGCAATCACCAGATTGTCCTCCTCTGTATCTATGAGTCTGTTTTCATTTAGTTTGTTCTTGTTCCTTAGATTCTGCATATAAGTGAAATCATATAGTATTTATTTTTCTCCAATTTATTTTATTGGCATAATACCCTCTAGGTTCATCTATGTTATTGAAAATGGTAGGATTTCATTTTTTTATGGCTGAGTATTATTCCATTGTATATATGAATTATAACTATCCAATTGTCTGGGGGCATTTAGGTTGCTTCTATAACTTGTCTATTATAAATAGCACTGCAGGACTATAAGGGTGCATAGATCTTTATGAATTAATGTTTTGGTTTTCTTTGGATAAATACCCAAAAGTGCAATTGCTAGGTCACAAGGTAGTTCGATTTTTAATTTTTGGAGGAATCTCCAAACTGTTTTCCATAGTGGCTGTACTATTTTGCATCCCACCAACAGCATACAAGGGTTTCCATTTCTCCATATCCTCACAAAACTTTTTTTTATTTTATTATTTTATTTTATTTATTTTTATTTTTTCCCATGCCCAAGGAGTCATATTAGGAAAAAAAAAAATACTGAGAGCAATATCAGAGAATTTACTGCTTATGTTTTCTTCTAGAAGTTTTATGGTTTGGGGTCTTACATTTAAATCTTTAACCAATTTCGAGTTTATTCTTGTATATGGTGTAAGAAGGTGGTCTAATTTCCTTTTTTTTTCTTTATTTGTTCAGTTTTCCCAATATCATTTGTTGAGATACAAGATTGGTTTAATATTTGCAAATCAATTAATGTGATGCACCATATAAACTATTGCATATTCTTGCCTCTTTTGTCATATATTAGATGAACATTTAGGCATAGATTTATTTTGAGACTCTCTATTCTGTTTCATTGATCAATGTATCTATTTTTGTGCCAGTATTATGCTGTTTTGATTATTAAAGCCTTGTAGGATAGTTTGATAACAGGTAGTATGATACTTCCAAATTTATTCTTTTTTCTCAAGATTGCTATGGATATTTGGGATATTTATGGTTCCATATAAACTTTAGGATTATTTTTTCTAGTTCTATTAAAAATGTTATTGGTATTTTGATAGGAGTTGCATTGAATCTATAGATTGCTTTGGGTAGTATGGCCATTTTCATGATGTTGATTCTTCCTACTAATGAGCATGGTATATGCTTCCATTTATTTGTATCTTCTTCAATTTCTTTTTTCAATGACATAATTTTCTGAGAACAGGTCTTTTACCTCCTTGTTTTGATTCTTAGATATTTTATTGTTTCTGATCCGATCGTAAATGGGATTTTTAAAACTTTCTCCTTCTGATAGTTCATCATTGGTATATAAAAATGCAACTAATTTCTCACTATTAATTTTATATCCTGCTACTTCACTGATTTAATTTATTAGTTCTAACTTTTTTTTTTTTTTGGTGGAATCTTTACGGTTCTTTGTATATATAATATCATGTCATCTACAAATAATGACACTTTTATTTTTTCTATTCTAATTTGAATGGCTTTTAATTTCTTTTTCTAGTCTGATTCCTAGGACTTCCAATACTGTGTTGAATAAAACTGGTGAAAGTGAACCTCTTTGTTTTGTTTCTAATCTTAAGAAAAATGCTTTTAGCTTTTCCCCATTGAGTATGATGCAGCTGAGTGTTTGTCATATATGGCCTTTATTATGTTGAGGTATTTCCACTTTGCTGAGTGTTTTTATCATAAATGGATGCTGGATTTTTGTCGAATGCTTTTTTCTGCACATTGATATGATCATATGCTTTTTATCTTTCAATAGTTTATGTGGTGTATCACATTAATTGATTTGCAAATATTAAACCAATTTTGTATCTCAGGAATAAATCCAACTTGATCATGGTGCACAATATTTTTAAACCTTGATAAATTAGGTTTGCCATTATTTTGTAGAGAATTTTCACATCAGTGTTCATCAGGAATATTGGCTTATGGTTTTCTTTTTTTGTAATGCCTATCTGGTTTTGGAATCAGGGTAATGGTGATCTCATAACAAAAGTTAGGGAGGCTTGTCTCTTCTTGAAATTTTTGGAACAATTTGAGAATAATAGACATTAATTCTTTTTTGAATGTTTGGTAAAATTTGACTATAAAGCCATCTGGTACAGGACTTTAGTTTATTGGGAGTTTTTTGATTACTAATTAAACTTCATTGGTGGTAACTGGTTGATTCAGATTTTCTGTTTCTTCTTGACTCAGTCTCAGGAGATTGTATGTTTCTGCGGATGTATCCATTTCCTCCAGATTGTCCTATTTGTTGGCATATAATTGCTCATGATACTTTCTTATAATCATTGAATTTGTGGGGTTCATAGTTACTTCTCTTCTTTCATTTCTGATTTTATTTATGTGGGTCCTTTCTCTTTTTTCTTGATGATTCTGGTTAAAGGCTTATGAATTTTATCTTTTTAAAGAAGAGCTCAGTTTTATTGATCTTTTATATTGTTTTTCTAAACTCTATTTCATTTATTTCTATTCTGATCTTTATTATTTCCTTCCTTCTACTCACTTTGGGCTTTGTTTGCTGTTCTTTTTTTAGTTCTTTTAAGTATAGATTATTTATTTGAAATTTTTCTTATTTCTTGATATATGCCTGTACTGCTATGAATTTCTCTCTTAGGATTGCTTTCGCTATGTCTCATAGATTTTGAGTTGTTGTGTTTTCATTTTTCATTTTTCTCTAGGTATATTTTGATTTCTTCCTTGATCTTATTGTTAACTCATTTACTGTTTAGTAGCATGTTACTGAGCCTTCATGGGTTTGTGTATTTTTTTACATTTTTCCTTCTTGTTGATTTCTACTTTCATATCATTATGGTTGAAGAAGATGCTTCATATGATTTCAGTCTTCTAAAATTTCTTGAGATTAGTTTTGTAGCTTAATATGTTGTCTGTCTTGGAAAATGTTTAATATGCTCTTGATAAGAATGTATATTCTACTACTTCGGGGTGAAATGCTCTAAAAACAATTAAATCCATCTGGTCTACTGTGTCATTTAAAGCCACTGTTTTTTTGTTTTGTTTTGTTTTTGTCTGAAAGATCTCTCCATTGATGTCAATGGGGTGTTAATGTCTCCTACTATGAGAGTATTACTGTTGATCTCTTTCTTGACCTCAGTGAATAATGGCTTTATATATGTAGATTCTCCTATATTAGATGCATGTATGTTTACTAGGATTATGTCCTCCTATTGTATTGATCCATTTATCATTATGTAACACCCTTCTTTGTTTCATTATAGCCTTTGTTTTAAAGTCTACTTTGTCCGATATAAGTATTACTACTTCAGTTTTTTTTTAATTTCCAATTTTGTGAAATATTTTTTCTATCCTTTTACTTTCACTTGTGCATGTTATTTGATCTGAAGTGTGTCTCTTATAGAAAGCATATGTATGGGTATGGTTTTCTTATCAATTCAGCTACCCTAAGTCTTTTGATTGCAGCATTGAATCATTTACATTTAAAGTATTTATTGATAGGTACATGGTTATTGCCATTTTATTATTCATATTTATGGGTTTTTTTCCAGTTCTTTTTACAGAAGTCCCTTTAACATTTCTTGTAAAACTGATTGTTGATGATGAATTCCTTTAGCTTTTTCCTGTCTAGGAAGCTCTTTATCTCAGCTACCATTTTAATAGATAGCTTTGCTGGGTAGAATAGTCTTTGTTGTAGGTTCTAGTTTTTTGTTTGTCTTGTTTATTTATTTATTTATTTATTTATTTATTTATTTATTTATTCATGTGTTTATTTATTTATTTATATCATTTTGAATGTTCCTTGCCAGTCCCTTCTGGCCTTCAGAGTTTTTGTTGAAAAACTGACAGTTTATGGGAATAACCTTGTAAGTAACTGGCTGTTGTTCTCTTGCTGCTTTGAAGATGCTTTCTTTGTTTTTAATCTTTGGCATTTTAATTATGATGTGTCTTGGTGTGAGTCTGCTTGGGGCCTCTTGTTTGGGACTCTCTGAGCTTTCTGGACTTGTGTGTCTTTTTCCTTTGCCAGATTAGTGAAGTTTTCTGTATTACTTCTTCAAATAGGTTCTTAATCTCTCGCTTGAGGTCTTCCTCTGGTACCACTATGGTGAGGATGTTGGCATACATTATTTATCACAGAGGTCTCTTAAACTTTCCTCACTTTTTTAATTCTTTTTTTTTTCTTTTTGTTATTCTGATTGGGTGTATTCTGCTACCTTGTCTTCCAACTAACTGATTTGATCCTCTGCTTCATCTACTCTGCAGTCGATTCTTTCTAGTGTATTCTTCATTTCAGTTATTGTACTTTTTATTTTTGACTTTTTAAAAATGATTTCTATGTCTATTTTTATGCTTACTATCTCTCTGTTGAAGTTCTCACTGAGATCATCTATTCAATCCCTAAGTTCATTGAGCATCCTTATAATCACTGTTTTAAGACTCTGTCTCTGGTAGGTTGCTTGTCTCCATTTCATTTAGTTTTTTTATGGAGTTTTCTCCTATTTCATTTGTGACATGTTTCTTTATTTTCTCATTTTAGTTGCCTCTTTCTGTTTGTTTCTATGTATTAGGAAGATCTGTTGTCTCCCAGCCTCGGCCAGATGACCTTATGTAGTAAGTGCCCTGTGTGGACCAGTGGTGTACTCTCCCTAATCACCCCCACTGGAGGCTCTGGGCATGTTCCTCACGTGGTTTGTTTTCTCTTATTCTAGTGAAGCTGTGATTGCTGTTACCATGTCAGTGGATGCGACTGACTCTCAGGCTGACTAAATGTGAGGATTGGTCATGCCCACAGGGTATGATTTGCTGTGTGGGGTTTGACCCCTTGAAGTGGGATTCACCCCAGCAGGCTGGGGTGCATGTTGAGACTACCCTTTGGGTATACCACTCATGGAGCTAGTCAAGTGGTGCTCTATTGTGATCTGACACTAGCCTCCAGGTGTGTTGGTTCTGTTGCCCCTTAGAAGAGGCTGCTGAGTAGTTCAAGGTTAACTACTGCCTTTGATTGCTTGGAGCTACCTGGTAGGGGCTACAAAGTGATCTGTGAATGGTTGCTGCCTATATTGGATCTGGAGGCAACTGGGAGAGACAACACTGTGAACCAAGATCCAGTTACCCTTAGTACCAAGCCTGGGGTGGCTTAGCAAAAGAACCACTGCACCTTAAGGCCTGAGGCTATCTTCTAGTTGCCTATAAGACTCTGCTACTGGAAGAGCCTTTGGGTGGTACATGAGTTGGGAGGTGAGGGGATCCAGGGAGTCACTGGGGTAAAGTGAGCAGATTTCACCTGGCCAATGCAGAGCCAGTTTTTGTGCCATGTCTGAAACTGTGGCTTCCTGTATAAGTCTCAGATTGCAGCAGGGCCAGCCTCTGCCCACCTCAGGCTTGCAGCTATCTGAGACCTGTTTATGAAATAATGTAGCTCAGAGCAGGGCTTGTGGCCCACCACCAAAAGTCTCTCCCAGGATGCATAAGCCTTACACAGGCCACACTAGCTGAGGGCTGTTGTTTGCTGTCAAATTTGTGGTTCAGGAAAAGCATGGGATGGGGCTGGCTGCCTGAGAATGAGCTTGCCACAGGTAATTTGTAAGTTAGGTGGTGTGGGGTTTCATGGAGACATGGGAATGAGTGAGCCAATTCTGTTAGGCCAATGCAGAATCAGAATTTTTGCCAGTGCTGAACCCATGGGTTCCTACAAAAGTTGCAGATTATAACGAGGGCAGCTGCCATCCATGTCAGGCCCACAGACCCTGTGATCCACCCAAGAGACACTGCAGCTTGTGCTGGTACTAATGGCCCTCACCAAACTCCTCCTTTCCCCACCCCCTAACCCTGCCCGCACAATGTGCGTGCCATGCATGGGGCTGGGTGAGCGGAGGCTGGGCCATTGCTTGCAACAAATGTCTGGTCTAGGGAAGGTGCAGGGCAGGGCCAACTGTCTCTCAACAGGCTGCCCAGGCAAGGCAATTTGTGGGTTGGATGGGGTGGGGTCCCAGGGAGATGAGGGCCAGTGAGGGCCAATCTTAACTGGCCAGTGGAGCTTTGGAACTGATCTGTAGGGAGAGGGCTCAGTGTAGGCAAGATGGTGCCATATGTAGACTGCCCCAGAGGGGGGTTTATAAAAGGAGCAATGGCAGCTGTCCCTTTAATCTTTGCTCCAGTGTCACACAACTCAGCTTTCCCTGTATGTCTCTTAAGCCTCCTGAGCTACTGACCCTCCACTAGAGCCCAGGATGAGTGTCTGCGAGCAAGTGAGTATGTGCACGAGCCCTTTAAAGGGGTGTATCTGGGTTTTTCTGTTTCTTTCATCTTGTCCAGACCCAAATTTTTACGGTCAGATTTTATAGGAACTCCTTTCCCTGGAACTGAAACTCTGGGCTGGGGAGCACCTGTGTGAGCCTAGGACTCCTCATTCCTTGGGGCAGTGGGGTGTGTGGGGGGGTGGGCTTCTGCAGCCCCAAACTCTTTCCTGGTGCTTGACCCAAATGGGCGGATGCTGGACCAGCCTACTTTGTTCTCTGCCCCTCCTATCAACTTTGATATAGCTTTTTCTTTATATCCTCAGACATATATGTTATAATCAGCTGGACTTTAGGTGGTCTCCACATCGATTGCATTCTTGGGAGAAAGCAAACCCTGCTTTTACCTAGCCTGCCTCCTTGACCCGCATCAGTTTCCATTTCAAATTTTTGGTAATACAGGTAAATGCAAAAGCAAACCCTATCAATTAGTTAAATTTTCATATTATAGGCATTTATTTGTATGCGAAATAAATAGTAATATTCTTTATTTCCCCAAAACTTTATGTTTAAAAGTGATTTTGAGGTCATTGTTTGAAGAACTCAAATAACTGATAATTACAAAATAGTTCAAAGAAAAGCTGCACTGTTTATGGTATTAATATATCTGTTATGTAAGAAACTAGCACCCCTCCCCCCCCACCTGCATATACTTGTAAAATTTGGAAACTACACTACAGGATAAAGATGTAATTCTTAACCATTTATTATTACAAAGCCTGCTTAATGAGAAGATATGTTATTTGTCTATATACAATTCTATTTTTTTAAATTTATTTTTAAAATGAACTGTACTTCTAGGAAAAGTAGAGGTGATTATTCAGCCATATTTCTCCATCATGAAACAGAGAGACTACTTATTGGAACTTCTACTCTTTGGAGAAAATGCTTGCTAGAGAATGCTAGCCCTTTTCTTCACTTTTATTCTCCTCCCATTTTAAGGAAAGTAAGGAATTTAACAGATGGGGATGGTGAAGGTTTGATATTTATTGGCTGAATTTCTTATTGAGCAAGGTGAGGGTGACAAATATAAACTACACTAAATACTTGGCATTAGCTATAGTGTTTGTCAAAGCACAGTGGATACTTTTACTCACTATTTCAATGAAGAAAGTAAATAAAAAAGCAACATTCATTATCAAAGCCCATCATGTTCCAAGCACTTTGCTCATAATTTGGTGACTGTAAATTACCTGGAAGTCCAAGTTATTAACTATTGTGAGTGGTAAATTACAAAGAGATCTAAGTTTGTTAGGGATAGGGCAACTGCCTTTCCATATTAAGAAAACCTATTACTGTATTATTCATTTACTGGCATTTCTTATAAAACTTCTCAAGGAAAATATCCTGTGATGATGGGAAGATCAATTACAACTCCCAAAATATTGTTAGAAATGAACTTCAGGTAAAATATGCTTCTGGTGTTGTGTCACATAAAGTGTGCTATTAGCAGTTATTCATGTTATTAAATTATATTCATGAACTTTATTATTAATTAGCATATCATCTTAAAGTAACACTTTTTCCTCTTCTTTTTCCTATATTATCAAATACCCTGTGATAAACTGTTTATATTCAAATTGCCCTAATTACAGAGTTCCATCTTCAGTGTGATTGTGTTGAAGAATATGCTAGAACCATGTAGTCTCATTGACACATTACTTTTCAAAATGTTTATTAATTTGCACAGAATTTGGCAAAGTTATCAGTTGTTTTAAATTGTCTGTTTCAACACATTCTTACCAGCCCTGAAAATTCCATTCTAACAATTTTTTAGCTAAGTCGAGACACTTAAAAAAACTACCTACAATTATAGTGTATTTTCAATTTTGTGAACATAAGTTGGAGCTTTTGATTATTTATATTTTGGGGAAGAAAGGAAGATAAAAGGAAAGAAAGACTACTAGCATGCTAATTTCTTTGAATTGATCAGTCTGAGGGTATGTGCTCAGTACTTATCAAACTGTGGGTTTGGGTGGGGTCACGCATTGCCCTTCCAAGACAGAACTGCTATCAAGGCATGTTTCCATAAATACTATAGAAGTACATAAAATATAGAAGTACAACATATCTTTGTTTTTCTAAACATGTTACAAACATATACTTTCAGTTAATAAATGTAGTTTCTTCCTTTATATATGAATCATTTATTTTCCATCACCAATTTGTGAATTTAACTTTTTAAATTTTTGCAGTGAGTGCAGTTTTCTCTATTGTATTTTATAAATGTTTATTGCTGCTCTAAGAAAGTATTACTGATTATTGTTTTTCTATTCGACTACTACTCACTTACTGCCTTCTAATTGATTTTGAAGTTTTTTCATTTAATCAGAAGGAATGTTTAAATGTACTTGTCATGTAAATAAACAGTGTAAATCTTTTGATTGATAAAATATTGTTCGTTACAAACAGCATTGTTTCTCTTATTCATTGATAAGGTCATAAGAATTAGATAAAATGTAACTAAGACATTTTGGCAAATCATGTAGTTTGAAATACTATGCATTTTATTAAACAGAGGTGGAAAATTTTCAGCTCTTGGATTGCAATCAACATTTATTTACTAAGGAGATGTAATCATGTGTACTGAGAGTTGTAAAAAGAAGACAACGTGCTTAGCAAATATTTATTAAGCACCTACTGTGTATGTGAAAATGTTCTAGGATTTTATTAGTGAATGGCATATTTTAGTACTATGTAGTTTCAAATCTAGCAGCACATATCAAAGTTAATCTAAAATAATTATTCCAACCTCCACCCAAAATTAGAAAACCGCTCCACATTAGAAATGTAAGTATAAACTATCAAGTGTTCACAAATTAAGTGTCAATTAAAATACATTAAATAAATACATTCACAAATTATATGTTTACATTTCCGAATAGAATATTTTCTTTGATTACATGGGATAATTTTATAAATGAATTATGAATTTAACTCAGGTACTAGTGATTTTTGGTAAGCTGAAATGTTTTAATTCTGTTTCTTGTTTACTGATTGCAATACTAGACTAAAGAATAATTTTTATTGTTACATTAGTTTTATTTTCCTTGGTCTCATGCGCTTTGAATGAATTAAAATTATATTTTATATTTGCCAACAAGATCAAAGCTAAATTAGTTTTCCCTGTAATTTTGAGACTCAATTATATTTTTAATTTAGTTTTATTTTCCTGTAGATATTTGAACAGCTAATTAAAAAATATTTATCTCTTAAGAACACAGAGTCTATAAGAAAAAAATATTCTATGACTATATATCATAGGTGAAGTTCAAATAAACATGTGAAAAAACGATTGACAAATTATTAGGTTATTTGGTTCAGTAAATTATATAGTGAAATCACTTCAACTCTGATAAACGTATTTGAAAAATTATTTTGGTTTCCTTAAATAATACATTTTGTATTTATTGCTGTTTTTGGAAATCAGAAAATATGATTTTACATCACATGGAAGGTAGGAAATGAGAAAAATTTGTACCTAGTTATTCGAGGGAAGACAATCCATGGGTCGGGGGAGTTCAGTGCCTCAAAAGCAGTGGAGCAGTCTTTCCCCACAAATGAGTTTTGTAGAGCATTATAAGAGGTTAGCAGGTCCTGTTTTCTAGGATAAGCTGTGCTACTTAGAAGTGACTTGGAGGACTGTGATTGACACGTACAAGTTGACTTAAGTTTAGATTACTGACAGCAGCCAGGCCATTGGGGTGACCTCCATTGTGTGGGTCTCAAGATACAAAGTAGCTTTATTACAGCTAACCATTGTGTCTATAGCTCCAAAATCATGAGAGTTTCAATGTACTAGTCATTAACTGTCGTCTCATTAGGGCAGTGCTTTCAAAGTCACCACAAAGTTAGTGATTGGCCTGGGGATGATTGACTTTGTTACAGTTGTTTATCGCTTACTAATTCAGGAGAAGCACTGCCAGTATATGGACAACTATAACCAAGGTTTCATCTAGGTTGGTGTTTGCAGATAGTATGGAAGAAACTCTTATAAAAGATAGTTGTAGGAAAGCTGTTAGATGCATAATAGCTTCTGAGTAATAGCAACCACATGATTACAAATCAAATTTACACATACCTTACATATATGTCATTTTTAGCATTATTTCAAAATATGTCAGTCTCTGAATTTACAAATTTTAAGTGTCATCTACTTATTCCTTAAGTAGATTTAGATCATGTACAAGTATATGTCTTACCATTTTATAAATAATTGTAGAAATAGTTTAATTACTCTCAAATTCAAGAGATAAAAAATTGATAATCTCTATGACATTACGATTTTAAAGATAATAGAATAATCAAACTTTAAATACATAAATAGAGAGATGAGACAAAAATACCAAATCTACTAGACTCTAGTGGCTAGAACAGAAATCTTTATTTCTGCAAGTGTTCATGTAGACAAAGCTATTTTTCATCACTTTCTTTTAATCTTGTATTTTATCCTTGTTTCATTATTAGCTGTATGAGTTTTTGTTTTTTGATTGACTTTTTTTTTTTTTTTTTTTTGGTCTGGTGGTGAGAAATAAGCCTTCCTTATTACATAGCTCGTGCTCTTAAAAACGTCCCATCAACATATACCATTGGGCTAAATAAGTTTAAAGATAAAACTTGAATTTAATGACAAGGATATCACTTGCCGCTTTAAGGACACTTCTAGTAAAAGGCCCTTTTTTAATTTGCTAAAACGAGCAGAGATGTTGTCTTGACTTGGAATCTCAAGTACATTTCTCTAAAGATGTATTTTTGTAAAGTGTGAATGAAATGCATAGTATCATTGTAAAATGATGTGGTTACAAATATTTAGCTATAAGATATAATATTAGGTGTTATGAAGGTATATTTTTTATTTCTTATGCTATGTAAAATTATTTTGTCCAATTATAACATGTTTGCTTCCTTACTAAAATTCCCACAATCTCACCCCACGATCTCCTTTTTAACCTCATCTAGAACAAAGCTCATCTGCTTCTTCATAAGTGCCTTAATAGATGTCAGGTTTTATAAGGCTTTTATTGCAACTCTGAGCCTGAGAGTAGCCTGCGTTCTCCACTAACTCTACCCCACTTCTCACAGCCTGAGACTAGGGCACATTCTACTCAGATTTTTATTTCATTCTGGCATTAAAAATGTCTCTATTTCTTTAATGTTTTTAAGCTTTCCTACTGCAAGCTCGTCATGCCTGAA
Organism: Eidolon dupreanum; assembly: GCA_028627145.1. NCBI lineage: Eukaryota > Metazoa > Chordata > Mammalia > Chiroptera > Pteropodidae > Eidolon > Eidolon dupreanum. Next base: position 11,769,645 of record CM053507.1, read on the forward strand.
AACTAAACGCAGATCTTCACCCACAGTTAATATCCTTTCTTCTCCATCAATTTACTGCTTTATAATTTTACCTAACACCTCTCAGATTTCTGTTGTAGATCTTTCTTCTGCACTCTATGGAATTTTCATTTCATCATTATCTAACATTTCAACATTCTGAAAAGTTTTAACTCATATTAGCTCCCTGAAGATGTAGTGGGAACTGATTAAAATATGCCTCAGAAATTTCTGCCCAATTGGCAAAAAGAAGTATTCTTCATTTATTTTCTTACCCCAATGCCCAAACTTTAATGTAAGGAGTTTTAATTCCCAATTCAGACACAGCTTGCCTGAGAAATCCCTATCATCACCCCTAGTGTAGAGACCTTGGGGGAAATGCGTAGTGCAGAAGTAGTAGATATTGTCAGTTTACTTAGGGATGTGACTGTTACTGAATTTAAAAATAAGCCAAGTGAATATGAGTCAGAACTCCAGGTGAGTCAGATATATATTAAACTACTACTTTTTTAATAGATTTTCTTAAATAGCAGTTTTAGGTTTACAACAAAATTGGAAGGTACACAGATTTTCCATTTACATCTTGTACCCACACATGCTTAGCCTCCTTCATTATCAACACCCCCCACCAAAGTGCTACACTTGCTACAATCGATGGACTTCTACTGACATATCATTATCACCCAGAGTCCATAGTTTCCATTAGAGTTCACTCACTGGATTTGGACAAATGTGTAATGATATGCATTCTCCATTATGGTATCATAGATAGAAATTTCATTCTCCTAAACATGCTCACTGCTCTGCCTCTTCATCCCTCCCTCCCTTCACTCACTGGCAACCACTGATATTTTGATTATTTCCATAGTTTTGTCTTTTCTATGGTGTCATATAGTTGATAACACACAGCATGTAGACTTTTCAGATTGACTTCTTTTACTTAGTAATTTGCCCTTAAGATCCTTCAAAAGACCTATCAGGTCTTTTCATGAGCTGATAGCTTTCTTTTTAGTGCTGAAAAATATTCTACTGTTTGATTGTAGCATAGCTTATTTATTCATTTGCCTACTGAAAAATATCTTGGTTATTTCCAAGTTTTGTGAGTTATAATAAAGCTGCTATCAACATTCATATGCAGGTTTTTGTATGGACATAAGTTTTTGACTACTTTGAGTACATACCAGGAACCATGATTACTGAATCGTATGGTAAGATGTGTTTTGTTTTTAAAAAACAGCAAAATTGCGTTCTAAAGTGTCCGTACCATTTTGCATTTTTGCCAGCAATGCATTTGAGTTCTTATTGCTCCACATCCTTGCCAGCATCTGGTGTCAGTGCTGCAGATTTTGACCATTTAATAATTGTAATCTTATCTAATTGTTTTTAATTTGCATTTTCCTGATTGCATAGGGCGTGGTGCATTCTTTTATATGTCCATTTGTATTCGTATATCTTTTTTAGTGAAATATCTTTTAAGGTCTTTGGACTATTTTTTATTGGTTTGTTTTCTTATTGTTGAGTTTTAAGAGTTTTTTTGTATATTTTGACTAACAGCCATTTATCACATGTGTCTTTTGCAAATATTTTCTCCCAGTCTGTGGCTTATCTTTTCATTGTCTTGACAGTGTATTTCACAGAGCAGAATTCTAATGAAGTCCTGATTATCAATTTTTTTTCACAAGTCATGCCTTTGGTGTTATATCTAAAAAATTATTACCAAACCCAAGAACATCTAGATTTTTTCCTATGTTATCTTCTAGGAGTTTTATAGTTTTGTGTTTCACATTTACTTTGTGATCCATGTTGAGTTACCCTTTGTGAAGAGTTCCAGGTCTGTATTTTGATCCACTTTTTGGGCATATAAATGTCCAGTTGTTCCAAAACCATTTTTGAAAAGATTGTCTTTGTTGCACTGTATTGCCTTTGCTGCTTTGTCAAAGATCATTTGACTATATTTATGTGGGTCTGTTTCTGGGTTCTTTATTTTGTTCCACTGATCTCTCTATTTTTTTGCCAATTCCCCACTGTCTTGATCACTGCAGAACTACTACATTTCAAATTCTTGTCATCACCTCTCATGACTGACTTGGTATTACCTTTAAAAGATTCAGTTATGCCCCACTTAATCTTTATTTTCTTTTTCTTATCCATTCTTAAGAGAGAGGACTGCAATCTGTATATCTAACATCTCTAACTTCTCCCCTCCTTTCACAGACAAAGCTCTTTAACAGTATTAGGGAAAACCTCTGGTCCTGAAGAGAAAATATTTTCTTTCATTTACATATATATAACTTTAAAAATTATCCCTTCTAATGGAATATTAGAATAATTAAAAATATATGAGGATTTTTGAATCAAGAGTACACTAAAAACTTACTGGGTTTTCAGGTATGTTTCTCTTCAGTTCAGTAATACAATATTTAATAAACAAGTCTGTGTTTTCATATACTATCATTAGGAAACTTATTGAAACTATAAATAATACTGGATAATTTTAAGATAATAAAGTTAACAGGTTCTCTACCTTGGTTTCAATGTATTGCTTTCTTGTACAAGTACCTTTTAAGTAAAAAACAATGTGATTAATCTCACTTCAAATTCTTCTTAAGTTACACAATCATGTCATCAGAGAAATTTACCTCAATTTGAATATGTCTAATAACGCCACTCTACTATCTAGCTTAATCTTCTGAGAAGATTTGAAATGTTCTGTGAAATGTTGACTGATTGCACTTGACCTGAAATTGCCTGCTTATTACTATCCAAATCATTGGCAGTTTATTAAGTCAACTTCAGTGATGAAAACAAAGCACATGTCATTGCACTGTACATGTAGATATACTTTGACAAATATAGCATTTTTACATATTAGATATCAAGAAAATGTTTTAAAACTGTTTTATTAAATTAAGTTCAAAGTTAATGTTCAATCCTTTACCATTTTTTCACTAGTCCATGATTTTAGTGTTTCTTTAGGATACATATACATTTCTGCTTTTCCAACTATTTTAACTGAATAAGCGTTTGATAATAATTCAGTTGTATTCCACAATATTATGACAGAGTAGCAACAGATGCACATAAAATACAATGCATAATAAGTGTAAATGAGTTTCAGATTGTACAAAAGTTGATCAAAAATGATTTACATTAACTTTGTAATATAACAAAATAAAAACAAATAAAATAAAGCTAATAACATATGCTATGTTAAGTACAAAACAACAAAGAATAAGAAGAAAATGTTATTTGATTTGACATTATTTTGACATGTGACATTGCACATTAGTATATTGCCTTGTGTTTCCATGGTAATTGAGTTTTCTAGAGAGCTTTGTAATTTGTTATTCGACACATAAGAATTTCTGTGACTCAATATTTGTTAGAGGAAGAAGTCAGTGAATAAATAAAACGAAGAAATCTTTGTTTTCTCTAAATATTTAATGTGTTCAAGAATCTAATGAACCCTAATTGATAAAAATAACACAATTCAGAGAGGTTTGGTTTCCAGAAGATTGTGTTGTTAGTACTGGACTAGAAGAAAAGGAATGTCCCCCCGCTAGACTCCTCTATCTCTGATTGTAGTGCCAAAAAATAAACAAACAAAAAGACAAATGTATGACTCTCAAATTTTCCAGAATGCTAAAGACCTAGGATTGCAAGTGTTTTGTTTTGTCAAGTGGATGTCATAGACATTCAGCTGCAACTTCTCATTGCAACATGCTACATATTCGCAGATGTATATTTAAACAGAGGAGATGGAGGCATGCGTTAGGAGTTTGTTCCCACAGAATTGTGTTACTTATTTTGTGAGCATATTCAAGTGAACTGAAATTAATAAAATTGAAAATATACCACAGAAAATACTGTTCATGAACATTCTATGCTGGATCAAGGTCTCAGTGGAAAGATTTAGGCTTACTGGTATTACTACCTCTCAAGCAAAGAGAAATTAATGACCTATATAACTAGATTTTATCATTTACAGATATGAATTTGAGGTTTTTCAGTAGGCAGTAAGTCAAAAACTTTTATGCCCTAGAGTTCTTTAGATTGAATAACCATAAATTTATACATTTTTATATAGAAGAATCCTAAGAGGAAACTGCCAGGCAATTATTTTTGTGACCATGAAGTGGCACAGAATGCAGGCTTTCTTAAAATGCTGTATATTTTACATAGATTGAAAAATGTACAGTTCCTTAATTCTAGAATGATGGAAGATATTGCACTCAAACAACTAGAAAATTATTGGGAAGATGATTAGGAGAATCTCTGAAGACTTTGCATTTTAATAAGACCATAATTATTCATCCAAGTTTTTCCATACAAGAGTTTTCACTTATGCTCTTCAGAGCTCATTAAAGAAACGTGGTATTTAAAAAAAATGCAATGATATTTTAAATTAAAGGTTAAGCGTTACAGTAAAAATAAAACATAAACTCTGAAAATTTCAAGTAACTGACAACAGTGGTGATAGTCTTTGTTGTATGATTAGGAAAATACTATCCTAACTGTATGTAAAATAGTGGTTGTAAGAAAAAAAATTATCATATGAAAAACTTAGTAAATATAAAAATTATATCACTTAAACTCAATTTTACCATACATTCCTTAAAAATAATTATTTAGAAAATCATTGCATAGGCCTCAACCTTTAATATTAACACTCATCACAATCATGGTAATAAACTTCATTACTTTTTATAGAAATATTTATGGTAAGAAAAATGCAGCCTATTTTAAAGTAATTTACTCATTTTTAATAAGATTTTTTTATTATTATTTCTGAAACTAGTATGTAAAATTTTGAGCCAGTTGTGAAAATTAGTATATACATTTCTTCTGAATCAAAAAGAACCAAGGGCCAAAGCATAAAACCTAGGAGAAAATTCACATACTTCACAATTTTTTCTTAGTTTAATGAGAAAATATATGTGAGGAAACCTACATTACTTTCTAGCAAAGTTTAAATTCTCAGTTTAAAAATAAAGGTGGAAACTATCAGATTTTTTTTTTTTTTTTTTTTTTTTTTGGAGAAAATCTGTCAAAGAAGTTTTAAATGACAGAAAGAGATATTGGGAAGTTCAGTAAAAATGTCATATGTCACCAGTTTAGAACCCTTGTTTGCTGCCCTCACTGTATTTTTAAAGTCTTTCATAAAGTCTGGATGTGGACTAGGAACAGATGTTTGGGATTAATTGAGAGTGTCATTGGGCTATGCCTCAGACACCTCTGGGTATTGAGTTCTGGGAAGGAGAATTTGAGAGAAGCCGAGATCCTTTCTTAAAAAGAAATTCAAAATTATTGGTAAAAAAAAAAAAAATTAAGTAGCATATAGATGCTTTTAATAAACAAATCCAGAATTGTGATCCTACTACGATGGGAAAGAAAATTAATGTCAATATCATTTAACATCCATTAAATGTTAAAAGATGGCAATTGTTTTGTCACATTTCCAGTCATCTTTCCCTTGCACACAAGGCTCTTTTAACTGTTGTTTTACATGCTTATAAAACCAGTTCATTCTGTTATACACAATAAATGTTTCATAAAGGTATATATATATACACACAGACACAAATACATAAACACATACTTACATACATACATTCATATATACATGCATATGTATATATGTATGTATATCTAATTTTACTGTATCTAAACCATGAAAATAAAGTTTAGTGCCTTTCTTTTATTAATACTTTTTGTTGAATTTTTCTTCCCAGGTCTAGGCATATTCAAAAAATATTATTTTGGCTACATAAGATGGAAGAAACTGGATCTGCTGCACTTATGCAAGTATAAGTTCTCACAAGGCTAGAGACACAGAGAAAATTTCATTGACTTAATTTTATTGGAACTTATCATTCCTTAAGTTTAAGTACAACATGAATATACTTCTCTGCTCTCTACTTCTATTCCTTTTTTGTAACTAATTGCCCATCAAATTTTCTTTAAGCATTATATACCAATATGTAAGAATTAGTATAATTGACTACATGTTCTAATACCAAGTTTTGCTGTGAAAAATGACCTATTTGGAAAGTGGTCAGGGAATGGAATGTGTGAGCATAATATACCCCTTTTTATTACCAATCAATCTAGGGCAACATGGTTAAGAAATAAAGGCTTCTTGGCATACTATTTTATCACTATCACTTATAAAATTACAGCAAGTAATTTATTTCTAATGACAAGTAGAGTAATGCAAGTTATATAAAGCTTATTAATAAAACAGAACATACTAAAATTTTCCAAATCATGTTATTCTTAATTGCTTTCTGATACATTTTATTAAATTGAAGAAAAAGTGGTGCTCACTGGAAATTTGATGACAACCAACATCTAAGGTCTTTTTGACTTTACGACTACAAAGAGTGACTGTTAAAAAATATAGTAGTTTCTCATACTATAATATTCTATAGTGATTTGTTTTTCTGACGTAATTTTAGTTTGCACATGGGAATGTGTGCTGTATCTGAAGCTCATAATCCTATTAGAGGAGAAGAAATGAGACTCTCTGGGCTTATGGTATTAGTCTTATTTTGAGTCTTATTTGTGCTCATATGTTAGTTTCTTGAACATTTATTAGAGAATTTTAACAGCTCATAGTTGTACCTGTGAAATCTGTGTATCCAAATTTGCCTGAACTTGTGATTTTACCTCTTGTTTAAGTAATTATTTGATACCAAATAATTTATCAAATTGATGTAGGGAATACATCAATATTTTTGAAACACTATAGTAAATGAAGACTAAGAAAAAGTATATTAACTTATTACAAAGATGTTAGATTTCAGTTCCTAAAGTTTTAAAACTAGTTGATCAATGGGGAGTACTCAAATCTTCAAATGTTACATTTATAATAAATTAACTTCAGAGCTTTAATAAGTAAATTATTTAATAAATAAATTAATATGAATGAGATACTGAGGGAAAAGGCATTCTATCCAACACAAGCATATTGGCATCTACTTTGCACAGCTAATTTCCTGAGTTCTGGAGAGCAAGCAAGTTGCTATCTCTCATGGAGCTTGTGGCACTCAATAAGTCATTTCATGTGTGATTTGTATTTAGCATAGTTTGTTCTTTCACATGTATTTTAGAGGATCTCAAATAGAAAGCAGTTCAAATGAATGTGATGGGAGGAAAACACAAGAAGAGTATTCTAAGCAGGTGGAACAGTATGTCTATTGAGAGACCGAATGGTATAGGTGATGACTGAATAAGAGGAAGAGTAATGAATAATGAAATTAAAATATAGATAGGAACTAAATTGGACATCCAATTCAAGTTATACTAAGGGATACAAATGTTATTCAGGGGCAATAAAAATTGATGAGAGGGTTATTCATAAGCATAATGTTATCATTATTAATTTGGAAAGGAAGATTCTGACTACACCTATGCATCTCACAGATGAGCTAGAGTGAAACAAGTCTTTATTAGTTTGGAATGAAGAGATGATAATGACTGAGATTAAAATGATGGTAGATTGATTTCATAAAAGAAAACAAATTACATAGGTATTTGAAGATATAACTAATAGGACTGAGATCTAGATTTCAGGAGTTAAAATAATTAGAAATTGTGTGTTGTTTATTGCTCTACTTAAATGTATCAAGTGGTGTTGAAAAGTCAAGTTAGTAATGGACAGAAAAGTTATTGAGTTTAGAAACAGGAATATCTTTAGCCACCTTAGCATATCAGAGTGCACATGTGCGTGCGCGCACGCACACACACACACACACACACACCTGTTATACTACATATGGAAGAGTCATGTGTTTTTCTGTCTACTATATATGCAGGTCACGTTTTGGTAAATATCTAGGGAGTATGGTTTGGAAAAGACATAATTGAAATAAACTCCCTAAATTCAGTGGGGATAGGAGCATCCTAGTTTAGTAATCTAAATTGGGAGTATTGAGCTACCTGAACCTGAATTGGCATAATTATGCTTAAAATACTTAATAGTAAGGCAAACTTAATAAGCAGTTATCTGTGAATTGTTCCCATAATCAAGTATGGCTCTTTTTCAAAAGTTTATATATCTTAATTTTACCATATAAATGCTAAATTTCATAGTGACCTGGGAATACATATTTTTCTCAGAAGTTTCTTTTGATTAGATCAATTTGCAAAATATTCGCATATATTTCTTAGAGATCCCTTGCTATGTGTAATCACTAGAAATGTAGATATTAAAGTGATAGAAACAATGAAATATTATTTAGCTTATATAAAAAATCTGTAGTTAGTAAGGGGTGTAGAATTCCAGCTATTTAAAGTAAGGGTTACTAAAATCATTCTGTATGGGATGAGTGGTCAATATTTTAGGCTATGTGGATCATATGACCTCTGTCACAATTACTCTTATTTGCCACTGTAATGTGAAAGTGACCACAGACCATTTGCAATCAACTGAGTATATTACACTAAAACTATATGCAACAAACCGGATTTGGCCCATGAGCTACATTTGTGAATATTTGATTTACAATGTAATGACCTTCTACCAGTTTTCCAAATGTGAGTCAGTTCTAACCTTTAGTGTTCCTTAAAAAGGCAGCATTGAAGAATAACCATATTGTATGACTTTTCAATACATAATCTAATCATTTTCCATTTCTTTCAATCTTCATATTTTGGGTATTTACCTGTGTATCATGCTTTAATAAAAGCATAATTATCAGTGACTCATGAAAAAAATCTTCAGTATTAACTCTAAAACAATTAACTCTAAAATAATGGCAATTGTAGGTACTTGAGCTGCTTTCCTGGGCTACCACACAGAGAAGCATATAAGTGTCTGGAGATAAACTCATTTCTGACTAACTGGACTCCTCATAGTAGGTCCTGGTTTTATTTCCCCAGACCATGAACCAAGTATAAGGCCTAACTTTTCTGAAATATAGGGTTTAATGGAAATTATTAGAATTCTTCTTTTTTTGACAAAAGAGTAAATTATAAATAATACCAGATTCCACTGTGTGTGTGTGTGTGTGTGTGTGTGTGTGTGTGTGTGATGGTGGTGGTGTCGATACCACCATAAATAATTAGAAAGATGCAGGATACTGATACCTCTGTGACCCATTTATAGTTTGTTCCAGGTATTTTTTTTTTTTTTTCTAATTGCATCAAATCAATTCAATGGTCACTGATATCAGATATCCAGCCATTGATTTTGGATACATCTTTTTCCCTAGTCTGATACACAGACAATATCAGAAGTTTGCTTTCACATGACAGGTACAAAACAAAAACGTACTTCCTTGGGTATATGGCAATTATCTAGATTTGTGCTAACATTTAGTCCACAGGATTTCAACTTTCTGAATATAACAGAGACAATTATTTCCATTACATTCACATGATGCTGAAAAGACCTGGAGAACAGCAAATTGTGAGCAAACATGAAGCAGTTCATTTAAAATGTGGATGTGGAGTTGGGCCTTGAGTGGAGAATGCTCTCCTCCTATACATTCTTCTCTGTAATTTTTTTCCTTTGACTCAATAGAGTAATTTAAGCATCTGTTGGCCTATCTAGTTCTTCCATGGAGGCTAAGATTCTTCAACTGGAGATTTTTGGAGCAAATCCAAGATAACCTCAGTCAATCACTTGAGAAAAAGTTATTTTTAATGTCATAGAGCTCTAGCTGAGACTGAAAATCAGGCTATGATACTTTGGATAATTTGGGAATTCATGGTGTCCCTTAGGAGGTCAGGGCTATCTAATCTTCCTAGTCACAAAGTCTTGTTTCCGCTTCAGTATTCTGTTACGAATTGGGTATAGTATGTATGTAACATCAAGAATATACTAAAGTTCTATGAACATGTCTCTTACACTCCTACTATTTCTTTTCTATTACAAGTTCTCTCTCAGTTCAGAACTGATTCTCTTGAGATTCACTATGTTAACTAGAAACAAAAGAGAAAAACACCAACACAAATTACCGATGGTTCTAGCTAGAAGTAGATGTTTTTAGAATGGTACTAAAAAAGAATTTTTACATAGGTAGATTTTATTGTCTGGAACTGTTCCATATTTTTTCATCAAATTAATTTGTTGCAACTGTCCCTCAACTGATACAGAAACATGTCTTTCTAAATTGCAGATGGTAGTTCAGTCTATAGTAATGGCATATTCTAATTAACATCTCCAACTAGGACATGAGAGAAAAATAAATCAAGAAAAATAAGTTCAGACCTCTGAAGCAAGAGTCTTGAATGTTCCTTGCTTACGCTTATTTAAATTGAATGGATATATAGGCAGGAAGTGAAGATGAAGGGGAAAGAAACATTAAGTGATTTACAGTGTTTTTTTTTTTTTCACTCCAGATATTAAAATATGTAGGTCTTTATGTTTTCTTTAACTTTTCATTGCTTATTGTTAGGATTTTTTGCTATAGTCGATAATGTAGTTGAATTAAGAAGGACTGAAGTAAGTTACGCCTAAGTTATTCAACATAACTTGGAAGTCATTGATGTAAAAAAAAAAAAAGTTATTTTCTTAGCAAAGGTGCTTTATTCTAGATGTTGCTCTCATCTCTGCTCTAGTCACTTCCTAAGTACTTTTTGAGTTGCTAATAGCTAAGTTCTGCATATTTTTTCTCCAAAAGAGACATAAATATGGTTTGAAGAAATTGGTTGTAGAATAGTCACTGCATTTCATATACTAGCAGAGTTTCAGACTAGATGATAATTCTGGTTCCTTGAGAGCAAATAATTGCTAGCAAAATCACGTAGTGTACCACTGTTTATGTTCTTATTTCTAGTGTTAATATTTATTTATATTTCAACTCATTCTAAAATTATTTGAGGTGTCTGATAAGCAACAGCATAGTTTTTATAAAACCACAAACTTTCTCACAGTTAAAAACACAAATAATGAAAGAAAAAAGGAAAAAAAGGAAAGGACAATCTATATCTTAAAAAACAAAACAAAACAGAAACTGTACAGTTTAACAAAAAAAGAGTATTGTCTATCAACACTAAGAGAATATGCATGTGCTCTATATATCTCAGACTAAAAACGATTTTATTTTGAAAAATGTAAAATTATAGAGCCTGCCTCTTTTTCTTGCCCTAATTGATGGTCTTGCAAATATGCAAGAAAATAGGCTAAAGAAATAATTGTGGGTAGGGCCAGACTGTTTCTCAAAAAACTCCTCTAGAACTGTCCCCCAGATTCCATAATCTTATATATATATGCTAGTGACAGTTATATGAGTTTAATTCTGTTTTCAGTTTTAGCATTATATTGAGTTGTGTTCAGAAACAGTACTTGATACATGAATTGTCATGAATGAATTTTAATTGAGAGGAGAATCCAGGGATGATCTAAGGCAATGATAGGAAAATGAGGAAGTGAAACAGAGGAAGGCAAAACACCGATAAAGAAGGCATTGATGGCTAACTGAGTCTTTATCCCATTGAGAACCTCTAAGAAACACCACAGAGCTGTCTTACCCAGATTCCAGAAATAAGTATTTATTTACCAACACTAATCCATCCTTGGTTGAGTGCTATGCTCACCAGTGTTAATTACTGACAGTGCTCATCTATCCTATGCTTCACATAATCGTACAAAAATACATTTGAGTTCAGATCTAATATTTTAAATTCTATTTTTTAGTACCTCCAAAATTATAAATTCTATTTGTGAAAGCAATTTTTTTCATTTGCAATCTGATTTCTAAGAAATTTCATTATTTGAGCTGCAATGTATGACATTCTATTTTTTAACTTTTATATTGCAAAATAGAGCTGGAATGTATTAGCCATAAACAAACTTTTAAAAAATCTATCATGTCAAAGTATGATTAAAGAATCATAGAATAAAGATGAGTTAGAAAAATAAAGAAATGTTAAGAAATTATTGTATAACAAATAGTTAAACATATATGTTATATAAAATCATTTTATGACTAAGACATGTCATTGAAAATATCACAATGTTTCTATTTTTAAATAATTTATATTCATTTAAAATAAATTATCATTGAACCAAAATGTACATAAAGAAAATTGTACATATAATAATTTGTACAGCTGGATGCATTATCACAATGCAAACCCATCATGATGAAAATTCAGATGAAGAGCCACTTTAACATTATCAGAATCTCAGAATTACTCACTGTGTCTCATTTCATTCACTAACTACATCATTATTTAGATTTTTAAAAACATAGGTTATTATTGCTGTTTTTGAAGTTTATATAAATAAAATATAAATGTATGTATTCTTTTGTAGCTTCTTTCATTCAAGAATGTTTTCACGATTCATGTTATTGCATACATGTATATATGTCCTTCACTATTGCTATTTAGTATTTCATGGTATAAATATGTCAGTGTTTATTTAACAGTTCAATTTTTGAAGGATAAAAAGGAAATGTGTATAATTTTCTTCATACACTTATAAATAGTGTTGCTTCAGAGATATGGTACGTTTGTTTTGGTAAATATATTCTCATTTGTATTGCTAATATACCTAGAAATAAAACTACTGGGTCATAGGTTATGCTAATATTGGTTCTAAGTAGATAACTGCCAAACAATTTTACAAAGTATTTGTAGCAATTTATACACCCACCAGAAATGGATACGAATCCCAGTTACTCCATAATTTAGCTCAAACTAGGAATTGTCAATCTTCTTCATTTTAAATTTCCTAATTATTTCATGGAATTGCATTCATAAGAATTAATGAAGTTGAGCAATTTTTTAAATATGCTTATTGTGGTCTTTTAGATATTTATTTTTGCTAAATGCCCATTTATGTCTTTTGCCTATTTTTAGAAATTAGGTCATATGTTTCTATTTTACTACTATGTAATATTTCTTTATGTATTTACATACATATCCTTTTTCAGATGTATGTTAAACAAATATATTCTTTCACTATGTTTTTTACCTTTTCATTTTCTTAATGGTATATTTTCTTGAACATAATTTTTTAAATTTAATGCGGTATAATTTATAATTTTTTCTCTATGGTAAACACTTTGTCTTTGCTAAATAATAAATCTTCACCCACTATAATATCATAAATATATTCTTTTTAGTTTCTAGTATAATAATTATTTTTTAAAAGTTTACATTTATAACTATTATCTTTTCTAAATTGATTTTTAAATTATGAGGGTAACAATAGTTAATAATATTATATACATTTCAAGTATACAATGTTATATTACATCTGTGTACTCTATTGTGTGTTCACCACCCTAAGTCTAATCTTCTGTCACCATATATTTGACATTCTGTACCCTCTTTGCTCTCCTTCCATGCTCCTTCTCCTCTGGAAATCACCATTCTGTTATCTGTATCTATGAGGGGTTCCCTTTCTTTCTTCCTTCCTTCCTTCCTTCCTTCCTTCCTTCCTTCCTTCCTTCCTTCCTTCCTTCCTTCCTTTCTTTCTTTCTTTCTTTCTTTCTTTCTTTCTTTCTTTCTTTCTTTCTTTCTTTCTTTCTTTCTTTCTTTCTTGGTTCATTTTGTTAGTTTGTTGCTTTTTGTTTTATATTTTACATATGAGTGAAATCATGGATATTGACCTTTTCTTTTTTCACTTAGCATAATAATCTCAAGATCCATCCATGCCACAGTTGGCAATATTTAATTTTTTTTATGGCCAAATAGTATTCCATTGTGTATATGTACCACATCTTCTTTATCTAATTATCATCACAGAGGTTGTTTCCATGTCTTGACAATTGTAAATAATGCTGCAATGAACATAGGGGCAAATATATCTTCAGAAGTAAGTGTTTTCATATTTTTCAGGTAGAGACCCAGAAGAGGGATTGCTGGGTCATGTGGTAGCTCTATTCTTAATTTTTTTGAGGAATCTCCATAATGTTTTCTATAATGGCTGCTGCACTAATTTACACTTTCATTGTCAATATATGAGAGTTCACTTTTCTCTGAATCTTCTCTAACACTTGTTATTTCTTGTCTTATAGGTAATAGCTATTTAAATGGGTATGAAGTAATACCTCATTGTGGTTTTAATGTGTTTTTCCTTTGTAGCTACTGATACTGAGCATCTCTTCACTGTTGGCCATCTGTATGTCTTCATTAGAAAACTATCTTTTCAGGTCTTCCGCTCATTTTTTAATCAGATTTTTTGTTTCTTGTTTGTTGTTGTTGTTGTTATTGAATTGTACCAGTTCTTTATATATATTTATATATATATATATATATATATATATATATATATATATATATATATATAAAAGCACTTAAACAAAGGTTATGATATTTGGAAATATCTCTCATTTGCTTGGTTGTCTTTTTGCTATATTGATGGTTTCTTTTGCTGTGCAGAAGCTTTTTAGTTTCATGTTATTTCATTTACAGAATTTTTGCTTGACATTGCCTTTGGGGTCAAGTTCATAAAAACTCCTCTGAGACCAAAGTCCATAAACTTAGTGCTTAAGTTTTCTTCTATGTATTTTATTGTTTCAGGTCTTATATTTAAGTTTTTTTATCCATTTTTAATTAATTTTTATATGCTGTCAGATAGTAGTATAGTTTCATTCTTTTGCATGTTGCTTTCCAGTTTTCTCAATACCATTTACCGAAGAGGCTTTCCTTTCTCCATTGCATGCTTTTGGATCTGTTGTCAAAGATTTATTCATATATGTGTGGGTTTGTTTCTGGTCTCTCAGTTCTGTTTCATTGATCTGTGTTTCTGTTTTTTTTTTTTTTTTTTGCTGATATCGTACTGTTTTGATTAGTGGAGTTTAATGGTATAATACAAATTTAGAAAGTGTGGTACTTTTGATTTTGGTCTTTTTTTTTTTTCCCCCTCAGGTTCTCTTTGGCTATTCAGGGTGTTTTGTAGTTTCATAGAAATTCAGAAATTTTTGTTCTATTTCTGTGAAAAATGCCTATAGGTTTTTGGTAGGGATTTTATTAAATTCGTATATCATTTTAGGTAATCTAGCCATTTAAGCAATGTCAATTCTTCTAATCCATGAACACAAAATATTTTTCCATTTCTTTGTGTATTCTTCAATTTCCTTTAATAATGACTTGTATATTTTTGTGTACATGTCCTTCACCTTCTTTGTTAAGTTTATTCCTAGGTTTTTTTTTTTTTTTTTTTTTTTTTGTCGTTGTTGCTGCAGTTGTAAATGGGATGGTTTTCTTAATTTTCTCTCTGATATTTTGTTGTTAGTATATAGAAATGTAACCAATTTTTGTGTATTGCTTTTGTATCTTACAACTTTACTATTTTGTTTGTTGTTTATTTACTAGTGGAGTACTTTCCATGACCATTTTATTGAGTTTTTTTTTTTTAATCATAAATGGATATTTTATCTTGTCAAATGCTTTTTCTACATCTATTGATATGATCATATAATTTTTATCTTTTGTTAGTGTGGTGTATAACATTGATTGTAGATGTTGAAACATTCTTGCATTACTGGAGTGAACCTCACTTGACTGTGATCTATAATTCCTTTTAACGTATTGTCATGTTTGATTTGGTAGTACTTTGTTGAGAAATTTACATTTATGTTTATCAGAGATATTAGACTGTAATTTTCTTTTTTGTTGTCCTTGACTGGCTTTGATATCAGAGTAATGTTAGCCTTGTAAAATGTATTAGGACATATTACCTTCTCTTCCATTTTTTGAAAGAGGTTGAAAAGAATCGGTATTAAATCTCTGAATGTTTTGTAGAAATCACCAGTGATTGTCTGGTCCTATACTTTCATTTTGGGAAGATTTTTGATTGCTGTTTTACTTTTCTTGCTAATGATTGGTTTATTTAAGTTTTCCAGTTCTTCATGATTCACTCTAGAAAGGTTGTATACCTCTAAGGTTTTGTTTGTGTCTTCTAAGTTATAGAATTTGGTGGTATATATTCTTTCATAGTACTCTTGTGTAATCCTTTGTATTTCTGAAGTATCCATTATAACTTCTCTTTCATTTCTGGTTTCATTTGTGTCTTTTCTCTTTTTTCCTTAGTTTAGTCAGAGGTTTGCCAATTTTTTCTTTTCAAAGAACCATCCCTTTCAACATGTCCAGGTCGGTTTTATTGTAAATCAGTGCACTGCATGGATTTTTCTGATTATCATCATTCAGAATAAAAATTTAGGGGGGGGGGAGGGTAAGTGAAGAGTGGGATGTAAGAATTCCACTTATGTGATTGATGTGTGTTTATATTTATATAATATTAGGAAACACATAATATGAGATTATCTCATTACTTATGGTAATAGGTTTCATCACGTAAGGTGTTGACTGTCAGATCTGTTCATTGTAAAGGCATATCTATACTAACTAGTCTGTAGAGTTACATTTTCAAATTATTACTGATGATGTTTCTATTTTGTATGTAACTACCTATCTCTCAGAGTGACATTGCAACAGAAAAAAAAATAACTTTTTATTTGGCCACCACAGCTGCTGAAGTGTAATCACCTCTTATCCTTTCTGATTATTTTCCCTTTGTTTAATATGATGTACAGAGACTTCTTAGTCTCAACTTATTTACAGTGAATTTGTTTTCTTCCCCTTTTCCATCCAAATATTCTCCTCTTTCTGTTTGTGTTTTTTAAAATAAATTTTATTTCACCATCATTTATGAAACAGAGATTTTTAAAGACACTCCTTCAAATAAAATTTAAACTTTATACCTGGTCTATACTACTCTGCACAATCTGGCCTTTGCATTTTTCTTCTCATTAACTTCTTACCTCTTGACATTTGCTCACTCACCTATGCTACCCTTTTCTCTTTACAGTATTGAAAAAATGGCAAACTCTTTTCTGTGAACTTACATGTTTTTCTTTGCTAGGATCTATGTTGTCTGGCTATTTCATGATTGTTTTTTTTCCCCCATTTCCAAGTCTTCCCATTTTTATCTTATATTTTCCTATGGGTGACTCCGAATTCCAAAAATAAGTAATTCCATAACAACAGAGATTGTACCAGTTAAATCATGTCTTTTCTTGTGGTGCACCCAGCTCCTAGCATCCTGGATGGGCTTAGAATGATTTATGTATTTGGTGAATTAATGAACAAATGAATGAATGTGTCCTTGACTCCTTGTTTTCTTACGCTAATACCCTGGTACTGATTAAAAGCTATAGGCTGCTAAAGACAAAGATTTCTATATTCTAGGGGTTTTTGTATTAATTCTTGGTAAAATAGTTTTTGTATAAAGAATTCTTTATTGAAATAAAAACCTTCATCGTCTCTTGCCTGAGTATTATATGATTTAAATTTAGTAATGGATACTAAAATGGGTCTCATTAATAAATGATAATGTAATTTTATTATTTGGTTATTTAATAATTTATTCAATTTTTTATTATTTTATTGTAGAAAGGATAATTGCTCCACATATATACTTACATATATAGCTTAGTAATTTTGAATTAAAAAATATTCTATAATAAAACAATTAGATAAAATATATTTATTATTATATAACAAACAAAATGAACATGTGCACACACACACATGAACACAAATACAGACATTAGGTAAAAGAAGAGGTGAAAAAAATTCATAATTTATCAGAGAACTCTATACAGATGTAAATTGAAACCTTGAAAATATTTTCCTGTATTTCTTTTCCTCCTAAATATTTTCTTAATGATCTTTAAAATATTTTACTTTAAAGGATTAATTAAATCAATAGTGTTTAATTGTATTATCTATTATTATAATAAAGTTATTTTCAATTTCTATCAATATATAAAAAAATTATTACTCAAAGTAATGGATAGTCTAAATGTAGCATATGTAAATTTAATGGTCTTTGAAAATTAGTCACTGCATTCTTTACAGAAATATTCATTTTCATTTTCACTGGCTTCTTAGAGTATTAAAATATTGAGATATTATTTTGTATAACAGTATGTACACTTGTCATCATCCATGTTCTTGTTACAGAATGACTCAAACTAATAAGGTGGAAGCAATAAAGTACAAACAGTTAATAATATTTGTTAATAATCAAGTAATTTTGAATAATTATTTAGCGAAGTTGTTTAATCGTAAGCTGTTTCTCCACTTGCCTCCCTTGATCTACAGTGTCTAATGGTACTTGCAGGTGAAATATTACCCTTGAGCAACCTCATTAACCACTAGGTGGTAGTATAGCCTTTCTTATTTTATAAAAAAAAAAAATCACGATTTCAATTTATTATTTTAAAATTTTAGTTATAAATAATAAAAGTATTTTACAAAAACAAGTTTGGTAGTGCTATGCATTTGTATTGTTATTCCATTTTTTTCAATTTTAGGTTTTTCTACATTTCCAATTTTCTGTTTTTTGTTTCCTGGTTAGAGAGAGTATTAAAATCTGTTTTTAGAGTACAATAATTTTATTTTTCAGGACTTTATTTTTCAGATAAAATAAATATACAGAGGTATATAGAGACATATGGAGATATAATGTTTCTTATTTTATAAAGTAATATTTATGCATCTTTAATATTACATGTTGAAATTATCTTATTTGTTTCCATGTATATTTTAGATATTTTAAGTTTCATTTTACAGAAAAAATTATCTGTTCATCCAAAAATATGAATGCAGTTGTTTTACCATAGAAACTATCCTTAATAAGGAGGTATTCAATCGTTCAGTACTTTGAAGAATGTAGAAAAATCAATTAAAAATAATTCGTTGTTTCAAAGATGATATCACTGAGTAATTAATTACTTCTCCTTGGCTTTTTCTCCAATAAGTTGTTGTAACCACTGTAAAGAAGGCCAGATTAACTGCATGTTGATTTTGCTGTTTTCAATATTTATAGAATAACAAATTTTATATAGACATCTGCTTAAAATGATTGCTTAAATATGATAATTTTATCAAAAAGTGTTGCAAAGAAATAGGATATTGAAACTTCTCAAATGATATTGCTGGGGGTTGAAGTTGGGGTAACAGTTTGGGAGGGCCATTTAAAAATGATGTGTAGTAAAGATATCCATTGACATGGAGTCAAATTTTTAGAATTTATCCCAACATATGTTTATAAAAATATACATCAATTTGACTGCAAAGATGTTCAATACAATAATATTCATAGTGGTGAAGAATTTGATACTGCTTATATCCGCAGCTGTATGGATTTTAAAAATCATTAACGAGAAGCCATATAATGAAAAACTAAATAACCTTTAAATATGTTTCCATAGTAATTCACATGGAAATTTGTAAAATATTTATTAACATGAAAAAAAACAAATAATATGCTCTTCAGTCAAAAGATAAAAAGATTATGAGCTCATTATGTAAGAAAACAATCTATTATCTTATTCTATACAGATTTTTATATTTATATTTGTATGTATATTTTACAACTCATTTTTGGCTAT
The DNA here is from genome assembly GCA_028627145.1 of Eidolon dupreanum. NCBI lineage: Eukaryota > Metazoa > Chordata > Mammalia > Chiroptera > Pteropodidae > Eidolon > Eidolon dupreanum. The sequence goes on from CM053507.1 coordinate 11,789,003, forward strand.
GTATTTATCTTAAAATCAAACACTGTACAAAAACAAATAAGGCAAATTTCTGCAGAGTTAGAATGGAGAGTAGACCAATATATAATTCTATATTTACTAATTTTTTAAACATATAAACCTGTGTGAGAGATTAATAATGTATTCAAATTGTACTTTGATGAAAATGTCTGCAAATACATATCATTTATTACAAAGATAGGTGGATGAAAAATGTACTTTAAGTGAATTTTGCCATTTCTTCAATATAGAATAAGTTTAACCATATAAATGATAAATATTCATCAAATACTAGTTGTAGAACAGTTCACAGTCTTTTCACATGAATTTAATCATATCAACGTGTGAGGCATAACTTAATGTGATAATTGTGACAACCTGTCTCATCTCTGAGGACCTCTTGGGCTACCGAGTAGGAATCGGTTACCTTGGAAATTATATACAGATATTTGTCTCCATATTATCTGATATGATAAAACATTGAACAAAAACCTTATTTGAATAAATATAGTAATATTGAAAGTTCTCTATAGTAAATCAAACATATATACATATCAATTTAATTAATATTGTATAAGGAACAATGCATTTCTTCAGGTTATTATCAATGCTATTTTATTTGGACTTAAAATTAGCCCCAAAATACTAGACTTCTAATAGATGTAGCATATAGCAAATAAGAAATTCAAAATGTGTTCAATTAATCTGAATCCATTAAATCCATTACATATAGAAGCAGAGATTTAGATAAGTGCATTATTGAGTTTCATTTGTCTTCCTTTCAATCATATCATTAAGGAGTTCCCATTGAGATCATTTTGGTGTAAAACATAAGCAAAATTCTAATTTATTATTCATTTATTACATTTGTAATATAAGGTTCTCAAATTATACAGCTTTCTGTAACTTTTGTAGAAGTCATTGAAAGAAGGCCATATAGCTCAGGGAAGGTTCACAAACTAAATTTTTGTGGACATAACAGGAGTAGACAACAGGAAAGAATAGAGAATGTAAATAATTCCCATTAATACTTACATTAGAAAAATTGCATTTCTTATTAAATCTGATTTATATTAATATCTATATTATATGTATATGTACTTAATTCCTTAGTATTATAAATAATAATTCATAAGATAAACACATATTTTATATGTACTTATATATATATATATATATATATATATATATATATATACACACATATATGTGTGTGTGTGTGTGTGTGTGTGTGTGTGTATGTAATTGAGAAGAGTTTCATTTTTGTAAATTTTGCCTCCAGTGATGTTTCAGGCTTAATTTTCTCTACGACCCACTAGCTCATCTTTCTGGTCGTCCAGGGTATCAACAGAGCTCTCTTCTGACACTATACTGCAAATGAATTTTTTTTTCCTATCAGCAGTTTTTATTGTCCAGCTTTCACATTCATAGATAATACTTGGGAATATGAGGGTGTGGATTATTTTAGCCTTTCTCTCTTAGTCTCCTTCGTTACTGCCTTTTTGTGACCTCTTGGAATTTTTCGACTTGAAGCTCCCTAGTAATTGTTCTTTGCTTGGAAGATGCCCCTCCCAGGCCTCATAGTGCTTCACCTTACGCATGCTCAAATAGGGAGTCAATGAAGAACTCCAGGGGAACTCGTTCATATTTCTAGAATTCCTTCCTGGGAATCTCTTCGCCTAAGGAACTGTACTCCACGGATTATAATTGCCTTAGCCTTTTCAACTCTGATATCTGTTTCATCAATCGAGTGAAATTTCTGGGCCCTGTTCAGCTTTTTCTTTCCTAAAATTCAGTCCATACATTACAGATAGATAGAAGGCCTGGTGATGGTAGGAGTCCTCTGCTTTGTTTTACTTCTCTACCTGCTGCCTGTAGTACAAGGTCAAAAACTGATGTTTTTTATATCTTGTGTATTTTTCTTGTTTATTTTGATTGGGTAACTTAGGACAATGCTACTGTCTCATGCATAAAAGCAGCATCAAGAAGCAATGTTACATAAATATTTTTATGTTTCTTCATGGCCTGAACTTTCTGAGCAAAAAATCTTTGGCAATCAAGTGTTGAGTAAGTTGGAAGTTAGAGACTATGTCTTTCTATGCAGTGGTTTACATTTTTATCTCCCTTAGAGCCACATGTTTACATTTCAAATAGTAAAAAACTTAGAGATCTTCCCCTTCTATCCACAGAAAGGATTTATTTATTTTAGAAAGATAAGGTCTCTCTTCTACTGAGGGAAAGAGGTAAGTGATACAAGCTACCCTATATAAACTTTAAGATTTATAATTTCAGATTTTCTCTATGAGGCAAACTCACATTTTGCATGTACAGGTTACATCTGAATCTCACTGTGGACTCCCTTGGGGAAACTGGGGCATGTGGAACTGTCAGTAAGATCTTACGCAAGTAAATAATTGATCTGTGTTTGATCCAGAAACTTCATGTTTACTGTCAAGATAAAATAAATAAATATTTAAAACATCAAGCAAATGTCTCAATAATGTTTTATTAAATGGTGCCATCATCTTCAAACCATAGTTTTGATAAAGGTAATACATAACATAGCATAGTTAAGGAAATACAATTAGCCATGTGTAAAGGAGACGTTGAACATTTAAAGGTCAGAAACAATATAAAAAATTGCATAATATATTTCAAGGTGATAGTTGCTACAACTGAGTCCACATTCTCTTATGTCATAGAAATTACAAATTTATTTCTTTACTTTAAGATTCAATGTGCTTTTTAAAATAAAATTTTGTAAACCTTTATAGCCTATATTAATTATTAAATAAATTCTGTGATCAGTGACTATGTGTGAACAGTGTATAGTCATTAGCAAATATATTAATTAGATTTTTAGAATTTATATTTTAAAATAAACTTTATTATTGCTTGAATTGCTATTTGTGAAAAAGAATGTTTCATTTTTTTAAATGGTGCATTATTTTTGAATAGGCATTGCTGCCCCAGAAAGGATACTTTTTTTTCCCTTCCAGCTTTATCGAAATATAATTGTCATACAAAAAACTGCACATTATTAATATATACAATTGGGTGATTTTGGAAATATATATACACATATTATCATCACCACAACCAGGTAATAAACATATCGGTCACCTCCAGAAGTTTCTTTTTGTCCTTTTGTGTAGCCTCCTTTCTCCTCCCCAGTCCCAAGAAGATATTTTGATATAACAGGTAGCTGTGACTTGTACACATCTCATGTTTTAAGAATGGTAAAAGAAATAGTTCCCAAGTGCTCTAGAGATGACATTGTGTCTTTACTTAGCAGAACCATTATTAAAATGAAGTTGAGAAAATCTACTTCTTAGGAGGTATTTGCCCAATGTTGATCTTTAATCCAGATTCTCATGTCTTTTTAAGGTCTCTATTAATTAGGTTTTTTTCCTCCATAAATTGGAGCTTGTTTTCTAATATTTTTAACACCCACAAATATTTTAAAGAATGGTTTATGATATAATATCCCCTAATAAAGTCATTTTTATAAAAGCACAAGGATATATAAGTACTGTTTAAAACCCAATTATTTGGAAAGCAAGGTAATTTGTATATTTTTGCCTTATTAAGATATTTGCACTGTGGAAGTTAGTTTAAAAAATAAATCTACCATGTCAGTGCCAAATTAAAACCACAGCTCCACCTATCCTATATCACCATCAAATGATAAATTGTGGAAAGAAAAAAAAAAACACTTTGAAATATGATCATCTTGCCTTTCATAGTTTTGCATGCAATATATAACCCAGAAATGATTGTGATGAACTTATTTATTGAATGAGAGTCAATCTTGAGCTTTTCTAATATCTAACACTAAAATATGCCACAATTTTTTATTTATGCTTGAATTATTCACATTGATGCTTCCTTAAAACTTGCAATAATGATGAATTACTAGAATGACGTGGCCAGGTATCCTGATCTTCGTGGATAAAACAGACACGATGTGTCTTTAAGGACATCCCTGACTTTCAAGAATGAATGTCACCTGCAGCCTCACCAATTCTCTTTCTTGAGCAACCTAACCTTTCATTATCTAATAGTCTGCCTTCTATCACTGACAGTTTTCTTACAGCCTTCATTCATTTAAAGCTTCCTCAAGCTCCTAAGTGTCTGTTTTTCAAAGGCATCAGATCACCCCCTTCAAGACTTCATTCTTTTTCTGTCACGTTTTACTGTTATTGCTAAAAGTGCTGAGGTTGTTAGTAATTTATGATCAAATATATAGAAAAACAAGTTGAGTATGTATGGCATATATCATTTCATGATATGGAGAACTTGTTCTTATTATGTAAATACATTAGACATTATACTCCACTAAAATTTAAAGGGGAAAAAAAACCTTTAATTATCACAAAATTTCAAAATGGAGTAAGGTTTACACTTAAATATTTATTTAATTACATTTAACTTATTTTATAAGAGTCCAGCAAACAATTTATTAACAGCCTCAGGCTTTCTTTTACAAAGTAGAAGTATTTGTAATAAACTTCTACTGAAGAATAGGTTATTCAATGGCCATAATTTATGTATTTTTCATGACAGCTCTGATAATTTAAATAAAAGTGGTTCATTATTTCCCTGCCTCTCCCTCTTTTTCTTTTTCTTTTCTTTTTTTTTTTTTTATTTATTTTTTTATCAAAATAACTTCTAATAGCTCAGCAATAGAACAGGAACTCTGGTTGTTCAGTCAGTACTGAAACAACCTGATTCGCCATTTTATGAGACATTTATTTTAGTTCCAATCTGTTGAATTTCTCCCCATGCCCCAAATTTCCTATCCAAAATAAAAACAAGAAAGGAATTGTTTTGAATATTTAGACATAGGTCTTATTATATTTTTTCCTATCATTTCCAAGGATACAGCATAGCCTATACTTTATTAATAATCTGATCACCCACAGAATATATGCATACAATATTTATTTTTTGCATTAATTCACATATTGGATAAAATATTTGCTCTGTTCAAATACCTAACTTAGGTGATCAGCAAAAGGAAAAGTGTATATAAAGCTTTTTTTTGCTAAAGCCTGAAAAAAAACATAACTATCATAAACAAAGGTGGTGGTTGCAAATGCCCTGCAGAAGTTAAAAAAGAGCAAAGTATAGAGCATGAGACATACTTGTTTTGCTAAAACATTCCCGGGATCTTTTATACAACTTTGTGACAGGAACTAGAATTTAGAACTTAAAACCATAGCCCAAAGACTTTCAAATTGGTCTATACCTTCATATATTTATAGGAGGTTATTCTAGTTTCATGAAAATGTCAGGATACATATATAACCCAAGTATAAAGATAAGTTTGTAAGTAAAGGGTATGGGGAAGGTCATAAAGAAGATGTGACTGCTGGTTAGACCTGATGGCTGGATCTGGGTAACTGGATGCTCTTCACCTCTCCCCTGTCTTTGAAATCTGTGCTCCCCTTGTCTTCCCCGCTCCCAGAAGCTGCCCAAAGATAGAGCCTTGAGATTGTAATGTAGTGATGAGACTAACTAGACTAAATCACTTAAGGCTCCCTGTGTGTGTGACTAAACACAGTTAAATCCTCCTACTATAAAAATCTTGCTACTATAAAGGTTTAGAGGGTAGGCAGCCCAAGACAAGCCTCTCATAAATTCTCTTGCTTTTTAAACCTGACACAAACCAATTTAGAGTAGGCTGTCTGCCTTTTTCTTCCATCTTTCTGCTCTCAGAACACAAAAGCTGGTTTCAGATTACATATGGTAACTCCCAACCAGCTTTGTGAAGCAACATAGGGACAAAGAAGAATCTTCTGTATCATTCTACCTTACTAAAGGATTGGCATCATGAATGACACAAGAATGTTATAAATATTTTGCTTTGTATTGCTACTATAAAGCTCATGTCAGTCTTTTGGTATAGCAACATTGTAGAAGATAATATACATGTGAAAGAATCATTGAAAGTATTTAGAAAACTTTAATAATATGTTGAATATATTATCATATAGCTGAATTCTTTTTATATAATTTTTCTGGCACATAAGCATTTCTTGCATATAAAATAAAAATAAGGAACTTTCATGTATTATTAAGATATAGAAAGGTTTAAGAGATGATTGTTTCCTTATAACAAAGGGGAAATACGAGATAAGAGCCCTCTTAAGAAAGATGAGACCCATGGTTGCTTTCAGTTCTAAGGCCATGATGAAAGAACACATTGTCATAGAAGAGAAAAAAAAGAAAACAGTTGAATTGTTAATGAATTTTAATGTCCAAGTGTGTATTGGTGTGAAAGAGTATAACTCCAGTGTTCCTCAGTCATAATGTCATTCATATCCCATTAGGCCTTTACTTGGTACATACAAAGCACTTACTGAAGGCTATTGGCAATATAAGAAGACAAGAGGAATCCCCCTGAGATATATGTAGCCTTCACCAATGGCAGGGTTGCTGCAGGGGAAAAAAGAGCTCAAGGACATCACCATTTAGTACATGGTCTTTTGTTAGTTTATCATGATATCCCACAGAAGACTGGATATAAGACAGTAGGATATAAAGATAATTTAGAGGTGGGGGAAATGGGAAGTGAAGATGGAAAAAAAACAGTTAACTCCACGGTGAAAACAGAATCTCATAATTTTGTTGTAAACCAGAGAAATATTTCTGACAGATTAAAAAGCTTGTTCCTGGGTTATAAAACATACAGATAGTTATAGAGTCAAGGGTATTCAGATGTCAAGCCTTACTAAAGAGAAAGCCTTAACTTTCTTGAAAGTTGACTTAAAAATATTTGAAGCCAGTGGTAATTTGAACCTAAATAAAGCTGTATTATAGCCCAGATCTATTTCAAATATTAGTGAAATTAACCGAGCATTCTACCCCTATAATACACACAGACTAAACACAGAAGTAACCCTGAAGGCTTTTCAAAGGGTAAATTTTCTATTAAATCTATACCAATCTACATGTAGTATACAATATACAATAAAAAGTGACCAAATTCATGAAGAAACAGGGACATGTGACCAAAATTCAAGAGATGAACACTTAATAGACACTACTTACAAAATAAAAGGAATGTTCAAGACATTTATGATAATTCATTGTGTTGTAAAATTAGAGTCCCATAAGAAGTAAAGATAGAAAATAGAGCAGAATAGTTATTTGAGTAGATAATGTTTAAAATTGTCAAATTTAATAAAATACATTAACATATATCCATGATGCTCATCAAAGTACAAAATTCAGAATAAATATAATTATAAAAACATACACCTATAGAAAATAGAATACTAAAAAGTGGGCTGTATTCACTCAAAAAAACCATAAGTAAAAAAAGAGAAAAAATAGATATAATAAATATGAAACCAATAAAAATATGACTGACATAAATTAGACCATGTCAATAATTATATTAAATATAATAAAATAAAATTTTTTACTTAAGTGGTATAAAATTTCATATTAGACATAAATGTCTAAAATTTAGTTCTAGAAAAGATTAATGAAACTAATAAGGCTTCAGAATAGAGATATTTTAAAAAAAGAAAATACTAAATAACAATATAGAATGTGATAAGGCATAGAAATAATAAGAGAATATTATAAACTACTTAATGACAATAATTTTAACAAAGTAGGATCAAGAAAAACTTTTTAATATCCTACTTACACTAACAGAAACAAATTAAAAAATTGAATAGTTCTCTATTTATTAAAAATGAATTCAAGTCAACCTTCCCTCAAAGAAATTTTCAGGCCTATTTGCTTCACTGCTAAATTCTCTTAAACATTACTGAAAGAAATAATAAAATAATAATCTCAGAAAATCAATAAGGAAAATAATTCTAAACTCATTTTATGAAGCCAGATAAAAATTCTGATAATAAAATCTGACGTTACTAAACAAAAATTGAATGCTATTGTACTTGAACATAAATACAAAACTAATAAGCTACTTCTTTAAAAAAATGTATAAAACCAGTAATATTTTATGATCAAGTAAACCTATTTAAGCATTGAAACGTTTGTTAAAAATTAGAAAACCAAAAAATAGTATTCACTATATTAAAATTATAAAGCAGAAAACACATGTTTATCTCAATAGAAGAAGTAGAAAAGTGAAAAAAATTAAACAACGATTCATGATTTCTTTTAGAGAGATTTCAGAAAACTGGAATAAAAATTGTACCAGTCTTCTGGGGCCACTCGCTATACCAAAGCACCGCAAACTGAGAGACTTAGAACAGCAAAAATTTACAGCTTCACATTTCTGTTGGTTAGAAATCTGAAATCTTAAGTGTCAGTGAGGCCATGCATCCTCTGAAGTTTCTAAGGAAGGCTCTGTCTCTTTCTTAGCTTCTAGTAGTTCTTTGGCCTATGGTGTTTTCATATGGTATTTTCTCATATTTTCATATAGTGTTTTCATATGATATTTTTTTCATATTAGATGCCTGGTTCACTTCACTCCAGTCTGACCTCATTTTAACGAATTATATCTACAATGACTCTATTTCTAAGTAAGGTTACATTCTGAGGTATTGTAAGTTAAGACTTAAACATATGTATTTTGGGGGAATTCAATTAAATCCATAATAGAAGTGAACCTCATCATTCTAATAAAGAGTGCTAATGAAAAAATGCCATTTATATTAGAATTAATATTGATATTAAACAACTTACTCCTGTGAAAGGGAAAAATGCAAAGATAGCCATTATGACCATTTCTAGTCAATAGTGTACTGTAAATCTTAGCTAGTAAAGCAAAGAAAGAAAAAACATATCATTAAACCTGGAAAAGAACAAGTTAAAATATCTTCCATTATTTACAAATATAACTATTTATTTATAAGTCCCCGAGATAACAAGTAGAAATAACAAGAGAATACAGAAAGTTGACAAGATACAAAATCACATTTTTATACACTAGCAACGAACAATAAGAAATTATTTTATAAAACCAACACTCAGGAATAAATCTAATAGATGATATACCATAGTTCTACCTTGAAAAACACAAAACATTGCTGTAATAAATTAAAGAAGACCTAAATATAGAAATATACCACATTTGTGCATTTGAAGACATAATTTATTTTAATTGATATATCCATTTTTTTGAAGCTGATTTATTTATCCATTCTAATTTCAATTAAAATCATAGTAAATGACTTTATTTTTCAGCCAAAATGGAGTAGCAGATATCAGATTTACTTTCCTGACAGAAACAACCAAAACAAAATATACGAGCCAGTGGTTGAGATGATACTGGATATCAGACGACAAATGACAGTTATCTCCAATACAAATGAAGTAAGCTCTGCAATTGGTCCTGTTTAGTTCCTTGAAGGAGCAGTACTTGGTGATGATGGGGACTGTGGGGGAAGATGAGTGGGAAGACTGAGGTAGAGCCTGAAGGAATGCCTGAAAAGGTATAATTGAGAGTCTGAAAGACCAAGGAAGCAACATTTCGCAGGGTGGGACATTAGAGAAAAGAGCTAGCCAGAGAGAGTTCTAGTCCTAAGATTGTTCCCCTCAGGTATACTGATCAACACAGCCCTGTGAGGAATGTACCTGAGCTTATACCATCATGCATTTTAATCTCGTGTGCGTTTTAATTTAAAAGTTAATTTTACTTAAAATAAGCCCATCCTCTGGCAGTTCATTATTTTTTGGATGAGCAAATTGAGAGTTAAAAAGATTAAATGTGAATGGTTATTATTAACTTAAAATATTCTCTAGTGGGAATACAAAATAAACAAGACTTTATCCACAAGGTGGAATATATCATCATGTCAGATCCCTAAAGATATGATCAAATACAGATGCTCTAATTCACACTAAGGAGCATAGCCCCTCACAAAAGTATGTGCTGTTTTATATGGCAAGAATTCAAGAGATTAGTCTTATTTATTAATTATGTTACAAAATGTCATAGATAATTTAATACCTTGATCAGGTTGTATGATACTCTTATCTACAAAGGGGAAGAAAATAGGAAAATGAATGAAGATGGGATGATTGGGTCAATATTTCATTATCATTTTCAACCACATTGAAGCGGTTTAGTCAGATACAACTGTGGCTTGCTGACATCTTGGAATGATCTTTATTATTACTTATTCTCTAGCGTAGCACAAAGGAGTAACTCAGGGCTAAGCATTGACAGCAATTAAGTACACAGACAGTTATCAGTTATTCTGACTTGTTTTTCACCACAGAACTTTGGATTGCTGAACCAATCCTAATGGTATCAAAATAATTATTTATATGGTGAATGAGATTATTGGACAAAATTTATCCTATAAAGGAAATTATAACAGAAAAAATTATTTTAAGAAAATTTTTATGTAAGTTGAAATCATATAAAATCACAAAATTTTGTTTTGGTTACTAAAAGTATGCAAATATTACTTTTAATTAAACAATTTCATGTATGTTCTTATTTTATACTCTCCTTTGATTCTTCCTCATTACAGAAATAGTCACAAAATCTTAGATAATTTTAAGATATTAAATAAATCTGTACTTAACTACTTAAGAAATTTCTTACAAAACTTCAATACGCCATGTGATATAATCCATTTCCAAGCTACCATCGGTTACTATAACTGCAATGCTCTTCTCTAAGTCTCTACATTGGTTCATAGAGTGATCTCTACAGAAAATGCTCTATTTTTTCCTATTATTTCATTAGGAAAATCCTGCTCATCCTACAAAACAGCTTAAATGGAATTTTTACTGTGGAAACTTTGAGGCTATTACCACCTTGTTATTACTCTTCCTAATCTCTGGTAGATGTGTCAGCTTATTTAAGACTACCTAACTGTAGTGTGAATGAGATCAGTAATTTTCTAGTTGCTGGGGGTTTTAGAGCTGTGAGGATTAGAATTTTGGGTTAAAAATAAAATGTACACACATGAATAAGGTTTTAAGTAAATGTTATAATAGGTAACATATGGTGTGGCATTTTATACAACATATATACACTGTGAGCTGAGTGATTATTTGAATGATAATGGAAGCAGAAAGATTTACTTTTGTCTCAATACCTCAATCACAAAATTAAAGGAACCATAAGTTCAAATCCCTTCATTCTTCTTTCCCATACTTTTTAAAATGTCTCTCATTCTCATGGAATGCTTGCTCAGCTTTTTTCTTCTTTGCCATTTCAATTTTCATAATGTCACTGGACCGTATATCCACTTCCCAGCCATGCTTATGCTTTTACCATAATTTTCCTGTTGTCATACCCTGTAACTAGTATTAACCATATAGCTCTCTTCTTCTCAGTGTTTTGACCCAATCACTGGAGTAAAATAACCTCAATTTTTGTTATATCATACTTATCTTATTCCTTTTGACCTAGTATAACAAAATACCACAGGCTGAGTAGCTTATGAACAGTAAGCTTTTTCCTCATGGTTCTGGAGGCTGGAAGTGGGTCATGAGGGCATAAGGACAATTGAGTAAGGGCTATTTTCCGGGTCAGACTTCCCTTTGTGTCCTCACATAGTGGAAAGGGCTGGGGTCTCTCTGGAGCCTCTTTTATAGAGTGTTAATAATCCTATTAATAAGGGTTCCACTCTTATGATATAAGCATCTCCCAAAGGCCCATTTACTAATACCATTACCTTGCGGGGATTAGAATTTCAACGTATGAATTTTGGGGAGACTGTAACAATGACAAAGGTTGAAACTGATTTGTTTACCCTAAACAGTGCCATTTATTTACAAGTATTTTTATTAAAGCATGATAGTTATAGATACGAGCTTTATAATCAGGCTACAAAAATCCTTGGCCATGATACTTGACTCTGAACCATATCTTCTAAAGAGTCATTATGATACACTGTTCATTGGGCAATGAAAGTTGTTCAGATTGTGTAAAATAACGTAGATAAAGTGCTTATCTTAGTGCTGGGTAAATAGTAAGCATTCAATAAAGTGTGGGTAATGGTACTGCATCATCATTAATATTAAATAATAGTATACATTATTTTTACATGTATTAAGTAGCCTCTAAAAATTAAATAGTACTTAAATATTTAGGTACAAAGAAGAACTAGAGACCTAAAACTACCATAAATAAGGACTAACTCTGTTGAGCTCCGCTTTGTAAGAAGCATCAAAGAGAACATCAGATATTTAACTCTTGCATTAGACATAACTAAGTATAATATAATCTCATATACCTTTCTTATGGAGAATTTCTAATAATTCTGAAAGGTTAATAAACATGGTCAAAACAAGATCAGAAGACAAAGGAGTAGAAAAAATACTATCAGTTTCTTAGATCTTACCAGAGTAAGAGTAAATAGGCATGTGTGAATGTCTTTTTAAAACTAAAAACATTAAGTTTGTTGGGTATATTTTTTAAACCTTAAAATTTTGACACCAATATAAATTATTGAAGTTACTAGACACTAAGAAACACAAACTAGATGAGTAGTGGGAGAGTGAGGAGAGATGATTGAATGGAGGTATCCAGAAGAGATGAATGTTGTAATCTTAATTATACATATAACTTAATTATATTCGTGGGAGATCTCTACATCTTGACTGCACACAATAAAGACACCAAACTGTAACATGAGCATAATTTAAAGTGAGAAACAATGACAATTTTGGTTCAGATACATTTGTTTGAACTGTAATACCCCTTTTCTCCATCCCTCTTTCAGAAATTATTTGAAGATTTTAACTGTGTAACCCTAAGTAATTAACTACAGGAAAAAAAAACACAAAAAACATATGTATGATATAATTTGAAAAATATAATTACAAATGAAATCTCTCAAACTAGAAAACCTCTCTACAAAGATAGAAGAAAAGGAAAACAGTTTTATTATTGAATAAGCTTTAAACCAGAATGTGATGTTTACCATAGGCAAACTGAGAAGAGATTGCAAAGCAGAAAGAAATCTCATCCTCCATAGATAGATAAGCAGATACGATCCATTTCATATATATTCTCAAGACAAACAATAACTAGTCCTCAGGTAGGAAGACTTGACAACACCATTTTTTCACATAAAGTTCATACAAATTCACTAGATAATTAGGGTGACCATCTTTGTTAGATTTTTTTTTTTAAAATTCAGAGGAAAATAAACTACTTGTATCTTTATGAAAGAAAGTCATTTTACAACTTAGAGTGAAATGCTTGCCTAAGTTCTTACCCTCCCACAAAAACTGGGAGATTACTTGAGGAAAGTATGGGGGAAAAAAGATGTTAATTCAATTTTTGTGGTTTTAATTTGGTTTTACCTGAAAACATTTCTTCAGAAACCATGTGATCTGTTTGCAGAGTGACAGGTGATTAGTAGAATTAGTGGGATGATCACACTTTAATGTACAAATGTGCTAAACCATTATATTGTACAACTGAAACAAATGTAACTAATATGATTTTGTATACCAACTATACTTAAATTTACATAAATAAATATAATATATTCAGGGAATAAAAAGAAACCGTGATTGAGACTCTAAGCATTAAACACATTCAAATCTTACTCATTTAAGTTCCTACACTTATTTATTATTTGCAAAAGTTATTCAGTTTAGACAGAGTAGATAGTAGATTAAAAGGCAGCAAATTTGTATAAGTGGATTGCTTTAATAGTTATCAGTGATGCATAAGAAAAGCAGTCAATGAGAGACTCTTTATAACTAAAAAAAAAAAAAAGAGGAAATAGGGAAAAAAAAGTGGCTGTACACAGATTTATTTTTTGCTGAATTTCTGATTTCTATGCTCTTAAACAATATTTTTCCTATCTTCTGTTACAGAATTGTCTTTTTAACATCTTACAACTTTATTATACCTCTGCTTATTTTAAATTAAAATGTACTATTTCTTACCATAGGACAATAATTTTAAAAATTTGTAAAATATTAACATTAATGTTCTCTGATATATTGATTCCTTGTGTCTGAATTTCTATCTTGGTTTTAGAAACTTCTCTTTAGAATCTGTTAGCACCTTTTTTGATTCATAGCTCCTCTCTTTTGTTCTTCTTTTCTAATTTCTTTTTCTTTTTTCCCCTCAATTTAAATTTTCTGTCTGTTGTAGATTTCTAACACACTTTTATTTAAATTAAGCATTTTGAGTCACTTGAAATACAAATGCAGATATTTCCAGCACATTGCTAGTCTAAGCTATCAGCTATCTTTTTTTTTTTTTTTTTTTTTTGGCACCACTGTCACATTTTCAACTATCACTAAAATTGTCATACAAACGGCATAAAGTGGCATGATTTAAACTGGCATCTTTTCTTCTCAACTAAATTTGCTTAATTTGACCTTGTTATTTACTGGCTCTGTCATTCTCTAATCACCATAGCTGAAAACTTCAATTGCAATTAATTCTATTCCTTCCCATAGCTGTTAGAGTTAATCACCAAATGCTACATTTCATATTTTAAAAAGTTTAATGTATAGTTATAACTCTGTATCACATATTCCTATCCCTTTATATTAGACCCTTCACATCTCAAAATTGTATCACTTGATAAACTCTATTTCTTAAATTCTACTTCTCTCTACTTCTACCTGCTAGATTGCTACTACTTTTACCATCAGATTAACTTACTTTAAACATTGCTTTTCATGCAATATTAAAAACTCAAAATCCTCCCCAGGAAATAAAGCCTCATCTCTGTAGTCTGATTTCTGTGGACTTCTGCAAAATGGCTTTGCCCTTACTTTCTAATCTGATCTCTCTCAAATGTACTATTTATTGATATTTGTTGACAAGTGTGAAGTAAATGTTTTGTTTTATAGGGGTATTACAGTTTTGTTTTGTTTAATATGCTTATCTTTCACTATTTTCAATAACTCAGTGTAATTTATATTTCAGTATTTCAACATTCCAATTATATTCCATCAGAGTTGAAGCAACCTGAGTCAGCTTGGGATCTCTCATTCCTAGCACCTTCCCCAGATTTGGTTTTCACTTTGCAGAAGTGGAGGTGAATGTAGTCTTTGATGACAGCTGTCAACACAGACATTTCAGTACTAAAATCTCCCTGGTTTCTATCCACATGACTCATTCTGTCTTATTGTCATTCTATGTTCCACTTTTTGATACAAGAGTGTCATAGATTGATTCCCATTTCCTATAACATCACAGGAGACAGTTTCAATAGTTTTACATATTTACCTTTGCATTCTTTGTTTTCTGATACTGCTTGCACACTTGTGTATGTACAACTAACACAACTATATTGCATTAACCCTGAATCTATGGATTTCAGAAGACAACTGGATTTGCCCACAGATAAAGCAGATTAAAACCTGTATTAAAATATATGTCTTCAACAGAGGGAATGTGTGTCTCTCTCAGGTATATTTACTTGGAATTTATTTGTAAGTTTTATTTATAAAATTCATCAAATCCTACAGTAGGAAAATTTCCTCCAGAGTGCCATAGATCCAGCTACTGTTAATACTTTTCTGACTGCCTAATTTTCTACTACATATTTAAGTTGTACCAAGAAAATAATTAAAACAATAAAGGTGGAGATTATTTCCAAGAGGATAAATAGTTATGGGTAAGGATTAATTACTACAGTGGCTCCAGACTTAGTTCTTAGAATATAAAATGACTTAAAATTATGGAGCATTTGTGTTACACTTATTATCAAGTTAAAATTGTGTTCCCAAGTAGATGCTTATTTTCTTTGTTTAATGGGTGCAAACTGTGTACACCAGGCAACCAGGTAAAATCTCCACTGCAGGAAATACAAATTAAAAATCTTTCAAAAGACATTGCATTTTATTCTCTGTAATTAGGCAATTAATTCTACCGAGGTTTATAGACTACATGCAGCGAGGGAAAGAGAGGTAAAGAAAAGTTGTAAAATCAAATATTTCAATTTTACTTTAAAGGTCATTGAATAATATGACCGACCTCAGAAGTATTTAGCTGGAAATAAAGACTTCAGAAACAAATAAGTGAGTAACTCAAATTATAAAGTTAGTTACTTTAATTATTGTGCGGAAGATTTTCTCCTAAAAAGTTCACTAGTGTGTCTGAATAAATAATTTTGAACTATTTTGTAAATATTTTGCACCATATTTTATTTATCCTTCAATGATTTCAGATCAATATGTGATATACACAAGATTTTAATTCTCTTTCACCATGTGAATTAAAGAGAACAATAGAGGTTTTTTTTTTTTTTTTTTCATGTCATAATGTTGAAATATGTTTTAAAAGGTATAAACAAAAATGTTATGTTTTGGATTAAAGACCTTAGGGGCAGAACTTGATTTAATTGCTAAAATATTAACAATATTTCTTCAAAAATGTATTTGTGAATTTCTTTGCAAATTAGTATTTTATAAAGTAAAATATAATTAAATTTGCTCTTAGTTTATAATGATAAAATAAAAATATAATTTTCATATTAATAGGTTAATGATGACATAGTTTTTTAAAAATAAAATTTTTGAGCAATATCATAAGTAAAATATTCTAAACACAAATATTAATCTTTATATCAAGACTTGAAATAAGCAATCATATGTATTAAATGGTGTATATAATAATTCTATGTTAATCGCTTTTCCTATAAAGAAAAAAATATACCTTCTATTTAAATCCCTATGATGCATAGACATTTGAGATATATTAGGACATAAATAAAACTCAAGTAAATGTTTATATACAAAAAGAAACAAATATCATTATCAATAACAACTAGTATAGCTCACATTCTCTGATCATGAATAGATAAAATGTGCTTTAGCACATTAAAACACTAAGCAAATATACTCTTCTAAGTAGTTGTGGCTTTAATACATAGTTACAGTTAGTTAAAAAGTAATTATTATTAGGAAATTATGCTAGTTCCGTACTGTGGCAGAGATTGGTAATTGTTGTTATATGGCATCCTCAGTTTTCATACTTAAGGTTCTGGTGGGCCCAGGGGCACTTAGCTAAAGAGACTTTTCTCAGCCTTCTGTGCAGGTATTGCCATGGATCTAGAATCTGACCTCATAGGGATTAGAGTAGAAACAATGACTTCTAAGTATAGGGAGAAAAAAAGTATTAAAAACATGGCATATAAATAATACCCAGAAATTTAAATTGGCAGGAGCATAGGGTACAGAAATAGATAATAGTGGGATGTTGGATTGGACCATAACTTGGACAGAATCTATCTTTATGCTGATGATATTGACACTCTTTTGTTTATTGATTGGTGGATTTTATGTTGTTGGTGATGGTAGTGGTCAGTACTCATAAGTCTGAAATTAAATATCATGACATGTAGATTTTGCAACACCAGACACAGATGCATTTGTTAAACATTGATAAATAAATACAATCACCAGAGAAGAAAAACAGGCAGAAAAGTCAATATAACAAAATAAAATTTGATAAGTGAAAACACTTACCATGAAGAGTAAAAGGTGTCAGTGAAAAAAATAAATTAAGAAATAAATTACAGCATGAAAAATAAAACAGTGATTATGTACTATGAGGAAAATAGAAGTAAATTGATGGGGGCAAAATCCTCATTAAACATTTCCACTGGCACTTCTTCAAAACCTAGCAAAGAGCTAGGCAATAAGAAGAAAATTAAGTTTAAGCAAATAGAATTGAAATAGTAAAAACTGTAAAAGCCTGTAAGTAGATAGGTTAAAACCAATAAAATAAAGTATTATATTTTATGATTCATGGTAATTTGAAAGGAAAACAATGTGGATGAAATCATAATGACAGATGAATATTTTTCAAGAAGATAAGGAGATAGAAAAGAAGCAAGGATGTTGGATTGGTACAAATTACTTGAAGAAAGGTTTTGAAGAATGATGAACAAATCATGTAGTATGTTCAAAGGCTCTAGTTACACGTGTATTAAGATGACACACTAGCGGAACCGATGATATGAAAAACATGAGGCTTTGCATGGCTAATGATCTAGTCGGAGTTAATCAATTTTTATTACTGTATTGTTAATTCATGAGCTTTCTCATGAATTATTTGTCCTATAATTGTATATGAAGCAATTTTAAAGGTTTTAAAGTCAAGCCCTAATGGTTCCATAGAAACAATTCCTTTTAAATCTTCAGGACAGCAAATAGTGTGTTAAGGGAATGGATGATTTTCACAGTTGTGCAGACATTCTCTAGCACACACGAATATGCTTCAGATGGGGGATTTACCTGTCTCATAGATTTTCAATTTAATAACATGGTATTTGAAAAGAAGGGAAGAAGGCATTTTTTGAGCAAGATGGGAAGAAGGCATTTTTTTCTATATTTAAGGCTTCCAGGGGCTAGCTATTTCTCTTTTGTAATGCAGATACGTGCAAGCCTGTAGGCCTCAACTGCCTTTTTCAGTTATTATTTTAAGAAAAATGGATTTGAGTTATAGCCTTTGTCCACTTAATTGTTCTGATTCATGATGTCCATGACCGTCTTAGAAATTCTTAGTCTTGTAACTAAGTTTTATAAACCAACGACTAAGTTAAATTGTAAAGAGTTGTTTTATTTTCTTCAATTAATTTTGGCTTTTCAAATTATGGCTTTCTTCCAATTACTTATTTTAAAAATAATTCTGTCTAGAACACTCTATTAATTTCATTTGTTACCTTTATCTTCTAGAATGAATATTTTCCCTATTTTTCAATAAAACATGAATAATAGAATATACAGTATAGTTGGAAGAAAAATTTAGAGCAGCCAATATCAGCCAATGGTGATATCGAAGACTATAATGAGAAGGAAAAAAGTGAGTAGGCTAACACAGTAGAGAATATGATGGCATTCTGAAGAGAAGATGCACCAAGGATTAGCAATGAAAGCTCTATTAAGTTCAAGACCTATTACATTCTAGAAGACACAAGGTACACAGTCCGGTAAACTAGAAAAAGGCTAGAAAAATTTCAAACAATAGTGACAGAAAGTCAGAAGTGCTCACATTTGAGTGATGTTAAATTTGTCACTGAGATTAAGTGCTTCCATACATAGGTAAGACACAAGGTAACACATTTCCTGTCAGGAAAAAAAAAAAGTCTGTATCCTAATACTCATATTATAAATATCATGGTCACATAATCAATGTTTCTGCATTGTTTTAAGTCAAATCTTCTTAGGAATAAGATACCAATTTGCATTAATTTCACATTTCTGGTTGTAAAAAAAATCAGAAGCTCCAAAGAAGACAACGTCATCACAAGTCTGAAGTTTTTGTCAAAGTAGCTAAGTTCTGAATCTTTCCCTCTATACGTGTGTACATGTACGTGTGCATCATGTGTCTGATTTCCCTTTATTTAGTAAACAGGAGATGGCAGTATCTGACCATTATTTAAAATATGAGGTAATTTAATATATCTAGCATTTATGTCTCAAAATGTGCCGTACACACATGCACAATATTCTCTACTATTTTGCAACTAGAGTAGAATTACATATTTAGTTTGATGAAAGCATTAGAAAGAAAAGCAAAGATGTTATTTGCTTCTGTTCTTTGATATGAGCTATCATGAGACCCCAAAATGACATATTTTGATAATGAATAGTTTTAAATTTAGAAAGTAATAAAATCTAAAAGACTTACAAAAGCCTGCACTTTTAGAAAGTTTGTGCTTTTTATGCTCTATATCTATAAATTCAATTAATAAAATTCTAATTTATTTACTACTATAGAAGCCATTTAACAATGATTTAAAATATATGAATAGTTAAATCTAGGGGTACTGGTTGACAAATGGCAAAGAAGGGAAGTAAACTTAGAAAGAAAGTGTGAACAGCTTTGCCAACCAACTTGCTATTTTAGTTTATGTAAGTTAACGGGTATTCATAGACGTGACACACATTTTGATAGCCTCTCAAACTAATCTGTCATTTCTTCTCCTTGTTCTTAGAGTCTCCTATAGAAATAAACAATGCCAGGTCCTCAAACTATTGTTCTCCTTTTCACTAGAATGTGAATTACCTTCTTGAAGCAGGGGTGCGGAGTGAGTAACTGCGAGTCATTTAAGATTGAATTTTCTTCCTGTTAAAGAGAAAGTCATATGTGAAGACAATAGCTTTCTTAACTTCCTTCCTGTTGTTTTGTCAATACTGAATGAGAACATATTTCTGGAGCTTCCATGACCATGAAAGAGATCATGGGAAAAAGGTAGGCTCACGATTCACAAGAAAGCTGATTTAGATAGCATATATTTTTATAAATGCTGAAAGAGCCAACTAAAAACACTTGGATGTCCAGAACGAACTTAAAAAAATTTTTGAGACACCTTCATAAAATGGTCTCTCTTTTAAGTTGTTGTGAGGCTTTCTATTTGCTATTTAATAATAATTCTAAGTAAAGAAAAACTATATTTTTACAATTTAGTATGAATTTTCCCATTTATCTTTGTATCATACAGTTATAGTTTTAATTGCAAATATAAGAGCATTTAACATAGATGTGAAATCACTGAAATTACACAAGTTATGATCTATAGCTGGTATGATCATGTGTATTTTATTCTTAAAACAATGAAAACATTACACAAAAATAATTCACTGGTTTTATTTCACTTTTTGATGTTTCTATTCTACCAATATTCTCCTTTTATTTTGCTATGAGTAAGATTGAAAGAAAATAAAACTATGGGTCACCTTGTCTCTCCTTTTCCTTCTATGTCATCATTTTCAGTGTTTATAGTTGGCAAGCATGTGGAAATAACATGAGTAAGAAAATATATGATTGTTTTCTTTGGGTATGTTTCTTACAATGTCATTGCCTTCTTTATGATTTGGAGCAACAGAAAGTTAAAGACTCTTGGGGCTGTCGATACCTGTACTTAATTATAACATGCCTGCCTACCTTATGCTTGCTTTAAGTCTCACTGGCTCCCTCATATTGTAGATCCACTGAAAGTCTGTGTTTATGGGGACATCACAAGTGTTTGTGTCAATGGGTGGCAAAAATACACAGAATGTGGTGGCAAGAAAAGGCAGACATACCATACTATCTGTATCTGCACTTCTCACTTGCATACTCCATTGCTCCACAGAACTTCACTTTCAATATATAAATTCTAATAAAAAATAAATATTAAGAATTGAAAGATGGTGACAACATAGCATCAACTCTAAAGCCTTCTGAGCGTGGTGCCTCATGTGACTGTGTGGGTCATAAACCTATGAAACCAGACCTGCTGCTCAACTTTATCCTGAAATTATGCATAGGTGAAAAAAGTTTAACCACTTTTGTTGAAGCCATTTATAATTAGTCTACTGGATATTCTCCCATTTACCCTCCAGATCCAATCGTCACAGTCTCTACCTTGTCCAAATTTTTATGTGCCACAGATAGTTAATGACTTATTGAATCACCCACAATCCCTCTCCTTTGTCTTCCAGAGTTGGATTTGGTCAAAGAAAGTTATCACCACAAGGCCTTTTGACCCTTCTCTTTTATCACCTAACAGTGTTTTGGCAATGCTGTTATTCTCTGCTGAAGACCACAGTTTGGGATGGGCAGCTCCTATACTCTTGGTACTAGGTGCCTGAATTAGCTTCCTCAGACTTTTCTTCGGCTTCTGTTCCTGGGAGCTTCACAATTCTGGTCTGTTCTCTACCCTTTCCACACATTAATAAGTGATCCTTTATAAACTCTTTCTAATCTTTGACTGTCCCATCTTTTTGCTTTTAGGATCTTTAGTGATGTAATTGGTGATACTGTGTTCTTTATGAAGCCCCCCCAAAAAAATTCCTAAATCTTGCAATATTATTTTCCAGAAACTACCAGTGCCTTCCAGACAAAGGAATGCTGGAGACACACCTGCTTTGAAACAAAATTGAATACAGGAGCTCCTCACAAGAGAGAAGAAATACACACCATAGATAATTGTGGCAGATAGGGGGTGGTCTCACTACAATTTTGTTAGAAAAAATTATAGAATTTGGACTAGTGTTAGATGATTTGGGGGCTGGTTGATGGAAGGAGGATTTGCTATAGATATGTGCATCAGGAAGTGGGGGGAAGGATTAGATTGACTATCTTAAACCATTTAATCTAAAAGGAGGAAAAATAAAAATAGGTTGAAATTTTAATCAGAAAGAAAGAGCAGTCAGCTGGGAGGGGAATGTTTACTATTTTGGTGTTTGAACAGCGACTCTGTTTTTGTCTGTGGTCATGGCTTCGGTCTCATGTCATCATGGTACACACGTGAACCTGTCTTATAGTGTTGTGTGAGACTGCACTCAAGAGAAGACTACCAAAGGCTAGTTGTGATAGCTAGGTACCTCCTCACAACACCAAGGTCTAAGGCTCAGGGTGAGGTCAGTTGCCAGAGATTAGAAGCTGCTTTTTCTCTCTCACCATTTACTCATTTAACCACATTCTATTAATATATTTGCATTCAACTTAAGCATTACTAACTCCATTAAGACACTTATATTTATTATTATTCTTTTTCTCTGACATAATATTTCTTCTCTAACCCTCTTAAATAACCACTTATGCCCCAAATTAATTTAATTTTATCATACTTTATTATTTTCATCTTTTTATAGTGCTTATTTTTCTCTCCTCAATAAGATTGCAAGTTCATACAAAAATAACCATATTTATTTATTTATTTTAAATTTTATTTTATTATTAGTTTTAAGTGTACAGTACATTGGTTAGGCATTTATGTAGTTATAAAAAGATCCCCCTAATTTCTCTTTCACCCCTCTGGCTCTCCACCTATTACATTAATGTTAACTGCATTCCCTATGCCATGATCCCCATCTCTGTGACCATATATCAACTACTAATTTGTACTTCTTTAACCCTTCACCCCATTCTCCTAGCCCTCTAATCCCTTTCCCCTCTGGCCATCACCAGATTGTCCACTATGTTTGTGAGTCTGTCTTTGATTAGTTTGTTCTTTTTGTTCCTTAGATTCCACATATAAGTGAAATCATATGGTATTTACCATTCTCTGTCTGACTTACTTCACTCAGCATAATAACCTCTAGGCTCATCCATGTCATTGCAAATTGTAGGATTTTATTTTTTTAATGGCTGATATTTTAATATTCCGTTGTATGTATGAGCTGCAACTTCTTTATCCAGTCATCTGTTGCTCCCATATCTTGGGTATTGTGAATAGTGCTACCATGAACATAGGGTTGCATAGATCCTTACTAATTATTATTTTTGTTTTCTTTGGATAAATACACAGAAGTGCAATTGCTGGGTCAAAAGGTATTTTAATTTTTTGAGAAACCTCCAAACTATTTTCCATAGTGGCTGTACCAATTTGTATATTTTAATTTTTATCTGCCAAAATGCACATATACAAAAAAGGTTGCAGGTGGCTTCAAAAGGAAGGGACACTTAATTTTTGGTGATATACATTTTTTCTCAAAATGTAGCTTAGTAATCTGTGATATACATATTCATGCTTCTCATACACTAAATGAAAAACATGTTCTTTATTTGACTACTATATGTTTGTTATGAATCTGTCAAATGAACATTTATCAAGTGGAGCACAGGATGCAGGATGGTAAATTTTAGTTCAACAACAGACCACAAGAGAAATTGAAATTGAAATTTATCACTCTCAGGTTTTAGAAGTACCCAACATGCCTTGAGGGGCCACAAGGAGTGGTCAGGACATTGTGCAGAGAAAGAGAGAAGCAGAACCTTGGGCACAGGCCATTATCAATGTTTATAAGTGAGTGGCATGTTTTGGGGTTCCTAGGCTAAGACAAGATTGGTCAATGAAAACCAAAAGAGTGTTGTTTGGTAAATTACATGGTAGTTTTATCATGAGAAACACACAAGGGAAAGGTGGTGGGAGGCAGAGCAGTCTGTTGATTACAAAGGCTTTCATGTAAGGGACTTATATTTGTTTATAACTCTTCAGGCTGCTCTCTAGGACAGGAGCTTGCATGAGGGACCAGTGTCAGTTCAAGGCCCCTGCAAACTGCTGCTTGGTTAAACAAAATGTATGCAGAAGCAACAATACCATGGAATAGCTTGGATAAATTCTCAACAATGTTCCAGTGTATATGGAATTTCTGAGAGTATGATTATCAATGGGAAAGATAAACAGAAATATCAGTAGTAGTATTGCTTAGTCAATATGTTAAGGTTTTGATTTTAACAGGATATCAAAAGCTTAGAGCTTCTCATGGAGAATGGTGTTCTTTGTGAAATTGTTAAGATAATGAGCCTGAACTAATAAAAATTATACTTAACATTATGGTGATACTTTCTGCAAAGCAAGTGAGTTAATGTTTTCTATTTATAAATATGTGCATATGGTTCACAGCATCAGCTCCATGTTAAAACCCAAAGGGAAGACACAAATGCATTGACATTCGTGTCTAAATAAGTCCTTAATTATATTTACATGGGTTCCTGATAATGAAAAATATATCATTCATTCCTTTCCATTTTCATGCGTAAACCATCATATGTAGTTATCCACTTTTACTCAAGTTTTCCTTGAGGCAAGTGTTTCCAATCTGTACTATATTATTTAGCTTCAAATATTTTATCCTTTTCCATATTGCTAAATTTTAGAAATAGTATGTCTTTATTTATGTTTAAGTTCTAAAATTTGATTCTTCCCTTTGTTATATCAACTTATTTATATCTAAAGTCAACAAAAAGCAGAAAGACCTTCATATCTTCTAAAGGTTTAAAGTAACTTCACATTATAGAACACTGTATTGGCTTGTGAAAACAAGAGAAAAGCCAGGAAAATAAGATAAGGTAAATTTGCCTGTTGATCACTCTGATACAGAAGATTTAATAAGATATTTCAAAAGGGAAAATAGAGCCCTACCTATTTGCAAACAAGACCTGTAGTTACCTTCCAATGATTTCTTCCCAATCTCATTCTCAGTCCCAGGCAACTGGAAAATAAAAAAGCAATGCTATTCCCCAGAGTGTGTAGCTCTGAAGTAAATAAAGTAGGTATATATGGAAAATATTAATCCATCTATACTATATTGAAGTAAATATCTGTTCATGTTCTATTGAAATTTCTGGATTAAAAATAAATACACTAAAAAGAAATAACATAGCAACTATCGAAACTTACTACAGAATAAGTAAATAAATTTTTAAAAGAAGGACTAAGAATATATATTTTTTGAAGAAACAAGTGAGAGAAAAATTTCCTGAAGTCCCTTTATGTTAAAATTAGAACCTTATGCTAACATGAGCTCAAGATTTCAAAGATATACTGATGAAGCAGCCAAAGGAGATGAAAGTAGAGATTTTATTGCAATTAAAAACTGTAAGAAACACAGAAGTCACTGATAAAAACCTAATCAAAAGCATAGAGGGGGATCTTATACTTTTACAGTTACTATGGAGGAAAAATTAGAAAAGAGACAAAAAAATTGACAATATGAAAAGTTATATGAAGGAGAGGCCTACACTATCCACTATAATAAACAACACAGAAAATACAAGTATTTATTCATAATAGAAGAAAATCATTTAAAACAAAAAATAAAATCATGTCACATAGCAATATCAGAACTTAAGTATAACTCTCAAATTAAATATGTATCCTTTTATAGAAAGTAATTGATAAGAAGAATTAGAAAATGTCATGTAGAGAATACCTGCTATCTATATGATAGAGAATGACGCTACTACTCTCTACAGCTACATTAGGTGACAAAAGAGAGTGAAACACTGCCTAACTAAAGGGTGACCCAAGTATATTATACTGTTAACTTATCATTAAGAGAGACAGAAATTCTCATATGTGAATAACTGAATCACTCCAGCTGTTGGGATCAGGCTTGTTCTTCACCCGGTATAAGTCTCAGACATTGTTCCTTCTAATCGTCTCAGGTGGTTCTTTTGTGGATTTAGGTAGTTTCCTCACACACATGTGCCAAGTTTTACTCAACTGAATACTCTAGGCAGAGTCTTAAGAGATATCTGCAGTGTTTCATTTTTTTTCAGTTTTCTCCTCTCCTCTCCTCTTCCTTGTAAGCTCTCGCTGCATTGGCTTCCCTGGTCTTCCAACTCTTGTCTCCTCACCTTGAGTAGACTTCCAGAGACTTTTTGGATTCCCCTTCCTGTATCATGGTCTATAAACTTCCTCCAGGTAATAAACTGGGACAATTATCAGGCTTACCTTGTCTGTTTCCTTCCTCTCATGGTTACCTAATATGTAGTGACATGAGAGCTATTTATATTTTTTATCAATGTTTTTATTCAGGTGGATGAATAAATCTAGTCTGTTACTCCATATTGGCCACAAGAAATCATATATTCTTAATCTCTGAATCAAGGATATCTTATATATTGTAAAATCACTACCCCCACTTTAATTTTTTCCCTTAGAGTAAGAGTGAAAGGAGAAAGAAGAGAGGAAGTCGTTTTCTCAATTCCACCTAATACCTAATATCTGATGGTTGTGAAAATGTATCATTTTAGCTTCAAATCTTGTGGAAAGGAAACAGGAACATTATATTGCACTTTTATCATCTTTACTTTCTACATATTCCCATCGTTAACAAGTCTTTACTAATAGGGAAAAAATATTGTCTGTACTCCATAGATAAGAAGCTAGATAACTCATCTTACCCATCAATTTATAATTATATAATTAAAGTAACTTTATAATTATTTTGAGAATTGTGAAAACAGTCAACTTGAAGAAAGTCAAGGAATTGTAAACATTCTACATTTATCATATATTCATTAATGATCATCATTTACTGTATTTGAATGTATGACCTTCTGCAAACCAAAGGACATATGACTGTTACAGGATATCTATATGGATTTGTGTTGCGTCTACATAAAACTATAATATATTCTTTGACAGTTATACATGACATATGGAAATATCCACAGCTTTTAAAAGGTGACATTTCTTTTGAGTTTTTTTTTTCTGTAGCTGTTATTATCCCCTTTCTTGCCTATTTCAAAGTCTGCATTATTGCCTCTTCTTTCACTTTTATACTCCAAAGATTATATGTTTCCTTAAAAATGTATGTTCTGTTATAACTATTGATATGGATGAGCTTAACTTCAACTGGTAAATTAAAACCTAGATATAGTAGTGGTTTATATTCAATGAAATATCATCGCCCAAATCCTTTTCAATAATATAAAGGAAGAATCAATTACTTAACTTGGTAGCACTGCTGGAGTGGATTTTTCACATGTTAATCCTTCATCTACGGGTAAATTTGTCTCAGAAAACATCTGTCTCCAAGGCATTAAATGTATATTGGTGAGAGAAACATACAGAATCTGTTAAAAATACTGAAACAAATCAATAGAGGTCCTGATATACAAAATGAACATATTAAATTGATGAACTTTTTTTCCCCATTATTTCTTTTAATAAGCCTAACAGAAGCCATTTGCCTTCACTTAACTAGATTAGTTCTCAGTTCAATACCAGGAGTATATAAACTGTTTCTTTTTCTGCTATGACTTGGTTCACAGAGACTTTACTCATTTTGCCATTCTGGTCCATTAAATGAATCAAGATGTGCAAACTCGTGCCTTTGTTAGAAGTCATGCTATGTGGGAGACACAATGGTGACACCATGCTGGTCACCTCGATGGATGAACACAAGCTGATAAGACTTAGAGAAAAGGAAGTAGCAAATAACACAGACATCTTTTGCAAGTTGTTGTATCTGGCCTCCTCTAGCACTGGGAAAGAAATGCAACATGAGTAAACGTCGTTTGATTTTCGAGGCAACATCTAACAACCCCTTTGCTTAATAAACTGAAAGTTTATTAAGGCTCAAATCAGAAAAAAGCTCTCCAACCTCTCCAGATTTCTGTGCTACACATTACCCAGTAGATTCACTAGTCCTTACGCTAAGCACTCTCATGGAGACTATGACAAGCTCCAATATGTGAATTAAAGTGCAGAATTTTAGAATTTTGGAACATAGTTATGCCATCATTGAAGAAAACTATTTTTCTTTTGAAAAAATTTTCCAACTTTTTACAAGCACAGAAAAAAGACTGGCTGCTTATGTATATGCCACCAAATTAATGTGCACATGAGCTATCTATCCATCAAAAACTGGACATTAATCAGGCTGCCCACATGAGGCAGAAGTAATCTATCATCAGGTGTGATTTGGTCCCAAATGCCCTAAATATTCTTGACAAGTAAGTGTCTCTGCCTCTTAAGTCTTCCTTAAACTCCTACTGAATACACGCCTTTTTCCTGACCTATGTCTGTAGCCTTGAAAGGAGTTCTAAGTTAACAGTTAATTTAGCAAGAAAAGTTTAGGTCAGGATTTTCAGATGT
Source organism: Eidolon dupreanum (assembly GCA_028627145.1). Taxonomy (NCBI): domain Eukaryota; kingdom Metazoa; phylum Chordata; class Mammalia; order Chiroptera; family Pteropodidae; genus Eidolon; species Eidolon dupreanum. The sequence goes on from CM053507.1 coordinate 11,817,253, forward strand.
TTTGTACAATATTCCGATTTACTTGAAAGTGGCTTGCTGCTTCTTTATAGCCCCACCCAAGAGTAGACCTGAAGTATATATAGTGGTGAAGAAAAATCCTAGAGACAAAAATTTAAGCAGCACATCTAGTTGTTCATCTTACCTAGAACAATAGAAGGTTAAGAATATATACCTATATTGATTTATAGGCTATAGCTAATAGTTTGGCTGTGGAGTTAGAGACATGGAAGAAATGTACTTGAACAACTGATAAAACGACCTCTCCACATAACCTCTTTGTTTAAAGCATATCCATTCTCTTTAATTATTCAGGCCAAAATCCTTGGTGATTTCATTAAATCTCTCTTTCTCAGATCCCACAACAGATTTACTTGAAATTTCTATTAAATTGATCTTTAGAAGACATGCAACATTTGGGTACTTCTCTTTAACCCCCCTGTCACCGTTGGGGGAGATCTAAATCCGGCATCACCCCAATGGCACTGGAGGCCTTAGTCCTTTTTGCCGATGCTATAAAGAATTACAGATCAGTGAAGATTAGAAAAAGTAAGGTTTACTGAAGTACATTTCAAGAGAGAAATGGGCTACACCAGAGAGTGTTGTAGCCTCATAGCAGTGAGGAGGTCATTCTTATATCTGGGCTGTGATGAGTGATTACAGGGCCGTGCTAACAGATTGATGTATGAGGTCATTTTGTTTGACAGTTGGTTGTTATATAATCTATTGTAAACTGTGCATGTTCCTTCCCAGAATTCAATCTGTTATAATTAGATTTATGGACATCTGTGCATATGCATGATATTATTATGATGGTATAATGAGGCCGAGGTGAAAAGAAGGGCAGAGAGAGTACTCCTTACTCTGCAAGTGTTTGTGGCTGGCCTAAGCTTGTTGCTATGCTGTGGTCATTTATTTCCTGTACTAAAGGATGTAGGGCTACTGTTATTTGAAAAATGTATTTTTTCTGGGAGATAGTTGGAGCGAACTTTTGACTGGGCCATCAGTGTTGTCATTCCTATGGTTGAGTTGGGCCTTTGCTCCTGTCACTCATGGCTACCTATCTACCTGACACCACTTCACAGTCCTGATCCATTTCAATTCCTTTCCTACTATTGAAGTAATAACATCTTATCTGGCCTTCCAGAGCTTCCCTTTGTCTTCTTCAGCCTGTTCTCAACAAAGCAATCCTCACTATCATTGTTAAAACATACATCTGAACAGAATATGCATCTCTGAATAAAATCTCTAATGTCTTCTCATCTCACTTTGAAAACAATAGGGTTCTTACCCTTTTGGCATTATCTTCTGATCTCCCTCTCATGAAGGACCACTTCTGTTATTTGGCCTTTCACTGTTTGACCTTAAACACTGCTGCCTCAGGACATTTGCACTTATTCTTCCTCCAGATAACTATAAGGACAGTATGTTCATTATCTTTAGGTCTTTACTAAAAATTCACCTTTTAGGTTAACCTTACTCATGATCCCATGTAAAAATTTAAATATTTACATGATAAAAATCCCAGGTAAAAAACCCACACTCCATAACATATTATCTAACATAATATATATTTTATGTATTAATTTTACTTATATTCTGACTTTCTTTCTAAAAAGTAAGCCCCCAAGGGCAAGGATTTTGGCCTCTTTTATTTATTTACTAACAGCTTCTAGCTCCTAGAACAAGGCCAAATACACAGTAATCATTCAATATGTTGTTAAATATGCATATTGAAATATGTAATTAATTTAATAATGCTATTATTTAAGAAATAAAATATAATAATATCTGAGTTAAGTAACCTATTGAAGAAGAAAAAATTAAATGTAGTTGTGTCTGAAGCAAATAGAAACTTTTGTTGAATGAAATATGAATGAATGAATGAATGAGCAAATTAAAACCATAAAGTGACCTTTCCTCGAATGTTTATGTAAGTTTGCCTTTTTTAAAATTTTCTTTCTCTTTGTCTTCAACCTTTTATAAATATATATTTAACTTAATGTGAGGCAAGTAGTTTTTAATAGTTCTTATTAAAAAGTGAACAGTAAGGAAGACAAATTCTCTGCTCAAACTGAATTATGTCCTGTACGTAGTACTACTTGATGTCTCTTAGGAAAGTAACTTAACAATAATTTGACCTTAAAAAAATAATCCTAAATACAGTACTATAAAATGTGTCTTACAGCAGCTGTGAGACTTATATTAAAGCATTCTGAATATATTTAACAAACTGAGGCATACAGTTTGCCTGTCTCCTATTTTTGGTTAACTCATGTATTTGAAATGACTAATTTACATTTTGTTATTTCTTAATATAATTAATGCCTGATTTTATACAAAGATCATATGTTTATGATATTTTACAGCTCACTTGTAGCAATGTTTCTAACTAAACAGATGTGTTTTTCTTTAATTTTTTTTCTTTAAAATGATTAAGGCCTGTCATAACATTTTTTGATGCACAAAAGAGCAATTTAAAACCTCCCACATGACAATGCACAATCTTGGCAATTCATTTATATTGTTGAAAGTTTTTCAGATTTTTTTTTAGAAATTAAAATATTGCATGTATCCATGGAATGCAATTTACAGTTTACTCACTTCAGATCAATAAGGATTTATGAAGTAAAAATCAATGTTATTAGTGATTTAAAATTTTGTAGTTTGTAAGTTTAAAAAAATTAGACTTTTAATGGAGCTATTAGAAAATATGGATCACTTTTTATCATATAAATAAATACTTTTTTAACCAGAGGGTATAAACCATGTAAAGTAATGACAGAAATAAAATAATACATAGTAAATTGAGCACATGCATACTGTTTTATGTATGTTATATGTTTATGTATATTATATATTTCATAATCAGTTAGCTAATTACATGACAATTTTAATAAACAAAGACAACTGCAACATACTGATTGTATTCTCACCGAAAGTATGTGTGGTCAGCAATGTCAGAAACCAGTCCATTTTTTTATGACCATAAGAATTAATCTGAATGATAATTATGCCTGAGAGATCGTATTTAATTTCATTTGAGAAAATTATATTATGATAAAAATAAACTCAGAATTATTATTACTTGCTTTTTTATCTTTATTTTTTCCTTTGTGTTTTAATAAGTATGCTTAAATGTCAGCAGTAGCATCAACTAATACTAATTAGAGTGACTGAAGATTTTATCTGAATCTCAGGTGGATGGCTCAAAATTACCTCTTATCTATTAGGCCTATTGCTTTGTAGTGATTTTAAAAGCAACTTTAAAATTTCTCATCTGGATAATAGCTCTAAATTTCCCACTGACAAAGTTCAAAATAAATTTATTAGCCAAAGTTCATCTTTTCCACTGAATGTGTAAAATCTCTAGGAGTTTGCTCTATCTTCTATTAAAGGTTTCATAAAATACCTAAACAATATAGAATTTTTAGATTTATTCATGATGAGAAATATTTTACACTGTCTACTGTCACATGTATTTGTGCTCTGAGTTAGGGTATTGGGTACATGAACCCAGTGATGAATACAATCAGAAACATAGCTCGATGTCAGAATTAGTGTGGATTCATAGAGGGTCTTTACTTAGCTCTATTATATTTTTTAATAATTCTCTAAGAAATTCCATACAGTAAACAGATTTTTCAACTTAATTTCAATGCAGATAGTAATAGATATTAGGAGAAACCTTTGAAAATGCAAGGAGTACCTCTAAACATATCCGAAAATCACTTTCCTGCAAAAAAAAAAATTTTTTTGATTGCTTCATTGTGTTATTTTCAGGTTGCCTGGTAATTAATTTGGTTACTGTCCAATTCCATTTTAATTTGTCCTGTTTTAGCCCTACTTTGCAAAAAGCTCTATTATCATTTTGTGTGCTGAAGAGGAGACAAATGTTATGTCCTGCATTCTTGTGTATGAAAGGTCAGTGCAAACTGTATTCTGCAGTTTTCTCCAGTTGTGGCTGTGCATGAGAGACTCATGTAGGGCCTTTCACATGTCTCCTTAGCTCTGAAGCTTTCTTCAATTTTGATTATGCAATTTTGGTTATTTGACTAAAATTATGCAAGGTTAAACAAATCACATGCTATTAACTTAGCAAATGAAAGTCTTTCTTGAAAAGTAAACATGCAAAAAAAATAAGCTTTCTAAAAAGGGGTTACAATGCAAACTAAAGTAACTCTTACCATGGTGTTTAAGGCAAAGGAAGAAGTATCCATAGCAGTAAAAATTATAGCTGATATTGTATGATGACATACAGTATATGTGATACAATATTTCACACACAACAGAATACAATGCTAAAGAATGCCTTTCCTTTTAAATTGCTCCTTGGTTGAAATCCAAGAGAAAGCCATACTAATTTAAGCATAAGCAGAGTTTTTAGAAGAATGTGACAAATATTTACAAAATGTCCAGGAACAAAATGAGGTCTAGAATACATCAAGTATTAAAATATCGATCTTTCTCTGTTTGGGATGTTATTGCTGTCATCACCACTGTTGTCACTGGACACTTCTTGCTACTCTAGGCACTTCCTCTTTCTATCTTTGAATTCTCAGGTCAGCCAATAAAACTATTAACACCCAATCACCTCTGCATCTTTGTGTTAGTTTTTCAACAATCAACTGTCAGATGGAGTGTTCATTGCCCAAGTCTCAGGCACATGCCTATAGGTTAAATTACTAAAGAAGGAGAAGGGTAGATAAATATTTTCATTTAACATATATGATTGGAGTACCTCCCCCATTCCCCACTCAATGGTAAAAGTGTTTAGAAGTGTTTATCAGATATTTCAGATTAATACTATAGTTCACTACTTTAACTGCACAAAAAATGCTGTATAGTTCCCACCACAAATACATTAGGGAAACTGATGTTGACACCAATCCTAGCGGCGATCTCCTAAAAGATGTTGCACAGGAAGTCATTTTGTTTCTTTGACTCTGTCAATTTATTTCAGGACAAAATATATTTCCTTGAATTTGACCTAACAGTAAGTGAACTATTTATTATTACAAAATTAATCTTCCAAGATAGCTGAGTCAGCATTCTTTTTATTTATTATGTATAATATTGATCAAATTTATGATATAAACATTTAAGTTTGTACAAAAATAAAATCAGATTAATTACAGCAATGAGATTAATTATCATGGACTATTTTATGGAATATTTTATCTTTATAATAAAATTTGTATTTTGATAATAGGTTTTGTTCAATCACTATGTAGTGTTCCTTTTATCATAATCAGAAAATATTTACATGTGATATATTTCATCTGTATTCTGACATTAGATGATTTCTGAAAGATTTCTCAGCTGCTTTATAGAGACTCTTATTTTAAACTTTACCCTATTAGCAGTTATTCTTGATAGAATAAACATTCTCAGGAATACCATGTAGAGAGAAAATAAATCATCTTCAAAATTTACTTGAATTTAAGAAGGTTAAACATATTTGTCTTCTATAATCTGTACTGTGAGTTAAAGTATAATCCTCTTGCAAAAACTTCATAATTTAACAGGCAAAATGGATTTTAGTTTTTTTATATATAAATATAAATATATACATTTATATATTTATAAATATATTTTAATATATATACATAAATACACATACATATATATGTAAATAAATTATGCATAAATAAAAATGTATAAAACATAAATGTATACTTTATGTAGTCATTATAAGGCAAATAGTCATCTAACCAAGGCCAAAAAAAAAACTTTCTGGATCCTGGAGGACTGCCATGTGCCTTCTCCTAATCACAATTCTCTCCTTTCTACTAAGTTAACTGCTATCCTAATTTTTATGGTGAACACTTCTTTGCTTTTGTTTTTTATGTTTCTGTCTGTCATAGACTGTGTATATTGTAAATGCAGAATTAAGTATGTGATGTCTTTGAAGTAGAGCTTAAGAAAATGTAACCATAATTAATACAATTAAAGTAATATCCTTAAGAAAACAACAACGTTTTGAAACTCACTGCAGAAAGATTTAAAAATCAAAATTTTATGGGATTTAAAAAAAAATCCTCATAAGAAAGGTAAAAACAAGTAGAAGCCTGCAGGTTTTATCCTTCCTACATTCAGTTTTTAGAGATTGAGTAGGAGTATTTGTTTTGCTTGTTTCTTTGATTTTGAATCCTGTGTGCTAAATTTTAAACAAAGTGCTAAGAGTATAGTTTGAGTAACATTTTAAACTATATTCAATTCAACGTAACATATTCATGAGTCTAAAGATGAGAATGGGTGGTTATTTGAGAAAATCAGATAAAAGGAGACTGGGACTATAAACTTACATTTTACACATATCCAAATATTATTTACATTAAATTGGAGTAGTAAACATGTATTTTCTCTTTTACGTCTTTATTGACTTTGACCTCTGTTTCAGACTATGGAATTCAATGGATTTCAGTATGTGGTCAAATAGCTAATAAGCATTTATCTTTGACTTGACCTCTCGGGTTGGAGAATATTTAACCATGTTCTTTATTTATTCTTCCTATATTGTTGTATAGATTCATGGGTTGAAAATTTGTTCTTTGAAATCTCTCTTTGGACTCCAACTTGTTTAACATTCCTGTTTCTTGTCCTCATATTGAAAGGGGAGTTCTTATTCTCTTGTTTAATTCCAAGGTGGTGTGATAAACTCAGATTTATTACTTTAATCTACTTGCACAGAAATTGTGAAATCACATTTCACAATACTGAAAAATTGAATTAATAAAAGCATTTGTTTGTATAGCCCTTTGGCCTCACAATCTGATAGACTTTAACAGTGTTACTTGAAGGGACATGCAAGCTTTAGATAATCTTGCCAGAAAGAATTATACAATGATTAAAATTCAGCAATATATGTCTTGCAACAAAGCTGGTTCTCTTCTTTCTCCTCTTTGAAGGGCAAAAAAAGGAAAGCTGTGAAGCTGAACAAAAGGAAATAAAAACATTAGCAGATAATGTTTTCTCGTATTTTTAGAAACTTTAGTCTAGTGAATAGAAATGCCAACTCCTCTTTGAAACCTAAAATCTGGCTTTGTTGAACCCAGGACTGACTGTACCCTTTGTCAACTTGCCTCTCTTCTCAAGGAGCATTATATTAGCATCGGATCTTTTTAGACTGACCTAGTGCCTACACTTTGACTATGTAGTTTATATTTATCCATCTAAATTAAAATTAAGCATTCTTTTCACCCTGAAAAGAAAATGGGCTCTCTGACCCCTTCAGGTTAAATAGAATTAGATGTTTTTTTTCTTATCAGACACTTACTTAATATTTGCAAGTGTTTAATTAGGGTTTAGAGATTAATATGGAGCAAAAGTTCATTGGAAACCTGTGTTTCATATATTTAAATATGTGAAAGTTATACACCAACTACAAACTGCTATAACATAACATTTTGTCCAGCTATCTTGACAAATACTTCTTCACAATGACTGTAATGCTGGATTCAAATTTTGAATTTTGATGTCTGAGTTCTATCCCATGGTCTACAGGCTACTCTTTTTCTCCCCTGACCTGGCAGGGCCTAGGTGGTTGAGCTCCAGTCTGCAAGTCCAACTCTATCTACGCCCTATATAAATATTGTCTCTCAGCCACTTTCTTGGCCCTGTAGTTATATATTAGTAGTATATTTTGCCCTTAAGACAATTGACACAATTAGAGAATTATATATTCCCTGCATGTGGCCTCAGGGCTGTTGGGCAAAAGTTCTGGAATCATAGGTACCCAGAGAATGGTTTAGAAGGGAGGATGCTGGTAGGACACATCTCTTTGGTCTGGCAGGCTCCTTGCCACAGGTGTTGGGTATTGCTGGAGGAGAGCCAGAGTGAGTAGACTTAAATTTGTCTTACCTAGGTCTAAAGAAAGTGTACTATTCTATTTTCACTCTAAAGACAGAGGCTGTCTTATTCATCTTTATATCCCCGGTGTTATTTGATATTCAACGAGATCATTTTGTTTTAGTTATTATTGTTGAATGAGGATATTCAAACACAGAGACATAATGTAATTGTACTAAGGTCATGTAGCTAGTGAATGTCAAAAAACACAGCTCAAATTCAAACTTCAAAATTAGAGTCTGCTGCTATCAAACTCCTTAATTATTGTTTCATACTAATTCCTTTACAATAAAGCATATAAAAGTACAACCACAAGTAACGTTAAGGAACCAAAGGTCTGATGAGTTAAAGGATCCCAACTAAAGGAAAACTTAAAATAGCCTGTAATATTGAGGAATAATTTTATGGAGAAAGTCTGATGGAAACAGAATTTTTCAAGTCTGAATATGATTTAGTCAAGGTTGTCAAGAGAATTCTAAAAGGGGAGAAGAATGATCAGTTCCTTATTTTGTTTACTTTATTCACCCATAATACAGAAAAAAAGAAGGTACATTTAAAGTAAATGTCTGCTCAAAAGAAAAGGAGTCAACATTTAATTGAGATAACAAAGGTCATGAAATTTTGTTTAATGACATTGTATCTTTACAATGTTCTCAACAATAGGAATATATGTAAATTGAAATGTTTACAGATTATTTTGAAGACAAAGTCTTCAGATGAGACTATTCATAGCAATACATTTACAATATATCTGCCCCCCTCAGAAAATCAGGATTCCATCTAGCAAAATAAATCTTTTTTTAGATATCATTCTCATATTAAGAGAAATATTTGTAAAGGATATTTACATGTATGCGTTGAGGCTAAAAATTCTCTCTTACTCTCTATCTCTCATTTAGTTGAATAAAGGCCACAAGAAAATTATGCTGTCAACCACATAAGAATTTTTCTTTCAAATTATTGTGAAACATACCATTTCTGTAGAGACAGAAGTCTGCTTAAGTGTTTAACAGAGCAGGATTTAATGGAAGAAAGAAAGGATGATTCTTTTCTAAAGTGATAACAGGTCCTATTTGTCCCAATTTACAGCAGCAGGGGAGGGAAAAATGTCCCTAATATGCAAGTAAACTATCCAGGTGCAGAGTGTGCACACAAAAAGATAAGCTGGGTAGTGGCTGAGTAATTACAGTAATTCGGGACATGTAAATATATTTGGTGCACCAAAAAAAAAAACATAAATAAGTATAATAGAAATAGTGTAATTAAGAAAATATGACTTTAGGTTAAATCATTCTACACATCCCAAGCAAAGGATTTAGTTGCTAACAGAACAAAAATCAAGGATAATATGCTCATTTGAATACCAACTTTTAAATCATATTTCAAAGTCAAATGTAAACTACAGCTAAGTTAGGTACAGCTGATTGTCTAAGTTGGAAAAATTATATAATAGTATATTCCAAGAATGCCTTTTTATGAACAAATAACAATTCCTTTAATTTCTTTGGGAAATAGTAATGGACCACTGAAGCAGACTTAATGAGAATAAGTTTCAGAAACAATACAGCAAAGTGGTAGATCATCTCATTTTCAGGAGTATTATACTATACTGTCTAGCAATTTAAAAACTACTTCTACAAAAAGTTAATGGTAAGGTGACAAGGTAAATAGACATTAGATTTCTTGCTTTTCCAAACATCTTTAGTTCTATACCTAATTCTGATTGTTATGAACAATCATTAGAATGTATTTGATTTTCTAAAAGCTTTCTATTTAAACCAAGTACATACTCTAATATAGTTTTCCTAGAAGTATTTTTTTAGTGTTTTTATAAAATTTTACAAGTTTAAGATATTTTTTTCAAAATAGAGCCTCAAAATGAGCCACGTTCAGATTTCTCCCACATATAAAGTAGTAGATAATACCACTCATAAAGAATTCTAATACATAGTTTTGTAAATGCTCAAACAATGCATACTTCAAGACTTCTGAAGTAACACACATAGGAGAAAGTCATATAGAAAGAATGGCTAGCATATGTTCAGGATCACTTTTGCTCCATCACACTGGGGAACAGTGATATGACAAGACAGGATCTCTAAATCAGGGATAAAAACTACAACCATTAGTCTGTGGAACATTTAAATTGAATTATTAACAAAGCAATGGTTTCTCTCTTACTGGGATTAGTGTCTGTTGTAATAACAATATGATGTAGTAGAAGCTACACACTAACCTTCTTTTTCCAGTTTAATAGCTGTTGTTGGGACAACATCAGTTCTTCTCCAGAATAATCAGTGTATTGATGCCTAATCTTGGTTGTGGATTAGAATTGATTATTGTAAGCACTGTGGTTCTGGTCAATTTCTTGGAAAAACTGCAGGACAACTCATTTAATGGGTGTTTAGTCTATTGATTTTAAATCTTGATGCATGAGCTCTTATTCTCATATGGTCATGGCCACCAAGAGCATCTGTGATGTTGCGACTCTCTGCATGCATAGTAATAACAATAGTGGAAAAATGCAAAGAACAATGTTACACATATTGTCATTTCCTTCAAGGAACAATCAATATTGTATAGAAATGAAATATACAAAGAAAATAATTTAGCATTGACAATCAGAGCATTTAGGGGAATGAACAATAGGAAAAGGAAATGTTAACATCCCTAAGGTTATATGTAGTCGTTAGAGAAATGCAAATTAATAAATATTAATTAATGTAATCTCTGTCTTCTATAGGAAGAATACAAGCAATACTGAGCTAGAGTCAGCTCATGGGAGCTGATTGTTAGATTTTCGGGTAGCTTATAATCAGCTATGATGGGAATATTCATGCTATGGAAATCAACAAATCCTAAAAGTCAAGGCTTCTCTTTTACCTCCCAAAGGGCTAATTATTAAATATCTAACACATTCACGAGTGCAGGTCAGAGAGGAAATTTTCTGAAATTAAAACTGAAATTTATCAGTTCCTTCTTAATTCTTAATCTTTATTCCAGCAATTGAGGAAATTTATTTAAATGACCAATGAAAATTTAATAGATTGAGAATTAACTAGAATTTTCTTCAGTAAATTTAGGATATTTTTTGATTAAAATTTATATGTACCCCAAAGTGTAAGATAAGATGTGATGTTTGCATGGAATGAAGACATCATATCTCATAACAAAGTCTGGGCACCAGACAACACAACTGCACTAACACTTAGGTAGGTGGATGTGGAGTGCTAACAATAAACATGTTTTATGTAGCCACAATTTAGAAGAAACTAAAGAAGGCTTTAGGGTTTTTATTTTGTCAGTGAGCATGCTACTGGCATGGGACATGGAACACCAACACTGCTCCCATGGGAATTGATGCCTTATAAATTGGATGCTGCTGCTGCAATTATTGTTGCTACTGTGCACCATCCGAGTAAATTTTTCATTATGCAAACTATTTTGTTACAATAGCTTTAAGCTAGAAGTATAAGGTGTGTGCTTTGACTGTCTGAGCCTTAGTCTAGTTCCAACATTGTAGTTTCAAGACAATTCAAGAAACTAAATGTCTGAATTTGTTTCAGTTTCTACAGTAGGAGTGATCTCTTTTGCTGACCAAGAATCACAAGGTGGGAAAATATCAAAATATGGTAAAGAGATCTTAATTTAGGGATAGACAAGAGACCAATGTCCATTAGAGTTGTGAGTGACACTATTATCCCCTTTATCTTTCTTGAATATACATTACTGTACAGCACTATCTTGGGTAATTTGATGTTAGGTGCTGCTAAAAAATTAGACAAAACAAATAACAACAAAACCAAGAGTAACCAAAAATTATTTTATTGAAGCCGCCTCCATTGTAATGAGATCTAAGTTCTGCATTAATTATCATGATAGCCCTAAAATAAAGATTTAGACTTTTAAAATTTAATATAATAGAAGGAAACTTTCTCAACTTGATAAAGAACATCTACAAAATATCTACAGCTAACATTATACTTAATGATGAAAAAATAGATGCTTTCCCATTAAGATCAGGAATAAGGTAAGGTTATATCTTATTACTCCTTTTCAACATTGTACTGGAAGTCTTACATAATATAATAAGACGTGAAAGGAAATAAAATGCATACAAATTGGAGGGAAGAAAATACCTTTGTTTGCAGATAACATGATTGTTTACACAGAAAGTTCTGAAGAATCAACAACAAACAATACACTAGAAATAATAAGCGATTCTAGTGTCAGTATAAGAAACCTCCAACAGTACAGAGAATTTTTATGAATTTATGGTGAGCCAAACTGATGACAATTGCCAGGAAGCAAAATCTCAATATATGGAGAAAATGCTCCAGAGAATGGCAGTTTTGCAGTTTATTTTATACATTAGAATCAAAGGAGATGTGAGGAAGATTATATAAAATCCTTTGGTGATAGATTAAGGGAGCAGGAGAAAGCCAAGCAGGGACATCTCTGAGATTAGATAAAAAGAAAAACAGAGAGACACATTTTATATTGGTAGGTACAAAAGAGTTAATAACGAACATTTACAGCATAGAGATGAAGTTTGGGGACCAAGATAACAATGAGGGGTTCTGTAGTCTTGTGCTCTGGCGCAGTGGATGTGCCCTGAGAGGTCTGACATTCTAAAGGTATGTTATCTTAGATGCAAAAATCAATAGACAGGCTTTCTCAAAGTAAAGGTTGACCTTTGTCAGGGACGCTGCAGGCCTAGGATGTGATTACCCACCATTACGCTTTTAGTTAGGAATTTGTATGTTCAGAGTATCTTATGTGGTTACTTTCATTCTCTGAGTTTGTAAGGCCCACCATGCAGGCTGCTGCTGAACTTGTCAGGTTTTGAATGTAGCTCCTTTTTTGTCCACAATAGTAAGGTTGTAGGATGTAAGAGTGATGTACAAAAGTCAATTGCTTTCCCATATATCAAGCAATAACAAAATTGAAAATGAAAAACACAGTGTAATTTGCATTAGCACCAAAAATTAAAATGCTTAGGTATGAATTTAGCCAAATATGCATAAGATTTATATGAAGAAAACTATAAAGGTCTGATGAAAGAAATTACTATCTAAATAAATGCAGAAATATTTCTTGTATTTGAAGAGACTCAATATTATAAGATGTCAGCTTATTCAATTACATAGGTTCAACACAGTTCCTATCAAAATCTCAGCAAATTATTTTTTGGATTGCAATAAACTGATTCTAGTACATGAAAAAAATCAAAATAATCAAAATTCATTACAGAATACTGACGAACAGTCAGAGAAATGACACTATTTAATTCAAGACATACTGTGAAGCTACAATAGTCATCACATGGTGCTATTGAGGAAATAATAGATATTGTATGTATTTGTTAATACACTGTGTTTTCTGACATATATTTTAATATTACCACAAAGTAATTAAAATGGTATTGTTCTTATAGTTTGATTTTACAGTTCTATGATATCAAATGTTTACATATATATATATATATATATATATATATATACACACACACACATATATATATTATGCAACTAAAATAAACATTTAAATAGCTAATTAATTTATTATAAGTAAACCATAATTCATTCTTTAAAAGATCTCCTTCTGACTACCTTAATCTACTGTGTGAGGTGTTGATGTGTCTTAGCTTTTCATAAATTCTACTCAATCTAACATTTTCAAGTTACATTATGTGAACTAATACTTTTCTTTATGGATGGGTTGATACTTGAGTATTTTGCTTTTTTAATATTTATTTCCTCTAGTTTCTCAATATTTTTTTGAATAAAATAGGTTATTTTCTCAACATAATTTCTTCTCTTGTGAGCAGGTTTTAACTAGTTTAGACCTGATCTCATGAAGATTTATAAAAGATAAAATTTGAAAATTCAAGGTAAGATTATAAATATTTTATATGTTTCAAATCAGTTTATCAACAGTTACCAATATTTTAACTAAGAAACGTGTGGCCTTTACTATATTGAACAACTCTCACATATGAGAAAGGTAAAAATGGAAGAGGACAAATCTAGAAAGCTTTATATTAGCCCTTTATACCTGGGTGATAGTGATAGAGCCTGCTCAACATGAATCTTGAAATGTATTTACACTAATTCTATGGTTCAGCAGAATAACCCCTGAATGACAAACCTAATCCTTGTCTGTATTTGCTAGCTGACTTTGAGGCTATTGATCAGGGCCCTCCAAGGTTTTATAGATGTGGGAATGATTCACAGCACCCTGAGACTCACATTCAATGCTATTCCACCTGAAATTCTTCAAGTGTTTTTTTTTTTTTTTTTTTTTTTTGAGTTTAATACAAGTTAATATCAGTTGGGAGTTACTAGGTGGCATAAACAGAAATTTAGAAATCACTTGAAGAAAGTGAAAAAGGCCAGTCTAAGGGGCAGGAGGTCAGAATGTAAAGGAAGGAAGCAACATGTTATTTACTTTTGTTTGACTTTGATCAGTGAGACTGTTGGTCAGGTCACTTCCCTGGACCAGTCACCATCTTTTGTCCTGCTATTCACCTGTTCTAGTCAAGTGAGTGGATTCCTGAATTATTATGACCTCTATAAAATTTTAAAGGTCTCTGACTTTGGTAGGACTGCCATAACAAAATACCACAGGTTGGGTGACTTAAACAGCAGAAATTAATTTTCTTACAGTTCTGGAAGCTAGATGACCAAGATCAAGGTGTCTCCATGTTTGGTTTCTTCCGAGGTTTCTCTCCCTGGCTTGCAAAAGGCCACCCTGTCTCTGTGTACACATGGTCATCTCTCCACACATGCATGTGTCAGGAGCTTTTCCTACCTCTGTATCCTAATCTCTTCTTATAAAAACATGAGATGTGTTGGATTAACCCTCACCCTAATGACTCCATTTTAAATTAGTTACCACTTTAAAAATACCACCTCCAAATAAGGCGAAATTCTGAGGTACTGAGTTTTAGGACTTTAATATGAATTTGGGGTGAACAGCCTATAACAAAAGGTATTTCTGAAATTTCCCAACACTCTTATTTGCCACCTTGTTTTCTACCATCTGTCCTTCTCTTTTGCTGCCACCTTGGATTCTGTTATAATATCAGAAAATCAAACAGGGCACATTTTCAGAAACTCATTTTCCTGTATTGCTATGCTCCTGGCATTCTCCCTCAGTCCTGTAGCTTTATCAGTCTCTGCAGAGAGCCATTTCTTCCCCACTAAGCCTAATTAGCAAGGTTTTGAAAAACCATCAGATAGAGTAAATCAGACTGCATCTTAGCTTCTTTATGAGGCAAAAACAATTCTTTATTTGAAGCTTAGGGGAGATAATTTAGGAAACACATTAATCTATTAATTTTTTTTCTTGATCCTGATTTTGTTTAAAGCGACTTACAGTTCTTGCTTTGTAAATATGCACATTATCTTTACGTAGAAATAAAGAAGACAGGGTGCTGTGAGATATAAGGGACTCAAGAAAGTACAACAATTTTATTAAAAATATTCAAAATGCATTGTTTCAACAGGAAGTGCTTTGTGTCAAGGCTGGCACCTGAAGTTTAAAAACGGATAAACAATGCCATTTATGGGTAATACATAATTAATTATACCTGAGGCAATAACGGGTGATCTCTAGCCCTTCAAGGAAGTAAAAGTGCTGGAGAGGGTAATTAAAAACCTCAGTAGGCTATGAGTCAAACTAGCTAAATCTTTGTAATGGAGTCAGCATCTTAAATTGCACTTTAAACTAACATCTTAAGTAAGTGATCTGCTGTGGTTGATAGATTTTTTTTTCATTCTTAAGTTTTTTTTTCTTTCTATTTTTTCTGCTCTACTATTTTTAATTCTTAAATTCTTTATAAAGGTAATTTCTTGATCTCTAAAGAATCTTCTGTTTATTAGAGCTCACCTTTAGCAAGTAGTAATTTGGTGACTCACCTTAACAATAAGATTAGACAATAACACTACCACTAGTGGATTTTCAGCTTGTTTCAGAAGTGCTGATACGGCATCTGGCAAAGCTTTGTCATGACTTTCAAGGATAATGTGGCAGTCTCATAACCAATACGTATACCAATACAAATACTTCTGACAAAAGTGTTTTATTCTTCAGGGGAAGAAAGTAATCAAAATACATAAACTGAATTTCTGGTACTCTACTTTTACCCTCTACCTGCACTTAATGCTGTTTTTACAAGGATTCTTTTCTTTATACATTCTCCTTGCAATATCAAACTATTCTTATCACCTATATGAATATGGATCATCCATCAGTTTGAGAAATAAAAACTTTGGTTTTAACCTCTGAAAATCAAAATACTTCTAAATCATTATATGTCAAACTAGTTGTCATCAAAGGTTAGCTGATCCTCTTTTTTATATCTTTAAATACAATGATTGGTTTGCCTTGACATCGCCAGGGAGATGTTACAATCACTGAGCATAACCATTTGGAAAGATTCTCTCAAAAAAAGAGCAGACTGATTCCATAGGCTGCAGAAACATGTCCTCTTTAGTGTACATTTCCTCCTATTTTAAAATTTTATTGGGAGTTTATATTTAGTTGCTTTTTACTTGTTTTCCTATGGCAATCATTTTTGTGTTTTTCCGGGTGTCCCTATGGTGTCCATGTAAAAAAGCAATTGTGCTTTCTAGGATACAAGCTTGTCTACAGTACCAAACAGTCAGAGCATAATGGCAAATTAAATAATTTAGTAACTTGTTTTTCTATTTCATAGCAATCTAATATTCAGCAACCCCAGAAAAGTATGGTGGTGCCATTGTGTGTAGAATGATTTCCTTCTATCTTATTGCTCTGTTACTCCCAAAGGCACCTTTGTGGTTGGCAAAATAGAGCATAAATGAAAGGACACAAGAGAAGACTAAAAGAAGCCCACTTTCTGTCCTCACAACTGTGTTCCCTGACATGAGACAGTGTCCACTCAAAAGAAAGGGCACATTTTTCCTCCATTTTTTAGTCCAATGAGAGGGAATATTGGCTTTGTTTCTAGTTGCTCAGAATAGTGATTAATTTTCTTTTCACACATGTTTAATTTCTAATTCAAAGACATGGATTTTCTGGAGAACAGACTTTTATAAGAGTGTGCAAATTAAAGAGCCATTCTTGTAGTAACTGCTTTTGAAATGTGGTAGTTCACTTCAGATTTTGGGCTTTGCAAATAATTTTGAATTACTATGGTGAATAGTAGTCATATCGACTGGCTTTCTTGTGTCCTTTTATCCTTTTGTTTTATTTTTAAATACTTAAGAAAAATATTTATTTATTTATATATAAAAAATAATGAAGCTTTCATTATTTCTGGTGAATTGGAAGTTTGGCAAAACATAAATAAACTTATAAATGAACAAAATAAATAAAATTCTGTCATTGTGAATGCTTGGCCTGGTATTTTTATGTATAAATTACTTCTAGGTGCTGAGAAGATTGACATCTCTTTTTACACTTCCCATCCAGGGGAGATTAACCATAAGATATTATGGCTAATATCTTAGAAATTGCATCTTCAATATGATCTGTGAAGAACAACAACAAAAAAAAAAATAAGAAAAAAAGTATCCACCAAAGCTATAGAACTTTGAGAAAGCATTCAGTAATTAAATTTATTCAAATTCTTAAACAAAACAAAAACATAAAAGTTGATCATCTGGGACACATTATTCAAAGCTAATGGGAGTCATAAAGTAGAGAAAAACTAGCAAAGAAGAGATTAATTAAAAACTACTACATTTTGAAATCAATTCAAGAGAATTCAAGCGAAATTCATTGCTTGGCATCAGCGAAGTGCATGAGAAATGATAGTGAGCATCTTAGAGACACACTCTTTGATATAGTCCAGTATAGTGCATCCTTACAAATGGTGCTCATTTCCAGATTTTTATTTAAGTAGTAGAAGAAGATTAGGATAAAGAAGTAGCTTATATGTATAAATGGCCAATATATTAAGAAGCAATGTGGTGGAAATGATAAAAAGCACAGTTCTTGGGACTTGAGAGACCTAGTTTTAATCACCAGGTGCATTTCATAAGAACTAGGTGAACCACGTACCTCAGTTACTGCATTTGCAAAAGTACACATTAGTACTTGCTGACCATTTGAGATAGTTGATATAAATAAGATATTGTTTGTAAAATGTTTGGCAAATAATATGTTATGCTTATAAATGGTAGAAAACATAATTGGATATAATATAAAGAAAAAATCCATTTTAGAGCTATGATATCTTTTTTCTTTTCCATCACCATCATGTTTATTCCAAGACAATTGAATAATTCATATGTGAAAAAACAAATGAGTTGATTAGGTATGCTCTAGTAATTATTTATAAATTCTAATATTAGTTTTAATCCTGATGGTCTTCAATGAGCTCCACAAGTTTAAGGAAATTTTACATTTCCTTGGGCCTGGTAAATTTCATTCTTGTTGTTTGACAGTTGTAGAGATATAAATATCAATTCTATGAACATTTTAGGAGAATATCTATAAATAGATTTTATGTCTGTGTAGATACTTCAATAATTTAGTAAATATGTACTATTATTGTCTTCAGAGCATAGACTCAATTGGTCAGAATAAAAAAAAAGTAAATTACCTGAATAGAAGAGATGACACATTGAAGAGCTCTCAGTGTAGAACCATCAAGTGCTTTCTACTTCATTAAAAGAAAAAAATTGTGAACAAATAACAATACCTCATAATTGAAAGATATTATGTAAGATAGAAACTGATAAATTACCAAAGTTTGTGAATTAGCATTTGAAATAAAAGAACATGATAGAGGAAAGAAAAAAAGAATTAACTGTCAAAATATGTCATAGAATTTCAGAATCTAAGAAGCAAGGGAAATTTAAATACCCACTTAACAGAATACAAAATCTTTCAACTCAGAGAGCCATTTATTTGATTTAGATTGAAAAATATAGGTATAGATATATAGATCTATCGTTATGTTTTAAGTAATTTTAATTAAGTTGTAAACCCTCATGTTTCAAAATATACTCTTTTAATGGTGATTGCATGTTCTTGCACAGGTGAGGCCAAAGAAACCATTATTTCTCTAGTTGAGAAGTGTGGTAACTATCATCCTTCACAAATAGAAATATTATTTTTTGAAGTGGAAAGTCAGATTCCCTGGGAACATTTAAGTTTAAAAAAAGTTCATTGGGAGTCTTGTGTCAAGTACTGGGAAAAGTAAAAGAAAGAATATTGGGCTGATTGAAAAGTGGAGAGGAAATTCAGTCATAACATGACCTTGGCAAACCCCTTGGGGTGCTCAGGAGCTGTATTATCCTTTCAGAGTTTTCTGAGATGGAGAGAGTGATTTGGGCCTTTAAAATTTCACATCAACTGGTCATTGGATGTATGCTACTCCTAAGGAGAGACATAGATTTAAGCATGGTAGTGGGAAATTCCAGAAGCCAAGGGAATAAGTCCTTCAGCTTTATGAGGAGTTTTGGGCATAAGTAAGAAAATGAATATGAATATAAATGAATAACAGTTAGACTGTAAATGACAATAGATCTCTAATTCACAACCTCTACAGCAACAACTCCAAGAAACCAAAGCACAACCTCTGCAGCTATTGGCCCAGAAGACTAAGGAATTGGTTAATGACTGCCAGTCTCCTTTTATTTATTTTTTTGTCCCCACTGCCAACTCTGGACTCGTAAGAGAAAACCACACATGCTCTCCCAACCACATAAAGTGTCCACTTCTAATTAGACAACCCCTACCTTTCTTATGCCTTAATGGGACCATACCTAAAGCATACCTGTAGCCTTTTCTTTCTTTTTTACTAAAAAGCTTTTTTCCTCTCTTTCCTGATTTTGAGTCTTTGTCAAGACAGAGTGATGGTAAATGACTCCTTGTTATATAGGAAGTTCTAAACATATAGACTCTCTTCATTCTTGTTTCAATGGTCTTTATTTCCATATTTGCTAAAAATTCCAATCAGAACATATCTGAAATATTTCCTTTTTCCTTGTATAAGGCATCCCCACACCCTGCCTGCCTTGGAGTCTCTGGCAAACACAAGTGATGATAGTTGATTTTTTTGCTATACAACTTCTGGATAAATAGTTTGTATTTGTTTTTATCTGAGTGTCCATAGTTTATTTCCACAGTTTTCATGGAAGCTCCACCAAGACATTGTCAACATTGCTCTTAAATATTATACTATATTAATTTTTCTTTCCACTTAATGAAAGAATTTCTTCAAGGGTTACCTGCTTAAGGATGATGGTCATCAGGAAGAGGAGGGTGAACGGGAAGAAAATTATTAGGTTTCTCTTCATTAACATTCCATGACCGTCTTTTAGGCATTTCTCCAAGATGCTTTCCAGTGTCTTTGTACTCTAAATCTAGCCATTAGATAGTTTATTGCCTAAGCTATTGTTCCTGACTCCTTTGTTCCAAAAGTGAAGTCTGAATCCTTGAGCTATATTACTTTACCCTATTTGGAGAACAATTCATAGAGGAGATATTAAAAAAAACTAAAATATGATATTGAATAAAGGAGAGAGAATTTTTGCAATTATAATGTTCCTAAAGTAATTATCAGGTAAAAGAAACCACTTTTTAATAAATTACATGCAATAAGTTAGGAATTGCAATTAGTGTTTTTCCTAAAACCTTAAATTAATTTAAAATAATTAAAATAAACTGAAATAATTGAAAAGATAAGATAATAATTTTCATAAAATTCAGACATGTTTTGTTTACAGGTCCTAAACAAAATTTAAATTCCTATATTTTCTTTTTCTGATATTTTTTTATACATATCTAGAAATAAGATCTAGTCTAACATGTAATACAATTTTTGCTTCAGGAATATATGGTGAATCTAAGCACCTTTCCTGCTTCTAGAGCAAGCCACCATTTACAATAATTACAGCAATGTCCTTTTTCCATTCTCCCCATATACAGTTTTGTAAACACATAGAATTCATACTGTTCTTTTCTTTTCTATCATTTTACTGAGGTGAAAAAACACACAAATTTATAAATCAGGTGCACAAATTGATAAATTTTCTCAAAGTATATTTACCCATATAGCTACTTTCTATATTAAGAAATAAGATAGAGCAAGATCTCAGAAATAGTCAATATCCCATGGCCAGAAGGTCACTCATGTCTATAAGCATAACTTAATATTTCCTTGTTTTGAAATTTTCATAAATGGAAAGAACAGTGTAATGATATATCTGTCTTCTTTCACTCAACCTTACATTCATGAGAGTCATCTAAATGTGCTAAGTATACTTACAGTTTATTTGTTCTTATTCCATTACTGTAGCATAGTTTAGGCATCTTTTCTGTTGATAGACATTAAGATAGTCTCTAGGTAAGGACTATTATAAATAAGTCTGTTCTGAGCATTCTCAGATATGTCCAGCGGTGTAGGCATGTGCTAGTTTTTTGCTGGGTGTAATTTAGGAGTAGTATTTCACAAAGGTATAGATTATACAAATGTTCAGTTTTAATGGATATTGGTAGTTTTGCAAATTATTGTACCAATTCACACTCCCGTGTGCCATGTTTCTGAATATAGGGCATGCCACATTCACCAAAATGTGCATCTTCTTGATGACTAGCACAGTTGTTTAGTTTTTCATAGTTTCTCAACCATTTGGATACATAAGAGTATTTAATTATTTGAGAATTGCTTCCTCTTCTATTGTCTGAAAGATTTTTTT
This sequence comes from Eidolon dupreanum, assembly GCA_028627145.1. Classification (NCBI taxonomy): domain Eukaryota; kingdom Metazoa; phylum Chordata; class Mammalia; order Chiroptera; family Pteropodidae; genus Eidolon; species Eidolon dupreanum. Next base: position 11,838,798 of record CM053507.1, read on the forward strand.
CCTTCAAGATTAGAGTAAGAGAATGCATTTTTTAACTCCAAAATCATGTACTTCAACCTTGATTTTTCAAAAAAAAAAGGATATAAAATAGAAAATGCTAAAGTTATCATTTTTACTTAAAATAACATCCATACACTTTTGCGTGGTCTAAAATTTTCTACATAAAATGATATATTTTCCCTAATTCTGCTGCACACACACTGTCTTACTGTTGTTTTCATGTTACACCAAGTTTTTGTTCTTGCAGTTGTTGTTACTTTTATTTTCACCCATTATAGAGTCTTTGTTCTTGTTATTTTAATCTTCTGATTACTATCTCAGTAATTGTGTCTGCTCTGTTGTCATGTAACGAGATGCTTTACCTGATGAAACTAGCATTCCTTGACTTTTGTTTTGCTGAGGCTCATTAACATTTTAATATCTTCAGTTCACTTATCACTATCTGAAATTATATCTTATTTTAAAATTTTCCTCTTTAATGTTGTGTCAACAGCATCTAAATCTGTATTAGACAAATAATAACTGCTTGACATTTTTAATAAGTGACAAATGTACAAGTAAAAATTTTAATGAGTTATTTTTATGCTGACCCATTTTTTAGTTGCTACTTCCTACATTTTTTTTTTTTTACTCTCTGCCAAAAAAAGGGAAAAAATTTGATTGGTTCAACTTTCGAAGTATTTATTGCATTGATACGTTAATCTATCATTAATTTAGGATTTAGGCTTGGCAAATTTGCTGTTACAATTGAAGTGTTAGTGCTGAAGAAAGCTATACCATGGAAGTGAAAATTGTCTCATGTAAGTATATTTACAAAGTTAATTAAGGAAAGCACAAGACGATCTATGTAAAAGGTAGGAAAGCTATATCAAAATTCTGGCAATCATGTCTTCTTCATTGATTACCTATGAGAGCATGGAAAAGATATTTAATTTTGCCTTATGTGTATGACATAATAATTGTTTATGCCTTTTGTAAGTTCTGAAATTTCTTAACTCAGTGATCTAAGTACTCATGTCTTAAATTTGTTATGCAAAGAATGGTGAAAAATAATGCAAAGGAGAATTTTGTATCAACTACTTAGATCAATTTATTGTATTTTTTTACTCTTTTCTTTGTATACACACACACACACACACACACACACATATTTCTAAAGTAAGAATATAACCACTTTGCTTTTATCAACTCGTAGTAGGTTCTTTAGTTCAGTTATTGAAATATGGTTTTGTTAAGCAACAATAAAATATATAGCTTCCCAGTGATTTGTGTTCTACTCACCTATCATAAATGGTTTGATTTTGTTTCTTTTCATCCATCTATAGTCAGAGTTCCTGTAGATTGACCCCTTTTAACCGCATTGCTCAGCAAGCTGAAGGATTAATCTCATGCTTAATGCTGTGTGCTCCTGTTTCATTTCTAGTTCTCAGAGATCTGTGTTTTGTCTTTTTCTCCCAGTCAGATTATGTATTTATTTATTTGTTTGTCTATCTATGTGCTTGCTATTTTACATACCTAACTTTAGAACAAATTACATAGTTCATATCATGACCTCATCATAATATCCAGAATGGAAATCACAATATTTGTTTTATTTGCTATGTATATCTAGAAAAATCTAGATAGGTGGAGACTATATATGTGTGGGCCTCTTGGTTGGATCTAGAAATGCCTGTAGAGTGTATAAAATAGTGCATGAAAAATGAAGATGATATGAAGAGAATGGTAGGTTGGGAAGGAAAATAAATATTAATGAATAATCTTTTAGCCAATAAACTAGGATTCTTAGAAACGAAAGACAATGTTCTCTTTATAAACAAAATGAGTACCTCAAAGATACCTTTACATATGAAATGATACTTGTAATGCAAATAAAAATTGCAACAAAAATGTATAAAAATTTCAAGTTTTATTTTTCTATAGAGTTCATTCAACCTTGTTAAATAGTTTTGACATTTGAATTTCTTTATTGTGACGTAAAGGAAAACTTCAAAATTTTTGTGGAATTATAACTAAATTGCTCCAGAATCTGTACCAGTCAGAGTCCAAAAAGAAGCAGATAGTTAAGAAGAATAAGTAGAGGTTCTAATGTACAGCATGGTGACTATAATTAATAATACAATGTTATATATTTGAAATTTGTTGAGTAAATCTTAACATTATCACCACATATATACACATCACAAAAAGAGTTAACCGTGAGATAATGGATGTGCTAATTATCTTGATTTCAGTAATCATTTCACAATATATTTTTATATCATATCATCATATTGTATAATTTAAATACATCCAATTATATTTTTCAATTATTCTTCAATAAAATTAGGAAAACCAAAAATAGTACAGGAACTGTTTACAGAAATGTGGACTGAATATGAGGGAACTGAAACAGTACAGTATTCTAGGACTAGTTGCAGCTCAAATATATTACCACCCTTAGGTCTGAAGAATCAAAAGCAAAGAGTAGTTAATAAACTACTCTTCACTAGAGAGATGAGTGCCTAGAAAGATCCTCCCTGAAAATGGTAGTGACACATTCAGCTCCAGGTGGTACCACTAGGGAAAAAATGATTGAAAAATAGGACAAACTCATATTCTTTCCTTCCGTTTTTTCACCAGGGGTCCTTGTTGGCCAAAATCAACACAGAATCAGAAGAAAAGAGATCCTGTTGGCAAAGTCCATAGAGGCCAGACTTCAGTACACAGAGTGAAAAAGAAGGAAGGATAATGGATCAGAGTAGGGAGAACAGAAAAGCCAGAACCAAGCCATGGGTCAGTTAATGGATCATTTTAAAAGCTCAAGTGTATTGTATTTTTATTCAAGCCAAGGCTACTACAATAAGCTTCATTTACTCTCAATTACCAAAATTGGTGTAAATCAACACTATCGGACAGCAAAATCAACACTATATTCTCCTTCAATCTTTTCCTTCCTCTTCTCCTCCAACATTTTTAAAGTTGAGCTGTAGGTGTCTGCACTTTTTAATTTGTTCTTTTGTTTTCTTCTACAAAACATAGATATGAAGCATGAATTCCACAGCAATTCCAGTATTTTCTTTATTTCCAACATATAGCTATGTTTATATTTTTTAGACTCAGTCTTCAATTCTAATTAGTCAATTAAACCATTGAACTTTTAATAAAACTATTTGCTTCACTAAAATTCACTACATGTTTATGGTTTTATATTTACTCCTTTCATATAATCTAAAATTACCTGGTTCCTCAAACTTTGACAACTGCTTACAACTGTATTCTAGTTAGATGCCACATTTACTAACTGAATCTTCATATAATAAAGAGATACAGAGAAAGAACATAAAGCAAAGAATCCTTTTGTCACACAAACTAATTAATACAGAAACTAAAAAATACATTTCAAATTTTTATTGCATTGTCACCCTAAGGATATGCACAAATTTATTTTTCCTACTTCAGTGATTTTCCCTAATAGCAAATTAGTAATTTATCATCAGCATATTTCTTTCCTGGGACACATAACATTTACTTTACTTCCATTTATGTCATAGTTTCTTCATTCCACTTTTCTCCTACATTTCATTGGATTCTATACTATTTAATATTTATGCTTGTTCTTTCTGTGAATCTACCAGAAAGGGTGTCTGTTAGAGAGAATGTTGAAGATAAACCTTATCTTTAAAGTTCCAGTTTCTTGATGGCTGACTGGGTCATGTACCAATCCCATGTCCAGCTTTGTATTTGAATAGTAAGTTGTTATTATAACTGAATGCCCAAGGTACAATATTTGTCAATTAGTAAATATATTTCTTCTGTCCAATTGTTTCAGAAAGTGGGTGTTCCTCAAGGAGTATACCTTTCTTCCCAGTGATATAATATAAAGTCATGTGTTTATTTTTTCTTTATATAAACTATTATATTTTGTATAGAAATAAAATAAAACTGTTTAAATAAATCAGCCAAATTTTATTTACCTAGCATATCCTAATATTATAAATATTTTGAGTATAAATTTTTGGGTTTTGAATGAACTAAATTAATATCCCTACATAGATCTATCTAGCTAACATATACATTGTATGCGATATAATAAAATATATGTAATATATATACATATATACACATATATACGCATATATAGAATGCTGTAATCATATTCTTATATGTTTGTTTTACGAACATACTACTCTGTCAGTCAGTAAATTGCATTTTGATTGTGAAGAAAAAAGTAGAGTAATAGAATTGAAACTAACATAACTCTTTTCTGTATTACTACTGGGAGTTGATGTACTTAGCTGTTTGCTCAAAGGCGTACCTTCTCCTAGAAGATAAGACTTCAAATTCATGTATTAGTCTCCTGGGGCTGCTAGAACACGTTGTTACACACTGAGTGGCTTAAAACAAAATTTATTGTCTCAAATTTCTGGAAGCTGGAAATCTGAAATCAAACAGGGCCATGCTCCCTCTGAAGACTTCAGAGGAAGGTACTTTCTTGTCTCTTTGTAACTCTGGTGGTTGCTAAAAATCTTTGGTGTTCTTTGGATTGAGGATGCATCACTCCAATTTCTGTCTCCATTTATCATATGATATTCTCCCTGTGTGTCTGTCTCTGACACAGAATCTTCTAGATTTATGTATTCTTTCTCTTCTATTCTAACTTCCAACTTTTTGCTGTAGTGCTACAAGAGTATTAGGTAGATGAACTTTCTTTCAAGTATATACCACTATGTAATATGTTTCTGTTATTTCAACATCTAATATTGGTTTCTTTGATTATCTCCACTTGAATAGCAAGCCAAGTTAAGTCACTTTGGGTTTGTTTTCACTCATCTGTGAGTGGAAAAATCAATTATTTAGTTGTGTCTAAAATATCATTTTAAAGTGAAAGGTGAATATTATGGAGTAGAATAATAGAATATATCAAAGTCCATACTCAAACAAAAGTATTCTTTTGTGAAGTTTTATATATATATATATATATATATATATATATATATACACATACATATAATGTAAAATAAAACAATAGACATCTATATTTACATGTATATCAATCAAAATACAGTTATTGTACTATTAAAATAAATTATAATATACATACAAACTGCACTTCACAGTCAAACTGTTTAAATCCATGGTTTTAGTGTATGTATTGATGCTGTGACACTTGTGGTCTTACATGTTACTTAGTTTTAGATTAACTACATACTGACATTTTACAAAACTCCTTCACAGATATTTCAGTTCACCCTTAAAGCAACCTTACAAATATGCATGGTTTTATATACAAAATGCAAAACTACTGCCAAGTAGCATGGTGACTTGACCTAAGACATAATTTGTAAGTGGCAGGGTGATGTGGCAATGTAATTATGATTTAAAAATCTGCTATTTCCCCTACCCAATGACACTGTGCCCAAATCATTATGGCTTATTTAAGAATTTACTTGCCTTCCTGGATTCTGAGATTCACTTTTGTTCCTTTTACATTTTTTTACATATTAGAAATAATTATGTATCTCAAAATGAATTTTATTATTTAATGTATAGAGTCTGAAGCAGATCAATATTAGATTAGTCTCTTACTATTGAAGACAAATAGAAAATAAAAATTATTGTCTTTTAAGTTGAAAAACTTTTTAGGTGGTTACAATTGTTACATATTAAGCATTTTATCAGGTGCTGGGGATTCAACAATAAGTAAATGATAATACCTACTCTGAAGCATCCTGATGGGGCTATGGATGTGTAAAAATAGAAGACAATCCAGTAAAAAGTGTTATTATAGATATACATACAGAATCCTGGAGAATATTGAGAAAAAGATCATAAATTCTGTGTGAGCCTGATGAGGTTTTGAGTAATAATTCATTCGTCAAGAAAATTTGAACCAAGCCTTTGATGAATAACTAGAATGGCATTAAGATGATGTTAGAAATGTAGTAAAAACATAACAGTTTGGAAGTAGAATTCATTCTCCTAGCAAACGTTTATTTAGAACCAATTATGTGCCAGCAGATAACATTAGGCACTTAGAATATGAAGATAAAAAAAAATCTCCTTGTTCTCAAAGACGTTAAAATTAAAATAGCAGAAGCCAGTGCAGTTCAAAAATTTGCTATCATGGAGAGTTTGCAGAAAGAAAGGTAACTGGCGACTATAAAGGGTGTTTTGAAAGTTCTGAACACCAGTATAATACGGTATTTAAGATTATGAAAAGTGTAGCCACATTTCCTAGGTTCAAATTTTGGCTCTGTTCAGGACAAGTTACTTTAACTTTCAGTATTTTAGCTTTCCTGTATGTAAAATAGGTAATGTAGAATTTAATTCATCAAGTTTCTATCAGGATTAAAATATGTGTATGTTTATCTGTGTATAGTCATTGCTTACCATTACAAGCAACAGTATATAAGTAAATTCTATAATTATGTTAACAGAATAGATCTTTTCTTTCTTTTATTTTTTTAAACTGATTTTTTAACCAATCCTTCTTTCTTGTTTTCCCTAACTCATATATCTTTATTTTCTGAATGCATATTTCATGAGTAATCTTTCAATCAAATATAACAAAGCAAAAAGATTTAAATGGTCAAATTATGTAATGTGAGGCTAAAATACAGAAGTTTCACTACAATATATAAAAATGTGTCATCATAAGGCAGACAATGCTAACTGATATTTGAAAGTTTAACTTCTAGAAAGTTTTGATGTTGTTGTGTCAGATAATATGTATTTTTATTACACATAACTTATATCCACTATGCTCAAATACTAAGAAGCTATACACTCTGAATTAGGATGTCATGACTTTCATTACCATTTTGCAGTGGCAATCACACTATCTTAACAGTGAGTACACTAATTGGTTCCAACTTGCTTGATAGACATTATGCAAATTCAGAACTTTCTTTATGGTAATAGACTTATTTTCAATATACTTTGCAGCCTATAATACACTGTCACTTGCATTATTTCATTTTATTTGTCTCATAACAATTATATGTAATGTTTCTTGTCCATTCAAAAGGGCAATAAACTCTTCTTCCAAATATTTGAAAATACTGACATCAGAGAGTTAAACTATAAAATCAACTCGTGGTGGAAGAAATGTTCAATCCTAAATGTAACAGTCTACACAATAAATGGCAAATGTGTATTTTTTGTTGTTGTTAACTTTGCCTTGTTGATCTATATGAGGATGAAGTATTGTGATGTAAAAAAAATTAAAAAGTACATTTGAAAAGGGGGAAGAAAAACAGAAGATAGAGTTATTGCAGGGAAAAAAATTGATGTAGAATTTTGTGAACATCAGATCACTACTGTGAGAAAGTAGAATTCTGTCTAATAAATGATACTATCTTAATTTTATTTGCAAACCTAAAATATAATGAAGAAAAGCATAAATTCTATGGCTAGAGAAGAAATATAGAATAAAGGGCATATAATCAGAATTCAATATATGATATAAACCAAATTCTTTTTAGTCTTAACCAAATCCAGCTATCTAATTATCAGTTGGGTTACCAAGTCACCAGAAGTTAGCAAAATATTAAAATAATCACATGACCTTCAATATTCTTGTTTCTGACTATAATATTTTATTTTAAATTAATTTACATTTTTCTGTCTATATCTTTTCCTTGCAAAATTTTCAATATTGTGATTCAAATTCCACATACCAAGACCCTGGGTTACGTTAGCAGAGAGCAACATTATAGAAATCAATAATTTAATCAGATATATAATACTATCTATCTAGTATAGATAATTCCAAGCTTTATCAGGCCATTTGTTAGGTAACTTTCCTACTATATTCATATCGAAAATAATAAATTATATTGTTTTAGTTTTCAGATATATAAGTTAATGACTATCACTAGTCTGTAAAACTGAAAAATATTATATATGATTATATATCTTATGTATTATATATTGTATATTTTATATAAATTTACATATTTATGTTATTTATATATGTAAATACATATTTACATATTATATACACATATTGTGTGTGTATGTGTGTGTGTGTGTGTGTGTAAAACCCCACAGTAAGTGTTGAAACCAGAATCTCAAATCATTCTTCGGATTTAGAAATCATTATCTCTTACATGCAGAGACCATGAGGTAGAAGTCTGATGAAGAATTACACAGCATCTGAGAGATAAAAAAAATTAGACATTATAGGACTCAGTCTTTAAAATTAAGAAGTGAGGACACTATAAAGTTTATATCATTTGAGAGAGATATAGTGAAGCAAGGACAAAACTCTATGTCTTCTAATGCAATATCTGCTAAATAAAAATAAAAATTTAGAGCCGAATATGTAAAGGTATCAATTAACAAAAACTAAATTAATTAAAAGAAAACTTAAGCTGACCTGTAAGTACTATACATAAGTCACTATGTGTAGAAGAATTTTCTCCTTCTTTGGCAGTGAGAGAGTGCTTGGTAACTAAAGAACAAAAAAGAAGAAGAAAAAAAATAGGTTATGAATGTCAGGATTTCTTAAGTGCTGAAACATGAAATACGGACATTGTACTTTTGAAAGAGTATATATTGTATAATAATTGCTTTATAAATATACTTTTTTTAAAAGTTGAAAACCAAAGGGCAAAAACAAGAGAACAGACCTATTCTATCCAAAATTTTGTATATTGTGTTCCTAGTTTTGAGATTGAAATATGATCATGTCCCAGATTATTTGATTGGATATGGCTGGTCAATTTAAGTAAATCAATTTATGAATAAAAATTGGGCCCAAAGAAACAAATGAACATACTTGATTATATTTTGGTTAGTATTGTACACTTGTACGCCTTTCAAACTTACCAAATCCCAAACCTAAATGATCTTTCTTATTCTTCCTTTATACTGTCTCTCAATAGATTTTTCAAACTAGGATTCATAGAATACATCATAATCACTTGGATTACACACACACACACACACACACACACACTAATTTTTTTTATATATATATATATATATATATAATTATTTTTTTTTTAATGTAAATTTCTCAGGTACCTTTAAATGCCTGCTGTTTCAGAATCCCCATGACAAACTTGGGAATCTGTTGTCTTACAAAGCTCTCCTCATGCCATTTAGGGACAGCAGAGCTTCCAGTCTACTTGGAGCAGAAAATAGGGCAACAAGAATTGCAGATGTGCTGTGAAGACCACCAGTACGAGGTGGTCCAAAATGGATAGTGATGCTTAAACTACCCAATAGTTTATAATTCTATAGACAACTATTTTCATATAAATCTAAAAATTATATTTTAGTTAACATCCTAGTAAGTTATTAAAATTCAATAAAGCTTGCATTAAATAAATAAAATTCTATATTATTAATATACTAAAAGTATCAGCCACACAATGATGAAAATTTCCTACTACACATAAGCAAACTGGTATAATTAAGGTTTTGTTTTGAGTTGGCCATAATGTTTACCATTGAAATTCATGTTGTATTTTAGATGACACATTTTAGTCAGTTTAAGCTTGTGTTTATCAATTTATTTTTGAGATTTTTTTGTTAACTTCTGATTGAAGTTTGAATCTAATATTTTAGTCTATATTCTGTGACAAAGTTAAAATGCAAACATACATTAAATGAGATCAGAGATAGACCTTCAGAGGTATATTGTATTATAAAATGATAGAAGAAAGTATAGTTAGCTAAAATAATTAAAATTAAAATATACTTAATATTTAACTTAATTTTTTTAAAATAAAAATTCTATTCAAATATTTTTACTGTAATAGCATTACTATAGAACAAGACATAAATAATATTTGCAATAGAGATTTTAAGTTATATGTACTATATGTCAAGTATTAGCCTAAGTGCTTAATATGTATTAATGTATTTAAAGTTCACATGATCCCTCTAAATAGTAATATTGTATTTTTAATTTTAGTAGAATGGAATCTGAATCATGAGGGGTTTAGTAACTTTCACAAGGTCACATGTTACTAAATTTTGGAGCTCAGTTACAAATCTAGGCAGTAAAATTAATGAGCCCATACTCTGCCACTTTGTTATATTAGGTAGTAATTCCATTTTTTAATAATAGTCTTAAAATAGAAAACTACTCTTGATATTAGTACATTTTAAAATAAGATTTGCATATATAGTTGACTTTTGAACAATACAAGGTTTAGGGTGCTGATCTCTTGCAAGTTGAAAATCTTCATATAACTTTTGACTCCCAATAAACTTAGTTATTCCTTGATATCCATGGTGTATTGGTTCCAGGACCACAGAAGATACCAAAACCCAAAGATGTTCAAGTCCTCTGTATAAAATGGAGTAGATTAATGCATACAGTCAGCTCGCCATATCTGTGGACCCCTAAATGCTAATCAAGAAGTTATAGGTATTTATTGAAAAAATTCATATATAAGTGGACTCATCCAGTTCAAACTTATGTTGTTAAAGGGTCAACTATATATACATAGTAAAATGTATAAGTAAATTTTAAGAGAAATTCACCCTTAAAATGGAAGAAAAGCATATTCAAATTAGTCATTAATTTAATAATAAACAATATATAACATAAAGCATAGTATAGCAATATTTATGATAAAAAATAATATTTATGATAAGTATGCAATTGTTAATCATTTGTATTACATTCACATCTCAGATATAATAGCACAGAAATTTTTGGTTATACTTTGCAAACAGATCAGTTCATAGCTTTATGGATTTTTAAAGCAAAAAAATATATATATCTTAAAAAGAAATATTAGCAGTTACAAGTATAGACTTACTTAAAATTGCTAATTATAAAATCATAGAAAATAAAATGAAAAGTTAGAAGAAGTGGGGAATATTTGTACTAGATAACAAATGTTGAAATATACTGTATAGTAATTCATTTAAAAATAAATAATCAAAATGTTTATTATTAGTAACAAAATAGAAAGACATTGTAGAAAATATATGAAAATAGGAAACATATTATTAATAACATGGCACCTAGCATTGGAGTTTGCTATCGTCATAATAAAAATTTAGTAGTTTTATTGTTAATAATTGTGGATGTCACAGAAAGCAATACGATAGGATAATTTTGGGCCAAATGTGCTGATCATATGATAAGATTTGAGTATCTTATCTTTAAATATTTATGGAAAATAAATTAACAAGAGAAATAAAACTTTATATTTACAAAAATAATTGTGTTTAAGAAGAAGTTAAAATAGCTTAGTATATATGATCCTAGATTCTAGTAGTATAAATTCGATGACATATTTTATTGCACCTCATCTCAGAAGAAAATTTTATAATAGTTTAAAAAAATAGTGAAAGTTTATAATTATGTATCTAAAAGCCTATATATATATATATATATATATATATATATATATATATATATACATACACACATACACACACATATATGAATAATAGAATTAGATCAGTGGACTAATTAAGATCATTCTTTATATAAATGATGTTTAAATTTAACAAATAAAAATATATACAATTGATAAATACATACACAATTTAGCCCTATATAAACATGTCTCAATATTATAATGATGTTCTTTCCATAAATGTAGAGAAATGGGTACAGGAGGCAGTATTTTGAAGCAAATAAAAATGCATTTGTTAACATACACCACAACTATTACAGTTATATTAACTTTCTACCAAAACAGCTTTCGAGATTTAAGTATACATGCTATTATCCTTAATCATAAAACTTATTATCAGAATAAATTTATTTATTTATTTAATTTTTAAATTTTATTTTATTAGTTTCAAGTATACAGTACTTTGGTTAGATATTTGTGTAGTTTATAAAATGATCCCCTAACTTGCTCTTTCTTTCCTCTGGCTCCCCAACTAACCATGAGCATGTTATGCTTCCATTTATTTGTATCTTCTTCAGTTTCTTTTTTCAATGAAATAATTTTCTGAAAACAGATCTTTTACCTCCTTGGTTAATTTAATTCCTAGGTATTTTATTCTTTTTGACGCAATTGTGAATAAGATTGTTTTCTTAATTTCTCTTTCTGAAAGTTTATCATTGGTGTATAAAAATGCCATTGACTTCTGAATATTAATTTTGTATCCTGCTACTTTACTGAATTCATTGATAAGTTCTAATAGATTTTTTGGTGGAATCTTTAGAGTTCTCTATATATAGTATCATGTCATCAGCAAATAATGAGAGTTTAACTCCCACCTGTTTAGTAAATGACAATTTATTGGAATAATCCACATCCATTTGTTTTGTGTTGTCTATGGCTATTTTCATACTATAACAGTGGAGCTGAATAGTTATGATAGACTATATTTTATGTAAATCCTAAAATATTAACTATCAGGCCATTAGAAAAAGTTTGCCAACAAGTTTGCTTTGCACTAGAGCAAGATACTGTCATTTTAGAATTCCCTCAATGATGACTTTGATTACTGCCAAGAAGTTTCTAAAGTGTCTCCTGGCATTAAACGCATTAAACAAAATGATACTGAACCAAAAAAAGGTTTTTGTCATGGAGGATACATGAGCGTATGTGTTTGTATGTTTGTGTGGTTATGTGTTTGTGGGTATGTCTGTGTGTATGTGTTTTGGGGAAGGAATAATTCCCTGCTTTTTTTGGTCGACTGAGAATTTAATAACTTTGGTCTCAGGAAGCAGCATGAGACTAGCTTAAATATTAGTGGAAAATCTGAAATATATACAATTTTATAGTCTAGGTAACATTTAACAAATGTGTTTCCAACTTTATACAAGCTGGGGGTAGAAAATTTTATGTTGAATTTATAAACTTAATGTTATGTATTTGTTTGCAAAAACATTTATTTCATATTTATTAAACTCATGCTATCTCATGAGCATAATTAATAAATCAATAGCCAGATTCTGATTCTAAATAGTAATTTTTTTTTGCCTTTAAGCATAGTCACATTTTGTCATGACCATGCCCGGATCCACTGCGGTGGTGTAGTGTTTTCAGACTCTGGTAAGTGAAGGCCGTATCTTAATTTGTTCTGTTTTAATGGTGTGCATTAAATTGCCCTAGTGCACCTTAACTTCTTATAATCAATAAACATGATTAATATGTCTAAAAATGATAGTCTGTTTCAAAAATAGCACTATAAGTCACTGCTTACGTTGAATATATCTTATGAAATTAGTTGGTGAGTATTTTCCGTAGATGATGATTAAGGTTACTATTCTGGGAAAATGACAACATATAAATGTATCTCAGGGAGGAAAGTATGGATATTTTTTTCCAATTAATGTCAGCACATCTTGACCCTTTTATTTACATGACATATAATAACATGGGTCTCATTTGTAAGAACAATCTATTTTAAAAGTGAGTGTGATTGAAGAAAAAACTGAGCAGAGAACCAGTCCCGGTACTGACCTTTCATATGCTCATCTGCTTACAATACACAGAGGTGCTTCTCATTCTAAAAAAATAATGCCTCGCCAAAAAATAATCTTGCTTTGTAATACTGTGACCTTATTGTTGTTGTTTTGTTAATTCAAAACTAAATCACAACTAAATTAATTTCTCCAAATATTTATTCCTTTTTTATCAGTAATATAAATGTTCTAGAAAGTATATAGAAATAATACCAGATTTTTTTGTAACAGTACAAGCAATAACCACCCCCCCCCAAAAAAAAACCTTTAAAAATAGCTCAACTGCCCCACTATTTTCCTTAAGATTACATCTGTATATAATGTTGAGGAAGGTTTAATTACTAATCAGAAGTATCAATTTCAGCTTTAACTATGTGCGGCGTATTTCGTTATCCATTGGATACTATTGGAGATCTGCCAAGTTTAAATGGTGCATGCTCTTTTCTATTACTATCCATTTTCAAATACCGAATTGAAGAGATCTAAGTGAATAACATACTAAACAAAGAAATAAAAAGTCAGGAAACAGTTCTTAAGCATCTATTATAGGAAAAGCATCAAATAAAATAATAAGATAAAAAATAAAAATGTTTTGTTGTTGTTGAAGATTTGCTTGTTTTTATCTTCCCATTTGTGTCATAATAAGCTGTTTGACCAGTTTTTAATCAAGGAATCTATTACGCTAAATATTATTAGAATGCATTGTTGGTTATCAGGGTGATAAATAATCTCATAAAAATTTCAAAAATAAAAATGGAAGGGTGCACAAATAATTTATTAATTCAAAGATTACTTAACATTAGTTCTAATAAAAATAAATAAAAGAAAAAATAAAATGATAGCTACTGTGTTATTTATTTTTTTCCCTTCTAAAGATTTTTCTTTTAGTATAAAGAGTTAGGAATTTTCTGAAAGCAGTGCTTAATCAGCCTTTTTTAAAAATGATGAGATAAAACACGTGCATATGCTAATGACTATTCTATAAATAAAAACCAGAAACATGATTTAAAAAGGGTTTTGATGGCACAGATGATGGTGCTCAGGAATGAAATTAAAACTTAGAGTGGATCAAGGTTATGTCAGAAACAAATGACCTGTTCAAGACTAGCTACCAAGGTTTTTAGTCCACTGAAGTCTTCACATTGTACAAACACAGTGAGAATCATAAAGTCAGTGCAGTCTAAGCTAGAAAATAAAAGTCTGGGATTCATAACAATTAAAAGTCTGTTTCTGGAATCACATCTTGACTGTGCATTTATTTATGAAGCTAGTTTTTAAAACTGAATATTGTTGGATAAACATATCCAGGAGATTAGAAATCTAAAGTTGTTTGCTTTAGATGTAGTGGAATGAAACAACCTGCAGCATTAGAGAGAAAATACATCTGAAAACTTCCACCATAAATGAGATTGTTGGTTCACAACCTTGGGATTTTCCTTGGTGAAATTCAAAACTGGCTCCTATACACAGAGGAGGGCAAGGAGAAATCAAAGAGATGGACCACTGCAGTTTGGTAGGTGGCAGTTTGAACAAGCAAGGGAGATCGCAGGCAAGGCTTGTCCTGGACAGTCACAGGATGAGTGACCTCTGCATCTGCCCAACAGAGTAGTAAAAGTTTATGTAGATGCCTTGGCAGGGTCCAGTTGTGCATACAGTCCAGATGGTCTCAACAACACCTTACTCTCTCAAGGCTGTGTACTTGGAATGACAGCTAGTATGGGAATAGTGAAATGGAACCTATATTCCAAGGACAGGAAAGGGGATGAAGAGCCTCCAACTGCCCAGGTCCACCTCAAAGGTCAATCAGTTGCTGGTCATGACCTCCTGCAACAGAGATTTTCATACATTTAAAAGCTCATCCTGTAAGAAATAAAGAAGCCTATTTTCCCCTGTTCTGGGAGCATACTAGGACAAAAGGGAGAAATTTATTAATGCCGTTTTCTGCTGAAGCTAGGAACAGTTTTACAATAATGTAAAAAGTCACCAATTGAAATGAGTCATCTTGTGAGAAAATGTGTTCAATTATGTAGCAAAGGCAGTTCTTATTACACTAAACACATGTACTGAATACCCTGTGATATTTCTTTAAATCTAAAATTTGTGATTAATTTTACCTAATTGTGGATGGTTTGATTAATGTAAGTATGTTGTGAACAATTCTTTTCTGTTCATCCTTTGTCCAAAAAATTAAAATTTTGCATTTTCCTTTTTTTAAAAAACAGCAATAGATAGTAGTATTTTTAAATGTCAATTAAAATGATAAGTAATTAAAGAAAAACACTCCATAATTATCTTAGGCTAAAAAATGTGTTACATTTTACAATAATCTTTTAGGCTCTGGATGTTCATGTAACTGTTTCTCATACTTAAATTGTTCTAGTATGATTTTTTGAGTGACTTTTACAGCCTCGTCTTTCAAGTTGAGAAACAAGATGTCTTCACATACTCCCATAACATGTAGTCTGCACACTTCTATTTGTTGTTACATACTGAATTTTCATGAAATCTAACAAATATAACTACAGACTATGTTGATCATAACTGTGACTGATTTTTGCCTATAAAAAGTATGATTTGTATAACCATTCATGATATTGTATTGTATTGCTGGTAGATAGCTGTGGTCACATAACTATAAAATAAATAGGAGGGCATATTTATGTAGGAGTTTCCATCTTGGATAGTTGCTTGATACTTCATTGGTATCAAAATGTAAGATTTAAATTACCAAAAATGATGACTGGAGTTGATGATTTTACTTACCAGTCAATTAAGAGTTCCCTGAATATTGTACTTCAGGGAGGATAATGTAGCTTTCTACCCATTGAATGTGTGGGGCCTGCTTGGGCCATAGGAATTGGTTGAACAATATTCTTTTTTGTCAGGGTGATGTGTTTCTGGAATCAAAATGTCGAGATCCCTGTCCTAGAGCAGCAGTGCTTTGGGGATCCTTTAGAAATATGTGGCTGTCAGAATTTTGACTCATGGTAGTGTACCAATCCCAAGGGAAATTTAGTATCAAAATGGAGAGCAGGAGAGGTGCAGAGGGAAGATTGTTCTTCCTCATAGAGTTTGTATTTGCCTAGAAGAGAATGGGAAGAGTTTCCTTAGGTTCTGTATTTGGCAAAGCAATATGCAGATTTATGTTACTCAAATTTACTTCTAAAGGGCTCTTTAGACAAGATTCTGATGTTTGAAATGACAGTTATACATTTCTAGATCCCTGAGGAAATCAAGAAGGGTAAAAATTATTAATGAAACTATTTATTTTACTTGTTATTTAACAGGTTTTGTTAAAATTTTGTAAAATCTATGGATTGCTCTATAACAATTTATTATGCATAAAATTTTATAGAAAAAATATAAAGTAGATGGAAAGAGAAAATATATAGTAAGAGAAATATAAATAATCTATAATTTATTGTTTTTGCATTGTATGAATCTGTAAGTGTATCAATATCTGAAAGTGTGTGAGAATAGTATTTTCATGCTAAATTAGGTAAGTGGGAATTAAAGTAAATATTTTAGAAATTATTTAATCTATATCCTACATATAGAAAAGCTCTTGTATATTATATATAATGTTCTGAATTATATATAATGAATATTTACATTAAATATTATATCATTTGGGGAGAAAATTCTGAAAAAGTAAAATGAATCCTATAAGTAGCCAAATAAAACAAAATGAAAATATATAACATTTTCAAAAATAATTATTGAGTACCTACTTAATACCAGTCATTGTGCTAGACATTATTTGTACATAATTAATAAAATTAATATGCCTACTTCCTCAGAAAGTATCTTAAGGTGCAATGACAAACAGAAAATACAAAAGAATTTTGTTTATGCTATGATCGAAACTGTTAGAGTGTGTTATTAGAACTTTGAATAAGGACCTCTAACCAAAGTGGAGGAAGTGAAAGAATAGTCACACAACACATTTTTTAAAAACTAATACTAAACTATGACATGAAGGTCATGTCAGGATGAGTATGGAGGCTATGAGGGTGGTGATATTTTGTGGAATGGCTGAGGCTGAGTGAATGCAATAGGGAAATGAAAAAAAAAAATTGTCATGATAGCCCTTTGGAAGGATGAGATCATTCCTTGTGGCTGAACAATGAGCTTTGTGGAGGTGATTGCGAGGTTACAAAGAATGGCTATGGTAAGGCTTACAGAGATGAGCAGGGAGCAGATCTTATAGAAATAGATGAGCTGGATATTCAGAGGCTTCTCTTCTCTAAAAGTAACTAAAAGCAATTCTTTCCTAAAGGGAGAAGCTTGATATAACTCCCTACATGCTGTGATTACACACAAATATGGATTCCTACTAACGTAATTCCAACGACTTCAGTCTTAGTTCTTGCCTATTCAGTTCTAAGTGATTTCTAATCCTTACCTTCAACAGATATTTCAAATCTGTCTTCAAAAAGAAATGGTATCTGCAAACTAAATAAGTATGCTATTTTATCATCCATTTTATAAGATCTATAAAACATTCTCATCCTTTTGGACCAACTAAAAAGATAATGGTAATGGGTTGACAATGCAGTAGAAACAAATATGTTTTGTAACATATTTGTTACAAATATGTTTTGTAAAAACGGGTGCAATATATGTTATTATTGACCTATACAGTTATTATTCCAAAAATTTTACACAGTATTTTTATATTAGCATTGTTACTTTGCTTTCATTTATAAAACTTCAGATTATGTTAAAATTTAGCACTGGTATTTTAGAAAAAAGCTATATATATATATATATATATATATATATATATATATATTTACATACCTAATTAAAAGAGATCCTATGACTTATTTTCCAGTCTTTGACAAACCATGAATTTACTTACTTCTGGGACTCTAGCCAGGAGTATGGTGATATTCAAAAAATGTTGTTTCCCTGTTGTGATATTTATTATTCAATTAATTTTTTGATGCTTTCATCTCCTATGGGCAGGAGTAGGAAGAAATCCCTTAATTACTTTCTATTTCACATAGAGCTACTTTGGGTAATCTTAGAAAACAAATTCTAATTAAGAAACTTAAAAAAAAAAAAGACTGGATTCTACCTCTGCTATTTAGACACTACTGTTTAGGTCCGCAAAACAGTAATGATAATGAAATTATTTAAAACTTTGTATAAAATTGATTTCAATTTTATAATTTTTGAAGATTTTTATTTTTGTGTATGTAGTTTAAGACTATAATATAAAAATTTTGAATTTTTTCCAATGGATAAAACTGCTATGACATTTCCTTGGTCTCCTGGTCCATTCCTGATATCAATAAATATAGATACAGGTTAATTAGATGTTTTTCTCTTTAAATATAAATACATTTTGATAACAACATAATGTATGCACCTGATCAAATCTTTGCAAAGTTTATTTGATGGAATTATTGACATAATCAATATTAGATCACAAATGTTAAGTACTATTATTTCAAATATTTTGATATCAGGTTTACTTATTCATTTTGTAATATAGTTGTAAGGGTCACTCAGGTTTATATACTTGAAAGAATTTACAGCAATACTCAGAGTGTAATCACATAAGGATTTAACAAAGGCAAATAATGCAATATAGCAAAAGGAGACTTGAGAAAAATTTGAAGAGGTATTGAGACTTGTAGACACACTCCCCAGAGGCCTTCTTATTCTCATAAGAACTCTAATTTTGAAACTGAACCAACAACATTCATGTGATGAATTTGGCTTGGAGACACTCTAGGAAATAGTTATTTCCTAGTAGGACTTTAATGCACCTTCAAGAATGCAGCCTAGACAAGCTAGAAGCAAAGCAAAAATAACGCAGTTGTCAGGATTCCCCAACAATATCCTCTGGGTCATGATTATGTAGAATAACTCACAGAACTCAGAGATGCTGTTACACTCGTGGTACAAACACAATATTATTACAGTAAAAGTATAGAGATTAAAATAAACAAAGAGAAAGGCACATGGGGCAAAATCTGGGAGCAACTGGCACAGGTTTCTAGGTGTCTTCTCTCAGTGGAAGTGTTTAGATGTGGTTAATTTTCCCAGCGATGATGTGTGACATGTGCAAATTGTTTCCAATGAGGAAAGTTCATCTGAGGCCGTGTGGACTAGGTATTTATGGGGGTCAGTCACTTATACATACAGAGTCTGCATACTTGACCTCAGCTGGTTAGAGTCTGGCCCCCAGAGCAAAAGCAAACATTCACCATAGATAACATCAGCCTAAACTATCTGATCAAATTAGTGCCCTGTGCTCAAAGGCAACAAGCGTTAAAAAACAACAACAACAACAACAACAACAACAACAAAACACTCTTATTAAGCAAAATATTTTAAGAACTTAAAGCTCATCTCACAGAAGCCTGACAAGGACCAATTGCAAAGTCAAGGGATTTCTTAGAAAAACGGAGGGTTTGAGTAATCCAGGCCTACTTGAGTTAAATCTTTTCTATACCTATTCAAGGCAAACTAAAGAGCTAGAAAAACAATTGATTTAATAAAAACAACTTTGAGACAAATCACCCTATTTCAATTTGTGGATTTTATTTGAAGCATTATACAAATAACAAACAATAACTCTGTGAGTGTGTGTGATATTTATGAGGCAATTAACAATTGGAGCACTGACTAAATATTTTAAGCACAATAACAAAGTTGGAATTCTATAACATGAAACCTTATTTTGTAGACTTATATGCAGAAATATTTAGAAATTTAATTAAATTAAATATCTGTGATTTTCTTCAAAATAATTTAAAGTTAGGGTAGGAGTACAAATAAAACAATTTTGTTATAATATGATAATGTTATAGTTGAATGATACATGAGAGTTTATTATACTCTGCCATAATAACATCTAAAATTGACATATAAAAACACATTGAAATAATTTAGAAGAAAAGAGTTATTTAAATGTTTTCAATAATTTGAATGTGTACTGGTAGAATGATGGGTTTTTGTTAATCTTGTTAGATGTGATATAATTTGTATGGTTTTGTAAGGAAAATGTTTTTTAAAGATCAATTGCAATGTCTTTAGACTTGAAACAACATAATAATCTTCAAAATATTTAACAGAGTAAAAAAAGGGTAAAGTTAGATGACACACATGTAAAATGTTGGTGAATACTGGGTGCTGGCATATACATAGAATTCTATTCATAATTGGTGTGTGTTTTAAATAAGTAAAATCAAACAAATTCGGTACTAGGAATAAAATGAGGATCTATGTCTTGGACACTCAATGTAAATATGACACATAGTCATTTCTGAGATTTTCTTCCAGTCTCTAAAACTTCAAGAAAATGATGAATAGTTTATATTATGGCACATTTCACAAGGAGTTGGCATTTTTAAAAGCAGTTGGTACTAATTTGAAAATGAATATTTTAATATGGCAGTAAACATAACTTTCTCCTGTGTGATTTCTAGCATAATGTAATCATGTTTACTTTATGTTTTAGATCTATATGTTTTTATTCCTTTCCATTCATGTCAGGCACATTTGCAGCAATGAAGTATTATCTTCTAGAAATTCTCTCCTCTTCTATGTTCAGGCATATTACTATATCTACCCTATTATTTTCCTATATTTGTGTATAATTTTTCTGTACTTCTATTACTTTTCTGTATTCCTCTAGTCTTGTTCTCACAAGTGGCTACTTCCCCAAATTTTGTCAGGATTTACCTTCTGAATATCTTCTTAAGAATCTCTCTGTCTATCTCAGATCTCCTTTCATCCTCTTTCTAATATTTTTCAACTTTCCTTTGACTATTTTCATGCTTAATTTCCAGTACTGACTTTAGTTTAATATGGATGAAACTGATCAAAATGCATTACATTTTAAACTAAAGCTTCATTATAATCTTAATTTTCATCATGACAATATGTTTCTCCAGATATCCTAGGCTATAAACTGCATATTTATAATTTCACTCTTTCTTCCTCATCTGCATGTTTATTTAATCAGTGACTAATATTGTTTTAAACTCTATTTTGTTCCTCTTTGGCTCCTTATTCTCCACTCACCTGACCCCACCCACACTTTCAGCCCATTGGGCCATTTTAGTTACTTATTAACTAATAGCTTTATTAATAGGCTTTTCTTTTTTTCTTTTTTTTTTGCATGCCATTTCTATGAATCTACTTAAACACCCCTGTACTGAAACTTAATAATTCTAATTGTACTATTCTTCAACAAATATCATGTAAAACGTTCATGACATATCAGTCTTTGCATGTCATGCAATATACCCAACAATTTGTCCCTGATCTGCTTTTTATAATACCACCCATATCACCCTCAATCTTGTCAAATGTCATTTACTATTGTTTCTTGAAAGTGTACTTTCACTACTTTTTTCTTCTAGTTTCTAAATTTGAATGTGTGTAAAGGTAAAAGAAGTGAAAAGAAGGTCATAAAATACTAGCAGCTTTATATTACTATGCAAGAAAGATTAAACTTGAATAACTTTGATGCCATTCTATTTTGCTCTTGTTAGAACAAGTAAATGCTGGGTTATTAAGTGTGATTAAAATAGAATTTGGGATCTACACTCCATTGCCCTCTGCCAGATACACGTTTTTGTTACTCTTAGTTCAAAAATTGCCATCCCCTTGCCTTTCTTCTCTAGTGGGAGACTAGTCCCCGTGTTTCAATTGACAGGACACAGGAATTCTGGCTATTTCACTTTCATAGCCTTGTTATTTAGACACCCTTGGTTACTTCTTGCTTATTCTCTTTTTGAAAAAAAAATAAATAAAAATTAAAAAAATAATAATAAATTGAACAAATAAAAAACAAAAAAATCTAAAAAAATGTCTAGACTATTTTCCTGGTGCTTTCTATTACTATTGTTAACAATAAAACTCATTTATGTGTCAATGTTATTATTCTTTTTTAATACCTTATTTTATGCTTATTTTTATCTTTAATAATTTAAAATTAAAGACTCACACCGAGAAAAATCTTAATTACTGAGTATCTGCCTTCACCCTCTACCTCCTAATGTAAACACTGATTTTTACTCTATAGTATACCATTTAATAATTAAGAATTTAAATAACTTGAACATGCAGAAATACATATAGTTTTTCCTTTTTCTTTTTATTTACATTACATAATAATTTTTCTGATAAAAATTATAAGTTGAAAGATTCCTCTTCTGTGTACAATGGTATTGACTTCTCTCTAAATCCTTTCCTTTTATAAAAGCTTCATAAGATGACGTACACACAATTTATTTTCTGATAACAAAGCCTACAGTATCTGATAAAAATTCTTCCAGTGCTTACACTCCAGATAAACTCTTTATGTTTTACCTTATTTCTTTAGAGTTATATAACTGTAAACTAAAATAAAAGTACAAGGTATTTTGCAGTACAGTTTTCTAATGTACTTGGCCAATTTATTAAGTATGTTTGAATGCCATGAATCTTATAGTTCTTAGCAGTTAGCTAGCCTGAGTAAATAAAAATGTATATTCTGAGAAAACATTCTAACTGTAACTCTCAAATCACATAGAGCTAGGCAATGATAAGACATGCAATTATCAGATGTATTTCCAAAGTAAATTTTCTTATTTAAATGATTTACTTTTACAACAATTTTTATAGGTTTTTCACTCTATTTTAGCTATTAATCTCTGATATTAGTAAATAAAATGATTGAACATTGGTATTTCGAAAATGTCTAGTTTAAAGAGCTCTCTGGGGGAAAAAACGTACTTAATAATAATTACTAAGGGTATGCTTTTTTTAAACTATTCCTTTTCCTCATCCCTGTAAAAAAACGTATTTAAATATTTGAGAGGCTACACCAATATCTATGAGAGGAAGAAACCGATGGACAAATGACATAAACTATAACCAAATTTTTCTTTTACGAGGTTTGTTTTTTTCAGAATTAAAAGTGATTAATAATGTGGTTACAATAAAATATAACATAATCATTGATATATATATACATATATATAATTATTTTAGTTTTTTTATATTTACACAAGTGCAAAGTAAAATATAAAAAATGTGTTATTGGCAACATTTTTATTTATAATTTTCAATTACTCTTCTGGTTTGACAATCAAAAATGAGATTGACAAATTGTAGCTAATACGTAAAGGGTTATTGCTGCCAATATATTAATTAAATGCCCACAGATTTCTAGGTTGCAAAATAACAAGTTAGTTAGATATATAATTCAAATACTCAATTATGGTAGTATTTAATATTTCCAACTTCAATAAAATAAAATGTAAGATAAGTGATGTATCTAGGGATGTATATGTGTGTGTGTGTGTGTTTGTATGTGTGTGTATGAATATATATATATTTCTTTTTAGTTAGTTATATTATAGTCCATGAATCCAATAGCTTAATTATATGGATGGTTCTTGCTTATATTCTTGAATTTTCTTTTTTTCTTTTTTTTTTTCTTTTGTTTGGGGCAGATATTTTAATAGATATTATAAATATGTCTCCAATGAGTAATTGATTAAAAATAATATTTTGAAATATTTGTCAGAAATGTACGAGTTTTTTTTATTTTAAAAATAGAATTTCTTTTCTGATTTGTTTTCACACTCAGAAATGATTGTACTCATTTCAACTTCTTTTTTGTAATGTGATCTGTGCAGAAATTTTCTATACGACTAAGGTTTATATTCCAACGAACCCATGTAATTCAGATATTTAGAAGAAAAAATAAAAGATAAAACAGACTATACTTACATAAAGGTGAATAAAATAAACTATATTCTCAGATTAAAGAAATGCTACTGGAGGAACTATTCTGCTTATTTTATGAATACACAGTTGTTTTCATTATAATTTTTCATCAGAATCAAAGATTAAAATGTGAAATGTGATAAGAAAACTAGCTCTTGTTAGAAAGCCAGGGAGCAAGCAGAAGAATATCAAGTAAGAATTACAAAAAGTATCTATAGATAGTTGTACACTATATATATTGGTATTTATAACTCTAATATGTATATGATAGCTATGCAGATGTATAGCTGACTCTACTAATTCTAAATCATATTTCATAAGCTAACAGATGATTCAGGAAGAGTTAGTTGGCTTTTATAAACTCTAAAGAGAACATTAATATTTTTCATAAATAAAATAAAAATTTTTTCTATTCATTTGGAAAATTTGTGTAATTTAGATGAATGGATATCATTATATATATGTTCAGTAAAAATAAAATTTTAGCTTTTGAAATTAGATAGATAATTTTGACTACTTATCATCCTGAAGAAATGTACAATATAGAATTTTTAACAATAACCAAGAATAAATAAATTTGATTATTCTGGTTGAGTCAGGAAAGTTGACCAACTACAGGAAGATATTAGTAATTTGACCTGAAGCACTAGAATAAATGGAGAAGATGGAGTGATGGAAGAATCTGGAAAGTTGATGTTTGGTGTGGTGGTCCAATAAATTATTACATTTGATTAATGTGGCCACAAAACAGAAATCAGAGGATAAGGCTGAAAGATCGACTTATCCAGCCACCGAGTATAAAATGGGAGTCAAAAAAAGTCAGGGGCCAACACATCCACCACAATGACTGTGAAGAACACAGTGAGGAACTGTAACACTGTCATGTTTGACTACCAAAGCCCCACAAAGTAACAGCCTCTCTTTCTCGTCACCTTCATGGTCCTGGGCACATTCTTTTATTAGTAAACTCTAACCCATAGCTATATGAAAAAGAACATTCTGGAAATGGAATTCCTGTCTTTTCCTTTGCAGTACCTGCAATGTATTAGGGGTGGGTAGTTGTAGTTCAAATTTGAGAATTAACATCTCAGCATAGGCCACCTGTTCGTCAACTCAGCATTAATATCACCTCTTTTCTTCTATTAACTTCCAAGTGAGGGTGATATCACGCTTCTGATTAACCTGATGGAATGATCTCTTGTGTATACTACCTATATCAGGTAGGATTAAATCTAACTAACTGTAAAACGATTGTGCATTATGCTGTGTTTGTATATATGTGTGTGTAGTCTTATCTTTAAGGATAGATACGAATATTATATGGATATAGATATGAATATTATATTTAGGTTAGAGATTTACTACATTTAATTGACTTACAGAATTGCAGGGGCTGACTAACCCAGTACAAAGTTTCTAAAATCAGGAAGGGAAGCTCAAAATCAAGCTGAGACTCTATGCTCAAATGCTGAAGCTTGTCCACTGTCTACAGTCAGGAAGGAAGACCCAGGAGAAGTGGGAATAATTGTAGACCTAATTGTGGACTTAGCTGTTATTTGGAGTCCCTTAGTTCAGGAAAAGCCTAACCACTTGTAGTGATCTTATAAGCAGTCATAGAGAGGGAAGAATATGAGAGTATGCATCGGATATTCTTCTGTGAATCTACAAGATTCAGAGTTCAAACAGGTAAGATGAAAGGAGAAATATTAGAAATTTGTACCTTTGCTATTTTCAGACCTTTGATAGTGGCATTAATGTCTTTAATTTTCTCAGTTCTTTGGTATTTTGAGGTAATTATTTTTGTAGGGAGTAGCTCTTCTATCACAGGTCAAGGAATCAATACAGAGATTTTGCCAGCTACTGACTTCTATTGCAACTATGCATTCTTCAGCTAGGAAAATAATCAAAGGATGGGTCCCTGTATCCACAGATACTACTATGAATTGTAATTGGTCCCAATATCCCTTGTCACCTCTCCTCTATTAACCTGACTTTGACTTGAGGGTTATAGTAGCACTCTGGTTCCCCAGGAGTTAGATTATTATTATATTTCCTGAAAATATTTGTCTTCAATTAATGGCCACAAGTAAACTTGAGGAAGACTAAAAGGAATGTTTCATATAATTTTATATGTATATATAGTCATATATATGTGTATATGAATTTTAGTTACTATATATAAAACATATATAAACAAATATACAAATAGATATATTTAATTTAGCCTCCATTTTGCAGATAGGAAATGTCTGCAAATATTTACCTGGTAAGTGGGACAGCATGATTTCTAACCAGTAGGCCTGGCTCCAGAATCTTTACTTCAACTCGTGTTATAATATCAATATAGTTTATTCTTCAGTGACTCCTGGGGATAGAATTCATGAGAAGAAATCATCAAAATTCTTGCATATTTGAAAATGACCTTATTATAGAGTGCATTTAATTACTTTTCTCGGCAATGTAGTCTTCATAGAAAAGCATTTTGTCTTACATTCCACTGTTGGTGTGGAGTAGCATAACTGATCCTAGTTTCCTGAAATTTTATGGTAGTATGCCAGGAATACGTATTTTTTCTCTTCATTCATCAATTGTATGACATCTTAGTGATCCTCATTTATTATAAAACCTCATTTTCATTATTTCTAAAATATAATCTTTCTATTTATTTGATGATGTTCTCACTTGGGTGTTCTATTTTCAAAACTATTATTAGTTGGATTGTTGCCTGTCATCACATGAAATATGGCCTGAAAATTAATGCGGCCTTCTAAAACTTCCTGTTTCTATTAATTTTTAATATCTATACTATTTAATTTTTAGAATTTTTGGGAGAAATATTGAAGGAAAGTAAAAAGATTTTGATTCACTTAGTATTCACTTTGTTTAAAAAACAGAAATACAAAGAAGGTTATCTAATGTGAATAGGGTAAATATAGACCATGCTTGGGGCACAGCAAAGAGAGAGAGAAACACTAATACTGAAGAGTTTATATTTTATTGCTGAATAGGGGAGAGAAATATCATTATCAGTTATTAACAAGTAAATATCTGCACAAAATAACAATTTTAAATATCTTTAGTACATAGAGACCAATAAGCATAAAAATGTATTTAAAGCTTATTTTGGTGGGTGTGGTAGAGCAAATATCCTTGTATGACATAAATATGGCGTGTTTGTTTTTTGTTGTTGTTGTTTCATTCTGTTTTGTTTTGTTTAGCATATACATGTTTTAGTGCCTGATGGAAAGTAAATATGGGAATATCTAGCAAGACACCAGTGTGAACAGATGTACTAAAGGAACATTGTTTTCTCTTTTATGATTCTGAAGCTTTTCAAGCAAAGACAATGTAGAGAGATTTCTAAAACCTTATTCCATGCATACATTTATAGAGGTATGTTTTATTTTTTTTAATTTTCTTTGTATGTCTACTTACCAAAATTTTTCCATTGTGTTTTTCCTTTCCAAATAGTAACATTAAATAGTAATATTTAAATAGTGACTATGAATGAGAAAAAATATATTATTTGAAAGTGATGACAGCATTAACTTGCATTGTAGTATATGTCCTGATTTATATAAATGGACTTAGTAGAAAATATGCTCCAAGGAATTAAAATTTAGCATTATTTTCTAGAAAGTTTTTTCTCTTCTGTTTTCAAATATAGGACAGGAGGTCATAGTAAGATGAATTTCAAAAGAATAATTTAAAATGGGCTTATTGTTCTTATATCCAAATTGGCTATCAGACTATTCAATTTAGAAACTTTAATGTTTAAACAACTGAAAATATTCACTAACAATATTTTGTTTCAGACTTTCCTAACGTATTAGTGTATTTATCTAGCATTTATATTTAATATATTTTAGTATTTGTATTTGAGGTTACATTTAATGATCTAGTGAGGTTCTCTCAAATTTCAAAATAATTCTAAGAAAACTTGTTTAAATAATGACTTATGGAAAATTAAAATATTTATTATAAGAGGCATTATTTGAGGTCATCTAACACAGTTTCTTCATGTTATAAATGAGAACAATTGATTGCTACAGAAATTTAACAATCTGTTTAGGTCAGAAAAAATTAAGTTTTAATTAAGCTGGACCGAAGACCAAGGCCACCTTACTTCTAAGTTAATGTTCTTTCTATAACAATGATTACAACAATTAAATAATAATAAACATAACAAAAATAATAAGAACACAACAACAAGAACTAGCATTTATTGAGTATTTACTATGAGTTGGTCAGTTTGTTGAATGTTTATATTAGCTCATATAAATCATATATAACACAATTATGTATTATTATATCCTAATTTTAATAATACCTAAGATGAGACACTGTGTCTCATTTCACAGGTACATATATCTATTTTTGTTTCTTTTATAAGATTAAAAAAGCTTTTTTTCTTTTGTCATTAGTTTTATTGAGGTTTGATTTACGTAGCATAAAATTCACTA
>CM053507.1:11867881-11911361 GCA_028627145.1 Eidolon dupreanum
TCTTTAATTTGATATCACACAAATAGAATTCAATGCACTAAAATTGGTCATTAAATGTTTTTAAAGATCAGATGAGTAAAGCATTCTTATGAGCATACCTAGAATTATGACAAGTCTGTTTTTTATAGTTTTTAGCATGGCATTTAAAAAAGAATTTCTTCTGTCAGGAAGAACTTGTACAGAAATAGATTCGAAATATGCCTGTATGGAATTAGGACTGCTCTTCTCTTCCATTAATCTAATTCATTTTATTGTAGAAAGTTCTTTTATAAATGCATCTGTGCACTGTGGAAATGTCAGCGAATGTAATAGAAAAAATTCCTGGGAGATTTATTATGGAATGTAATTTTTCAATTATCCATATTGTTGTGCTGGGCAGGATCACAGATGAAACTTATTTGAAATCATTGTTTCTTAGATGATCTTGAAAACCTTAAAAGGTCATCAAACTCCCCATTGTGACTGAGAGTTCAAACACAAGTTAAAATGTTACAGAGAAAAAAATTAGTAAATAACCATCCTTATTTGTTAAAGTGTAATACTTTTGGCTTCTGCTGAGATATTTTCAAGTATAAAACCCTATTTACTTTTTTTTAAATTAACAACATATGCTAGAGAATAAAGTGAGTATAGATGAACTGATATGTTTATCAAAACTACAAATGCTTAGTCCAAAACACTGACTCACTGAATATAGAATCCTATACGTAGAAACGAAGAAACAGATTCTCTGTCCTCTAAGATGTTAAAAGCTGTAGAAAAAAGCCACTGTTTCTGTTTGTATAAATGAACACACACTTGTGACTAAGTACACTAATTAACCCTGAGAAAACTGAGAAACTCAAATTTTCACTTTTTTAAGCAAGAATGCAAATCAATATTATTAACAATGCAGAAGTCAGCCCAAGAAATTAAGAAAACACCAAATGATGTTTTCAGAAGTACTGAGTCTCTTTGCGTGGAAGAATGAGGAGTTTTGAAGAAGTTTAGTTAAAAATTTGAAAGAGTTTATTAAAGACATTTCAAGTTTTATTTTTCTGAACTTTTTCTAATTATGATATATTTATAAGTATTTAAACCTTTATTCATCATATATTGTTAAAAGTAATTATTAAATTTGCAAATTCACCAGAAATTTAACAGAGTTGGGACAGGGAGAGTTGGGACAAGAAGTACCGGATGAAAAATGAATAATTTTTAAAAATAAAATAGAAAAATTATCACTGAACAAAAAGTAAAGTAAGCTATTGTAGTGCCAATCTATATTTTTCTTCTTCTTCTCTTAGACAAACTAGAGACTGTTGAAAACCTATTTGCCTCCAGAAGAGTATTATATAAGTAAACATTTATTTATACAATAAATATTTATTTACAGTTTCCAGTATCAAGAGAAACAATAGAATGCATTATTTTGTTCTCCATAGATCTCTTTTGAATGGATGAAATATTTTATGGTTATTAAGTTCATATTTGCTTTTATATTCAGTTAAGTCTCTTAGAGTAATGTGTTAAATGGAACCCCAGTAGTAAACCAATGGCATGTACAAATTAAAAATAAATTAAAATCAAATAGAAAAGGGTTTTACTATTCATATCTTACCAGAACCAAATATTTTTATTCAAGTAAAAATATTGTCAAACAAATAATTGAATTTTCATTATAATGTCATTTTCAAAGAAGTCTAATTGAATGTAACAGTCAGAAAAGAACAATTACAATATGAGAAAAATTGCAAATAGCATACAGGCAATTGGATTAGTAAAAGAAGTAAAAATGTTGCAAGAACTATGAAATATGATAGACATAAAATATTTGGAGATTAAGTGTTTTTGTAAAGGAATCAATTAAAATATGTCTCAACTATCCTCAATTGTTTCTGAGAATGGCTATTATTATGATATATTTGAGAACTGAGAGGCCAAAATCTACTCTTTCTTCCCAAATTCCTGAAAAGAACAATGTAGGAAGATTTATATTGTTTACTATGTTTTATTGCAATCTTCACTGCAATGAGAATCTAGTGTCTTTATTTTCCTTTACAGAACATTAAAATTGTTAAAATGATTATTCATAGTTGGAAATTAAAATCATTTCTATTCTCAAAATTCTTCTAATATTCTATAAAAACCTGAGTGTCTTCAGTCTATCCCCCAATCCAGGAATTAAAAAAAAAAAAAAAAAAAAAGATCATATAAAAAAGTGGTACAGTCATTTAAGACAGATACGCTGATATCCCTCGTGTGAAAGCAAGTCACTATGTTTATTGATCTTCTTTTGTCTTTACTTATTTATTGTTTGTTTTGATTAATTGTGTGAAATAGTCATTCCCCGTTTACTCTTTAAATATAGTAATACGGTTGTAGTCATTTCTTTTAATTTCAAGGGTTTATAGTCTATATTGTCAACTTTCAATGTCTTCCATAACCTTTACAAACCCCATCTGTAAAAAATTTTTCTCTAGATTTGTTACTTCTTTATTTCTTTTTTGGCTTATGACCAAACTGAAAAATTACAAAAACCAAGAATTTCAGCTACCAAATTTAAATTTAGCTTTAAGTTTGGATCTCAGATAGGATCAAGAGCTGGCCTATCTAAGTCATTGTTGTTAGAGAAAATAAAACCAAATAATACAATTCAGTGCATTTCTTGTAAATATATCTAAGACTTGTTCTGCTGTGCCTAGAAATTGATCATGTTCAATCTCAAAGAAGATTTATATTTCTCTATCTATATATACATCTATCTATTGGAGATAAAAAAATTAATTATTTTGTTTGGCTTAGTTTGGTTTAGTCTACGATTCTGATAGCAAATAAAACACATGAAGAATAACTCAGGACTTTGAAATACCAGGGCTATGGGAACCTTTAGATTTTATACTTTATGTGTGGTGAAGCCAATACAAAGAAATTTATGTAATTTTTTTCTGAGGAATAAAATTATTGTTAGCGTTTGCATTACAGCAAAAATCTCAACTCTTTTTTTTTGTGTGTGTGGTCCATTCCTCTAAGCCACAAACTTCATAAATAATATCATTTCTTACATGCTATACATTATACTGAATGCTTAGAGTTTTAAATTCATTTACCTTTTATAACAACATTATAAAGTAGCTATAGATCACCCCCATTTAATGAATGAAGAACAAGATGTAACATGATAATCTCAAGATCACACAGGAAGTGAAAATTGGGCCCCAGAAACACATGCTTAATGATTAGGCTAGATTGCCATTCTTTTGCTAGTAATGGTTTAAACTGTAAGATAGATTTTTATATAGAAAATAATTGAACCTCAAATTTAGTGGCAGAATAATTGGTCTTTTCTCTATTAACAAAAAAAAATATTTTTTTGCAAGCATTATAAGATCAAGAAATCATAGAACAGCACCATTGGCTAAGCCATATATAAAAATAGAACTCTGGCCCACAATGGCAGCAACCAGCCTAAGAATCAAACCAATTTTCTACAGTAACTATCCTAGAAAGTAAGTTGGCTGTCTATAAATCAGACTTATAGAAAGTCAAGCTGCAATCTCTAGTTACCAGTGTAGGTAATCTCTGCAAAAATCAACTCAAAATAGCTAGAAGCTGATTAATAACTGGCAGCTCCCCTAATTTTTGTTCCTATTTCCAATTTAAGACTAAGCAGAAAAAAACAAATATGTGCCTCTAACCAATCTTATAGGATGTCCCTCTTCTAATTAGCCCACCTATAGCTTCTTTAAGCCCGTGGTGAAGCTTTCCTTTTTTCCCACTAAAAAGCTTTCCCATTCCACTACCTGTCTTTGAGTCTCCGCTGAAATACAATTGATGGTGGTCGACTCACTTTTTATGGCAAGCTCTGAATAAACAGTCTTTGCTTGTTCTCATTTGTTTGGTGTTTGTTTATTTCTACTATCCTATAATATTTTGAACCTGACGACCTTAATTGCTTTGGGAAATTCTGGTCTGGATTATGCTACAATTTATGCCATTATTACTCTATGTGACAACACATGCCAGACTGCATTTGTAAAGACAGTCTTTGGAATGTGTGATTGTGTGTTTTATAGAGTTGGAACAAAGAGAATTGGTGTGTATGTGTGTGTGTGTGTGAAGGGGTTTCACTGAACTTATGTTTAGAGAAATAAAACCTTCACGAAATAGAAAATCACAATTGCTAACTACTATTGTCTATATCTAATTTCTTTGTGTATTCTTTTTAAATTTCATCTTCATATTAATTTTCTCCTCCACAACATAACTTCTGTTACCAAGACAACATGAGGCTGAAAGTGTATCTACTATGACTTAGTAATTAGGAAGGTTATTCTTCCCTCTATGTCTGAATTTGATCAATTACTTTTCTTGTATATAAATAGATTCTTTGAGGTGAACATTTTTGTTGTCTTCTCTGTTTTCCTCAGTAATACTCAAATTTTAAGAATATAGTCAGAATATTATATTTCTTAGATTCATGAAATGCTTATAGAACAGAACTTGAAATCAATGGCTCCAAATGATTTAAAGAAAAAAAAAATATATATATATATACAAATTTGAAGGTGTTTTAACTGGTGTCTTGGACAAGGCAATGAAAAAAAAAAAAAAGAATGCCTTTATGAGTAGCAACAGTGCTAGTTTTGTTTGTTTGTTTGTTTGTTTTTTTAATGGTTTTAGGAGCTGATATAATTCAAAGTTCCCATGAGTTGAGGAAACTGATTATTCACTCTAGACTTGTGTTCTTTGGAGGTGATTGGAACATGGGAAGGTAGATAAACTGGTCTTCTGTTAATCTGTGGTGGACAATATGGCTTTATAGAGGGTTTGCAATATACATACAAAATCCAAAGAAAAAACTGATATATGTAGTATCATGCACTAGTGATGTTACCCAGTTATCGTTAACCACTTGGAAGCATAATTAAGGCATCAGAAAATATGATATTCTGTGGTACAAATAGTGTCTTATCTCCCTGTTTAACATTCTTCCCATTCTCTGGTCTTCAATATTTTTAACATCAAAATGTAGTGATCCTAAATTCCCCACAAGAGTGAAGGTTTGTTTTCTAGCTGAAGAGTTACCTTTGCTTCACACACGCACCTCCCCCCACCCCTGCCCCGCCAAAGAATTACAATTCTTGAATGCTGTTTCAGCACTTTCCTTTAGTTACAGTGAGATAGATTATCAGGCTCATGGTTAGATGAGCTATCAAGAATATTGAGCCTTCATTATACAAATAAGTCTTAAGTACCAAAATAATAAAGATTGCTCCAGAAAAACCTTACAGATTCAGAAATTTTAAACACAATTAATTTTATAAGATAAAAACTACAGTTATCTAAAATATACACAATTTATGGCATTTGGTTTTAGAAAATTACAGTTATATCTTGAATTGGGAAAATATACTGGAGAACTTTTATTACAATTAACAATTTCTTTTTGATAAAATTGCAATAAATTATCATTCTTCAACTTAGTCTTAGTTTTCTTTTGACTATATAAAAATAGCCTCCAATTAATAATAGAGAGTTCTCACAAAGTGATATCTGCCCTTAGCAATAGTGTAAATATCAAAATCTCTAATGGATTTGTCAAATATGATTTCAATTGTCTGTTGAAGATGTTTACACATGAAATTAATGAAAATGATAAATTTAGTTTTAGCATTCACACAAATAGCAATGTGTACCTTTCAATATTGCAGCATTATCAAAGCCAGTCATTGTATAAAAAGAGAGATTACCAGGATAGAGTTTGACATTGTTGTCTCCAGATCTATCGATTGAACTCAATGGAAATAACCCCTGCAATCAGCCACTCCATACACATATTACATTTATAGAATTCCAGCCTAGCTCTGCATTTAAAACAGGCAATCTAAACATGTTCTCAGTGGATAAGAATAAGCCCTGAAGAGCTATTCTTTAAACTTTATATTTTTCCACAGAAACTAGACTTCAAAGATATTCTGAAAACACCATAAAGTTTCAAGCTACAGTGCCCGCAAACTTCGCACTTGGTTCCCATTGACATCAATCAGAATTCTCTGTGCATGGACTGAGGGCAAACCATAACCTTTTATATGGTCGACAATATATTTGAAATGACTACAAACTGTCTGAAACTTCAAACACTGGGCTGACTTTATACTTTAAAAGGACATTAAATTTTAAGAACTCAACAAATGTCTAAATATGCTGCATTTTACAGTTTAATTTCAAATTTTAAAAACCAGGGATTTTATTTTTTACAATTTGAAGGTTAAAATTAAGTTACCTGATAACATTAAAAATGTTGAAGTAATGTATGATGGCTTCTAAATATCTTTTTATTGAGTTTTTTTTTCTCAAGCAAAGTATTGATTTATTAAGTATCTAATAATAGCAAAAGAAAATTACTGCCCAATCACTTGAGAAAAACCAATTTACCAAAATAAAATTTCAATAATAATTAAAAATTATAAAAAGAAAAACAGAAAAAGCCATAATATTATTGGGGAAAGTAGAAAAGACGTAATTACTGACTCAATGCACAAATTGGGGTCCAGCATTTGAGGCTCCTCATTTTCTACCCTATGTTTGGCATTCATTCTCTGCTTGCTTTCCTCATTCTAGAAGCTGCCCAAGGACACAGCCTTGATATCATTATATGGTACTGAGACAGTGTGGACTGTGTAGATAACTAAACCCAGTAAAGTTCACCTGTGTGCCTCTATGTAAACTTTTAAAATTTTGGTGAGTGGCTGTGGAAAACTACTTGTGTTGAGCCACTCAAGGTGAGCCTCGTATGTCAGTTCCTTTGTTTATGAAATCCTCCACCTACCAATTTAGAGTAGTCTGTCTCTTTGTTCAGTCTCTTTCTGCCCTCCAAGTTTGGGGGCTGATTTCAGATTACACCCAGGAAGTGCGGGGAAAGTTGCCAAGTGATTAATATATCAAGAGGTATTTACAAAATAAATATTTAAAGTACTATTAGCTAATCATATTTGCATCTAATCTTCCTGAAGTTGTAATGCCTTTGGCTCTCTGTGTTGTAGGCTTGTGCTTATTCATTGGAAGCTATAAACCTTATTGGTGGGCCACTGTCTTCTATAAAACTTTTTTAGTGCTCCTCTGATAAATGAAATTATGTGGAATTTCTTTCCTGCATCTGAATATAAGGATTTAAGAATGAGTTTTTAAGCAGCTTTCCACTATTTCTCTCAGATCATGGAATTTCACATTCAATACTTTACGTCTACTCAAAGGACTTTTTCATCTCTGAAACCTACTATTAAAATGCAAGTATTACTTGAAAATGTATGCAGTAGTCTATTTCACATGGTTTTACTTTCCAAGATTTCAGTTATCAATCATAGTTCAAAAATATTAAATGGAAATAAACAACTTATAAATTTTAAATTGTGCATGTTCTGAGTAGTGTGACGAAATATTGCACTGATCCACCCCATCTCTCCTTAGACCTAAATTATTCCACTGTATAGACTACCTGGCCATTAGTCACTTGGTAGTGGTCTTGGGAATCAGATCGACTGTTGTAGTACCACAGTGCTTGTGTGCAACTAACCTTTATTTTACTTACCAAAGGCCCCAAAGTGCAAGAGTAGTAATACTAGCAATTAGATCTGCCAGTGAAAAACAATAGAGTGCTTCCTTTAAGTGAAAAGGGAGTATATAGTATAATAAAATATTTTGAGAGAAACCACAGTCATATAACTTATTACAGTATATTATTATAATTGTAATATTTTATAATTGTTGTTATTCTCTTACTGTGCCTAATTTATAAGTTAAACTTTATCACAGGTATGTTATTAGGGAAAATCATAGTATATATAGGGTTTAGTACTATCTGTGGTTTCAGAAATCCACTGGGGGTCTTGTAACTGGTACCCCACAGATAAGGGGGTCTGCTGTAGTATGAAGCTGCTACTGGAAAACTCATTAGTGATATTTTTTGTGGGTCAAAAGAAAAAAAGAAAAAAGAAAATTCTCTGAAACTGACGTGTTTTAAAATTCAATATAAGTATAGGAGGTTTAGAAAACTTTTGAAAGAGAAAAAAAGAGGGGTAAGTGGAAATAGGAGATCTCCAAAATGAGCTTCAACTACTTTACTAGTTTTTATCCCAATTGTTCATTAAATTTAAATTTGATCCTAGAGTATTAACATGTGGTCTCCTGTATTTATTGTTTTCTGAGGAAACAAACTACTTAATGTATTGATTTTTCAGGTTGAGCCATATTCCATGAACAACTCAACATGAGATTCAGAAACAGGTTAAATATTCAAATCTGGGTGAAAGTTATATTTTGCAAAAAGGCTTATCAGGAAAGCGTTTTTGAGGTCAGAAAAATATTTAAATAAAAATGCCAGTGGACAGTTGTTCCAGGTATGAGGGAATAAAAGAACGAAAAAATCTTTATCTCAGGGGTTGGTAGAAAACTAAATAGTAAGTATAACACAGTCACTCTGAAAATGTTCATGATCCCAGACACACAGCTAAAGCAGCCTTCTGGAACCCTGTTGTGCAAGGTTTTTAACCCTTTTAGTAACTGAAATTAGGGAGGTCCTGGGAGAGAGGTTCATAGCAGCTGGGTGAGAGGGGTATTGGGAGGAGATCAATCAAATCACTTAGTTGCTAACAGGACTGAAGTGTTTCAGTTTTTTACAAGCCGTTATTATCTTTGTTATAGACTATGGTGAATAACAAGGCTTCATCCCACATTTAACAATTTGGCTTGGTATAAAATTTCTACCTACACATCAAGCGTATGTAATCAAAGAATGCTCCTGTTCTTACCCATCTGTTCTCACCCTACTACTCAGGCCAGCAATGTTATGTTATGCATGGTATGGACTGAATGTTTGTGTCTCCCTAAAATTCATATGTTGAAGCCCTATTGCAATGATATTTTGGATGTGGGGACTTTGAGAGATAATTAGGTCATGAGGGTGGAGCCCTAATGCTGAATGTCTAGTTTTCATAGGTTAAGACTGATACCTAATAAAGAATAGGGCTCAGAGGAGCTTGACTGGTTTAGTCAAGGAGGGAGCCTTTGTCAGTATGCACTACCCTCACTGCTAACATAGGCCTTCTTTTTATACAATAAATTTAAATCTTAATTTTCTCAAATCTTACAAATATACATTGCTCAAAAAATATATTTAAGGGTATGTACCTTAAGCTAATAACAAATAAAACAGGACATATGATAAAAAGAATTTTTTTATGTTTGTGAAATATCATCATTTTATAACATTTATGGTTTATTCTTTATGATTGTTTAGGTTGTTTATACAAACTGGATTCTTGATATGTTCCTTTGTGTTTTGTGGCATATACAAGTTTCTGTGAATAGATAAATGAATGAATAGTCACAAAATGCTTCAAAATTATGTACTTTGTATTTCAAAATAATCAGTCAGATTCACATATAATTGTATCAAAAATTATAACAGTTATGACATTCTGGAGCATGTATTGTTTTACACAGTACAGTCTTAGTTTAAATTTCCCCAAAGGCAGACCTTGAAACATAATATATTTTTAAGAAAATCCAAGTAAACATGGGTCTTTTAAGAAAGGTGGAAAGTGAAATAGAGTGCAGGAAGCCAACAAGAGTGCACACATTATTACATATCCCCAAAAACATATCAGGGCTCAATCTGCTGAGAACTTTCCGAATTCTGAGAGAACACACCTTAAAATTTTGGCTTCTGGGTTGAGGATGCTGGAGTATTTATTCAGCAACTATTTCCTCTCATTAATGTAGGTCACCATGGGGTCACTTCCTCTCTGGCAATTCCAGCCCACCCTGCATAGATACCAAAGAACTACTCAATGGCAAAAGATGCTCTTATGCTGAGAGATATGAGTCCACTTGTATGTATATAAAATATAAAATATTTGTAGGAGACCTGCAGGATTGGTCTAAGAATATATGGACTGGGTAATGACAGAATCTTCTCCAAGTACATAAAATCAGAAATATTCTAAAGAGTCCATATTTTGTTCCTATTATTCGAGAGGAGGCAACATTTTCACTATGCAAAATTTGTAATAAGAAAAATAGAGAAAATAGCTAGAAAATTATGAGATTTATAGGATAATTTTATGACAGGTGAAGAATGATTTACTAACTGATCTTACACTTTTTTTGTATTCCTATTGACCTCAAAGTGGCAGATATACAAAATAAGTCCTTTAAAGTGAACAAGTGAGAGCTATAATATTTTGATATATTCTCCTTAAACAAAAATCTTAGATGCTCAGAGATATTAATGCATCTGAAAAGAAAAAAAATGAAATGTTGAAATTGGTAAATGCAATTAAATGATGGTTATTGGAATAAAAGCTAGTGTTTTTGTGATTGAGCGTTACCAGGCAGCAAGAACTAGATAATGCCAGTATGAAAATGAACCCATTAACCTTCAGAATCTATTTAAATAGAAGTTGTACCTCTAAATGAGCTGAAATGGTAATAAACATAAAGAAATTAGCTTTAAATATATTTATCAAAGTCAAAATATCATTGCTGGTTTTGTCCCTGTGTATTTTTATAAATGTGCATTCCTGACCATCATTCTGAATAGTCTTATAATAAGGCGATCATTATGGAAAACTTAATCTTGTTCTTAAGCCAAATTTTAAAAATGTCTTTTTTATGGCATTCAGTCATACATTGTGATATCCCCAGGTTAATTCTATGTAATTGCTTACTGCAGAGTCCATTTAGTACTGTAAACACCTGGGTTAATATCTCGATTCGATTTAAAGAAAGCTATTTATCTACATAATGGATGCTTACTTCCTTAAGATTTTTTTTTCCTTGAAGAATGATCCTTAAATCACATGCTATGGTCATAAAATTTGAAAATATATGTAAAGATTGTGTATTAGTATAAAACATTACACCTTATATTAAACATAGTCCTCTTTGTAGGCTTCAGAACTAACTGTGCTTTATAAAAAAACTTATGTACAAGAATATTACTATACAAAAAATACAGATGACTGAATATTTGAAATTATTTTATGTAATATATACTATTATTTGTAAAAACTTAGATGCTTAACAGTATAAATATTTAATAAATGAAAACATACAATACGTTTCCTATCTCTTTCACAATGATGAATTCATGCCTGTTAGATTCTTGGAAGTTATTTTTGAAATGAAACATGGTATACATGTCTGAATTCCTTTTCATTTCAGATTAAAAGGCAGTACTTTTCAATAAATTTCTATAAATTCGATTTAGAGCTATCAGATGCTAACTGATACCATATGAGTGGCCTTTAATGGCATCTCATTATTAAATAACTAAATTAAAATATATGTTTGAAAATTATTGATCATTAATGACATTTAAAAAATGTGTACGGGTATGTTTAAAGAAAGCTTTACTTCTTTACAGTTTGGTTGCTTTTTTTTTCCCTCTACCTTTTTTGACCAGCAATATTGAAGAGAAGTGGTGAAAGTAACCATCCTTGACTTGGTCCTAAGCTCACCAGTAACTATGCTGGTTTGCAATTTCAGGAATTTCCCCTGTGAAATGTCAAATTGGTTCCATGCACAGTGGGTAAGGAGAGACCAAAAAAACAAACAAACAACAACAAAAAAAGGCAGACCACTGCAGGTCGGTAGGTGGCAGGTTTAATAAGCATGGGAACTTATAAGACTAGCTTGGATGGATGAAGTATGAGAAGATCTTTTCACCTGCCCTGCCAGAATCTTAAAAGTTCATATAGAGGCCTTAACTGGATTCATTACATATACTAACCAGATGGTCTTAACATATTGTTCTCTCTAGGTTGTAATGAGTCCTTGAAATGGCTGCTGCTGTGGGAAGGGTGGGCAGAGCATACAGTCCAAGGATAGCAGAGGTAAGTGAGGTGCCTCAGACTGCCTGGATTCAGTTTGTGGGTCAAAATGCAGTCAAGTCCTCTCATTAACCTCCTCCAACAAACCCTTAATTCTTTCACCATTAACTATTTTGCCAGTCACTGAGCTGTGAGAGATGCTCTACCATATTGAAGAAGTACCTTTTATTTCTAGTTACTAAAACATTTTATAAGAAATAGGTATTGAATTTTGCCAAATGCTTAGTCTGAATTTTCAGGTAATCATTTTTTTTCTTTCAATAAATTACATGGATTGATTCCGCAATCAAGTTTGCATTTCTTGGATAAACTGACTTCATCATGTTGCATTATCATTTTTATGTTGTTGAATTCAATTTACTAAAATGTTTAGAATTTCTGCATCTATTTTCATAAAGGATATTATTGTGTAGTTTTGTTTATTTTTGCTTTTTACAATCTTGGTATCAGGTTTTAGTGTCTGGATAATAGTGGCCTCATAGAATGAATTGGAAAATATTTTATCTTTTTGATTTCTGAAAGAGTTTGTGTAGAATTGGTACCATTTCTACTTTAGATGTTTTATAAAATTTACTACTGTACTAGTGCAAATACCTGGACCTGGAAGTATCCTTGTGAGAAGAATTTTAACTACTAATGTAATAAATTTTATACATTTAGAGATATTCATGTTTTTGAAATAGCTTCTATAGTTTGTGTTTTTTAAGAAACAAATTCTTTTCATATGAGCTGTCAAATCCATTGGCATAAAGTTTTTTTTATAATATTCTTTTTATTATCCTTTAATATTGGTATAATTTATAATGTAAATAATTCTGTCACTCCTGATTTTGGTCGTTTTTGCTATATCTACTCTTTCTTTTTTATTCTCTGATCAGTCTAGCTAGAGATATATCAACTTCTGTGATCTTTTCAAATAATCAGCTTTGATTTCATTTTGGTAGTCTATTGTTTGTCTGATTTCTATTATCTTAATTTTCTGTTTGACCTTTATTACTTTTTTTTCTTTTACGTACTTTGTGCTTAATATGCTGTTTATCCTAGAAGCTCTGCTAAGTTGGAGAGTGGTAAACTCCAAGGTATCAGAGTAACCAATCAAGACAAGCCAAAATGCAAATAACAGTCAAACATTTTTTCACTTCCTCCTGTCATACAAGTGAGAGTCTAAACTGCAGAAAGCTGCAATCCAGCATGGTCCTTCTTTCCCATTTTGACCTAGATTCTGGAGGAGGATAAGGTGGATGCGCACACAGGCTGAGGTCATCTCACTGCTGAGTAGACCCAAAAGAAGCCTGTTGAAGTATATGGATGTGGGGTGGGTAAAAAGGTGGAGAGTGCTAGGAGTGGGAAAGTTTTTATTTAGAGCTGAGAAAAGTATTAATAGTGAAGAAAATAGAATGGAATAAGCATTGGTAAGAAAGTCAGTTAAAAAAGAGTCAGGATGCCACTGAGGAATCTGGACCTCTGCAAGCCTCATGCCTCAGTTCTCAGAGTGCTAGTAAGTTGCTAACCCACTGCTGAGCTTGCTAAAGTCTGAGCCATGAACATTCTAGAACAACAACTATTGAATGAACA
The DNA here is from genome assembly GCA_028627145.1 of Eidolon dupreanum. Taxonomy (NCBI): domain Eukaryota; kingdom Metazoa; phylum Chordata; class Mammalia; order Chiroptera; family Pteropodidae; genus Eidolon; species Eidolon dupreanum. The sequence goes on from CM053507.1 coordinate 11,881,330, forward strand.
TATATGTATATCCTGCTTGTAGTTTTCGCCTTCCTGGTGTGTATATTGGAACTAACCAATCCCTGTTAATCTAGGCAGCAATCCTTCATTTGCATGGAAATCCTAAATAGGAACTGTCCTGTGGTTTCTATCTTTATAAACTTGTAATTTCAGCCTTTCTTTGTTCTCCTCAGTGCACAATTTGGGTTGCTACCTGAATCTGTGTCTCCAGGATTGCAATTCTTTTTGCTCAGATTAATACTTTTATTCTTTATTATAACCTAAACTTCTTTGGTTAACAGTACCTTTCACATTTCTTTCTCTTTCTCTCATAAAAAGGGTCCCCCACAGAACTTCCTGAGGAAAGCCTCAGCAGAACACTCCAGATAAAGAGACCTCTAAAAGAAGAAATCTGGGCTGGAATTCAGCTGTGTATAAGAGCACAGCCAATCAGTGTGGCCGAAACCTTTGATTTCAACTCTCTTTGGAGATTGCAATGTGCTGATTGTTCTCCAAGATAGCTATGGGGTGAGTAGCTTTTACCCTGTGAGGCCTGTAAGGTAAAGCATTAATATTTGTCTATAGTTCGACCTGAAAAAAATCATACTTTAGTTTCTAACAAATAGCCAGACTCCTTAGGTTCCCATCCCTCCATGGTTTTTTTAGGTAGAAGTTAAAGTCATTTAATTTCAACTTTCTTTCTAATATGGCTACTTATTGCTATGAATTTTTCCCCAATTACTGCTTTAGTGGCACCCCACAAAATTCAACATATTGTTTACATTTTAATTCAGTATAAAATACTCTCTCTTTTTTTTTTTTTTTTTTCATTTTTAATTCTTTGAGCAGAGATATTCTTGTTCTGGTTTCTAGTTATTTCATGGAGACAGAATATACTGCGAATAACTTAATTAATGTTAAACTTATGAGACTTGTTTTATGGCCCAGAATGTAGTCTATTTTGGTAAGTGTTTTATATATATTTGAAACAAATTTGTAGTCAACTATTATTAGTTGTGTGTTCTACACTGTCTTACTCAGGTCTAGCTGATTGAAAATTGTGGTCACGATTTCTTTTGTCTTGCTGATTTTTAATCTACTTATGCTATCGATGGTTGAAGTTATATATTGAAATTTTCAACTATTTTTGTGGGATTTGTCTATTTCTCTGTACAGTTCTATTAGGTTTTGTTTTCTGTTTTATAAAACTTATTCAGGATGTAAACATCTAGAGTTGTTAATTGCTTATGATGAATTGATTTTAAATTTAAAATGTATTTATCTTATTTTAAAATAATACTTTAGAATTATATTTTAAAATAGCTGAAGATTGCAAAGCCTAAGAGTATTAAATATTTTAATAGTTTTTTTAGAAGTCTCATGTCTTTTGATTTAAGCTGTCTTATCCTTAACTTTAAGAAAAAGTCTCCTACTTAGATAATTAACACCATGCGTTTCTATTAGTTTGATGCTATTTTATGTTTGACTAATTTGACTTTTTTCTATTTTTACTTAAATACTGTTGCTTTGTACTCCCTGAATTTCTTTTTGCTTTCAATGTGATTATCACTATCCTTTTCTGCAAATCTGTGTTTTGATATTCAATACTGGTTATTCTCTTCATTGTGGTTTCAAATGAATTCTCTAAATATGTTGTTTGGTTTTAAAACATTTTCTTTCATCTTATTATTTTGTGAATTATTTTCACATTTGTGATTCTGTTTTACCCTATTTGTCCTTTTATTTTTTTTTTCTCAAAAATTAAGACCACTTGAAAAAAAGTTCTCTTGAGGTCTCTATATTAGATTTTTTTTTAAGCTTTGAACATTTTTTTTCTTTTTACTTTGCTCATAGAGGGCAGTTATTTGTTGACATTCTATCTGATAAGGGTTTGTTTCTTTGTCTAGTTGATGTTTGAGAACTGAATATTTTTTGACATATTTTTGTTGTTATTGACTGAGCTGAAGCACTGATAAATGAAAAAAGGCAATAATAAGGAAATAGACTATATTTATTAGAAAACTGTCTTTGTTCTTTTCTTGAAATTTGATCAAGTGTTCTTAAACTAATAAGGTGATGGCCAGAAATTTAGATAATTTTTCTTTAATTCATCAAATGGTCACAGACCTTTACATATGTAGTTTGTAGTAACATGTATTGTACATTTTTTTAATTCACCGCTTTCTCGTTAGAAGTTATTCTAATGATTTTTCAGTTTGAAAGAGAAAATAATACCCAGCCTGTTTTTTTGTTTCGTTTTGTTTTACTACAAAATCCAGGTTTGTGACCAGGAATTCTCAGGATTCCACCAACCTGTCTTTCCAGCTTTTGTGGTTTAAGCTGTGGTTGGGTGTTAGGCCTCTCTGTTTTGTGTTTCTCTTCTTTGAGTCACCCACTAACTGTTCTTTTGTTCGAATTTTCAAAGAACATTGTATAAGATTATGTCTCTTCATTTGTTTAGTTGGTGATGATATTTTATCACTGCTTCATTTTTAGTTAACCCATACATTTAGATATTAGAAGAAAACAATTTTTGTTGAAGCTTGATTCTATTTTTTAAACTGAATTCTTCTGATGTAATTGTATTTATTTAGTGTTTGTTTTGTTTCATTGTTAGAGAAAACTCAACTGACAAACCAAATGAGTTTTTCCCCACAAAATTAATATATTATTTATCCACCTCTAAACTCAGCATATGTGTCTAAGATTAGAAAATTAATAATAATATACACAGACTATTTAGTTAATGCTGGAATAGTGGTAAGTAGAGGTGATCTTTACTATGTGAGGATTTCAATTTATAAATGTTATTTTCTGAAAAAGTATTTTGTTTTATTTGCAATGTGAATTGAAATAGCAAATATAAGCAATATTGATTTAGTCATCTGTGATATTGTAACAATAAACAATTGGACCTTGTCTGATTAGAATTTTATTTTATCAAATTGGTGTCAGACAAATGTATCAAATGTATTCAAACTATGAATTTCAGAAACTGAGTTTCAAACTAAGATGTAACTTTTCAAAATTTAAAATTATCTAACATTGCCAAGTATCATTAGAGATAAGTTCAATGTATGTAAGAATTGTAGTTAAGCTTTAATATCTATGGATTAGCTTAGTTAATGAAAAATTCAGTTCTGTCATAGACACATCTTGGATATTCATAAACCCAGGAATAAAGTCTATAAATTGTGACCCTGTTATTTTTTCATCCTAACATGTAATTCATATAACAGTTCACTTATTCATATAGTAAATCACTATTTTTCTAATCAGAGACAAATACACTAGTACTTAATTTACCTTCTAAAAGAAGAAAAAATTCCTTTGCAATATACATCTTTAATATTTATTTTTAATATTATAGCACTAATATTTATACACAAAGTAATTAAAAATCAAGGTAGATATGTGAAGTTTTTAATCAACACAACATGATTTGTTTGCCCTTTGTTTTAACATCTAAAAGTTTAGACAAAATACTGTATTTCAGCAAAATAATTTTTTTTCAGTTTCTCAGACATGCTATTCATCAAGTAAGAGTTTATATATTCATAAAATATCTTTTTAGTTAGAGGGGAAAAAAAGGAACACCTCATGGATGATTGAGAAAAGAATAACCTGATGGGAGGAGGCAGTGTTGATCTAGCCATATGCTAAGTGGCTGTTGAGATATATCCACACTGCAGTGTGAGGTTGCTGATGGCTGGTTGCCCATTTTCTGCTACAGTCAGATGTAATTTCTGCTTCGGAAGTCTCAGCTCTAGAGGTTTCAGTCTGATCTCAGGGAAGATCTCAGCTGTGAGGAGTGAACATTTTCCTCTACTTTTGCACCTAAGAAGGTGATGTACTAATGTATTTCTGACTCCAAAAGAGAGATTTACATTGATTGAAGTTTATATATCTTGATATTTACTCTCTAAACACAGAAGAGTTCATTAAGCTGTAGGAAAGACAATATGTTATGTAAAAACTAGAAAAATTTAAGCTCAAGTTTTGGAAGGACAAGTGGAAATGTAGGCACTCACATAAACTAAAAGAAAAAGTTTTCTCTACCTAGGAAGAAATCAACAAAAAAGATACAAACCTTGATACAGTGGTCTAAGCAAATAAAGTATATACAATTATTTGATTGTGAAACAGGATATGAAATAAGAACTAACTTAATAGACTTCATACTAGTCTGTGATTAACCTAGATTTCATTTTTCTATACAGAGTGAGGTAGGGATTCAGAAGTGTATTACCATCAAAGCCCTATTTTCCTCCGATCTGCAGTGTCAGCTCAAATATACATACACATAATTCCGTATATGTGGATCTGTTTCTGGGTTCTTATAATCAATTGATTTGTTTCTATTTCTCTAAAATTTCACTAATATCACTTTTGTTGGCTTGGTAGGGGAAGGCCCATAAACTATTTCTTCACAAATGATTATGTTTATTATTGTTCTCTTTCTCTTACAAAGAACTGACTTTTATAAGAATTTTGATGGCATCTATAGATCAATTTTGTGACATTTGGTATATTTATAATATTGATTTGTTTTATCTGAGAATATACAGTACCTTCATTTTCTCCAATCAAGGATTCCATGTATTTTATAGACTTCTTCCGATAGTGTCTTAGAGAATACTATACTTTCTAATTACAATCTTCAATTTTAATCAGTTACATCTTCTAATATCCAGTTGCCAATACAAAGAAAATTGACTTTTACATATTGAGTATGTGTGGTTTATGTGTTTGTGTATATATATAAATATAAATATATAATATATATACATAAATGAGTGTTTTATTCATCTCACTGCTAAATTATCTTATACATTCTGTTTCATTATTAGTAGATGGGGTAAGGAAGGAAAGTATGACCATATACGTAGAAATTATTATTTTTAAATCATCTAAGTATACACATATTTCATTTTTAATACAAAGTAGAATAACTAAGAATCCTTTTTTTTGGTTCATATACAAAAGCAGTCATTTTAATATTACACAATGAAGTAAGATATATAATAACTTTTTAAAAACCTTCATCAAAGAAGTTTCCCATCACCTAGAATATACAAAAAGCTTTTTCATTAGTATATGATAGATGATGTCAAACATATTTATAGTATCTATTTACATAATTATATCCTTTTTGTCATTTTATTTTTTAATAAAAAATTACCCAAGCTGATTTTCTAATATTATGACAACTCTGTATTTGTGGAACAAATCAATTTGGTCTTGGTGTGTCAATCTTTTTATAAGATGCTGAATTCATTTCTGTAATATATTAATTAGAATCATTTAAAGTACATCAGTGTATAGAATTGGACTTTAATTTTCTTGTCTAGTTTTTGTAAGAAAATTATGATACATTCATAAATTAGTGTAGCATTTTGACTTACACATTAATCTAGAGATATTATCATTTTATGTTCCCTAGAAAATTTTTAAATAAAATTGGCATTTTTATTCTTCCAACCTTTGAGATTACATTACTATCAAACTGGCCTAGATGAATTTTCTTCATGAAATTTTCTTTTAAAATTTTAATTGACTCAATTTTTTAATGAATAAGCTTATTGATGTTTTTTGTTTTCCCAAGATTTTCTGGAGAATATTTTGCTAGTAATACCAATTTCTACAACTCTGAGTTTCCAAAATTACAGTTATAATTTTAAATAAAACTATCACATTGCTTAATTACTGTAATGGCAGTATATATATATATATATATATATATATATATATATATATATGTATATACACACACACACACACACACATACATATATATATATATTTATATATATGTATATTTATATTATTTTTATATTTATATTGGTTCCTATTATATATTTACTTTTTCTAATTTTTATTGATAATTTTTTGGAAATGTGTAACTTTTTTGAAGATTCAATTATTTACAGTGTTATTTTTATTTTAGCATTTAATTTTAACAATTTTTGCTTTTATAATCTTTAACTTTGTATTCTGCTACATTTTTCCAGTCTCTTAGGTTGGTTTCTTGACTCCTTAATTTTGAAAATTTTTTTCTTTTAATTTTCCCTCCCTTCTCTCCTCCTTCCTTTCCCTTATTATCTTTTATTATAAGAATTTTAAGGATGTAAATTGCACTTCATGAATTTCTCTACATTTTCTAGTTTCTGTTATTCTGCACATAGAACTAAATCTTTTATCATTAATTTTAATTGCAATAGTGCTGTGGTCTGAAATATGCTTTGTGTAATTTTAATTCTTTTAAATATATTGAGGTTTATTTTACAGATGAGAATATGGTCTTTCTTAATAAATTATCCTTGTTTAGAAAATAATTAATTTGCTGTTGTTGAATGGGAAAATATTCTATGAATAGCAATAAAGCCAATTTATTGATAGTTTTGTCCAGGTGTTTTTAACTTTACTGATTTTTGTCACTATTTGCTCTTTAAATTACTGAGAGAGGAAACTTGAAATACTCAAAATTACTTCTGCTTTTTGAATAATTATTACTCAATTATTACTTCATGCATTTTAAAGCTCTGTATCTAGGTACATACTTATTTAATATTTTTAATAAAAGATTCTTTCAAGGGATTCTTTTTATTTTAATTTTATGTTTCTTGATATCTCTTTTTTTTTTCCTTCTCTCATTTCTTCCTTACTCTTTCTTGTTTGAGGAATTTGGGACATACTTGATCTGTGATTTATTTTCTTCAATTTTGAAAAATTTTCAGCCATTATTTTTTTATTATTTTTATTATTGTTTTTCTTGTTTAGAATCCTAACTTCATTATAGGTCTGTTTCTGGTGGTTTGAGGCTTTTTTTCTTTTTTTCTTTTTTGATTTGTCCTCAAGCTATGACAAACACTATTTGACCTTATTTATATAATTTAATCTCTTTGGCTCAAGATCTTCATCAATAAAAGAGAAATATTTCTCATATAGTACCTTCTTTTCTATTTTACAATTAACTTCAATAATACATGTCAAACTATTATAAACATAATCATAGTGGATGGCTTTGATCTTTATTATTGGATTATATTCATTATAATAGGTAGAAATGAAACTAATCTATAAAACTATTTGCCTAATAGGATCCAACATAAATTAGCTGAAGTTATCTGATAGAGATGTATTTTCTAACTTTTCTGCTATATTCTCTGATAATCATATTTTTAAAAGTGTTCTATAAAAAATCAAAGTTAGTGTTTGATTTATTAAATGGCTCTTCCATTCTTTATGTTCATATAACAGAATTAATTGCTTGAATTATAATTTTCTTTATATAATGCAAAATCTATCTTCTACACACTTATCTCTGAATTTGCTCTATATAGTTCTTATTTAATATGTAAATTATATTATAAGATCTATAAGTGGTGTTGGGAAAATAGAATTTATAGTAAAAGGAAAAAAACCAGTATTAAAGAACTGTAGTTACAGATAGATATTCACATAAAATATTACCACTCTGTGCTGTCTTGCTGTTTTGTATGTTAGTTTTTAATCTCGATTTCAGTGAAATAAATGTTTGTTTTTCATTATGTCTATTAATGCAAGAGATTTTTTTTTTATCAGTGGAATTTCTTCAAATGTTGGGTAAAAAATTTGGCCTGTATTTTTTCGTTGTTTTTCAACTTGCTATGTGTCTCCAAACATATTTTGGCGGAAACATTATATCTTTAAAAAATGTCAGCTGAATCTTTGCGAAATTGTGAATCCCTATTAATTTTGAACTCGTCTTGAATCTAGTTTCCTCAAATTGAGTCAGTTGATTGATTCTCAGTTTTTTTTACTTTAAATTTTATAAATGTCAACTTTCTGTTATTGTTAACAACTTAGAAAATCACAGTTAAAACACTTGTATTAAAGAAAGTTAGAAGTTAAAATGTTGTTCTCTTTACATGAGAAAGTGAATGGGAATTTCCTACTCATATGCTACACGTATGCGTTATGTAAACTCATTTTTAATTTCATTTATTTAAAATGTTTATATTTCCTGAACTGAGTCCCTTTCTGTCTCAAATGGTTCAATTGTTTTCTTGACTATGAGGTAATCAATTCTAAAAATAAGAATTTACATGTAACTATAAATGGCATGTCGATAGCCATCACTCCAGTGTCAGAAGACAGCATTTGCATTTGCATATAAAAATAGCCAATATTGTAACATCATTTCTTACTTGGATCTGATCTTCTTAAATTACCTCAATCCCAGTCAAACTTTCTTGTTATATGCCACATTTATTCAAGGGTTTATTTTTCCTGAGTCAAATCAGTTAAATTTTTGTAGCTATGTTTGGCAATAATAGAATAATGTATTACTTTCCCCGAATAGCTAATGATTAATTAAACAAAACCTATAAAGTCTTATTGCAGAATTACTGTTCTTAAAAATACTGTGTTTTGTTAGAGATTTTGAACTTTAAAAGTCAGATTCTAGTGGTCCAAGATCCTAGTGCATTTCCTGTGAATATTACATATCTTAAACCTGTGATTTTAAGTAAAATTAAAGCCACTCAGGCACACTTTATGTTTAAACAGTGGCTAGCAAGGCCATCATATAGTAGGTGGTTAGGAGGTGATTATTGCTTCTTTTCAGCTCAGATAGCTTATCTTAAAATTTACCTCTAAATTCAAGAAAAACTTAACTCTTCTGTCACCTGCAAATCCCATTTATTCTTAAAGATGATTACTTTTGTTTCCCCTGTGTGAGGTTCAAAACTCTTTCAAACCAGTTCTTGTTTTATTTTAAAAATTGCAAAGTAACTGAAGGGTGCTCAAAATGAAAAGTGGTTTTAGGGACTCATATTTAAGTTGCTGCTCAAGGTAATGAAGAAAATATGTAATAGATAAAACAAACAAACAAACAAACAAAAAAATCTCTAAAGATATTTGAATTTTCAAAAAAAGGTCTATGACTTTTAAGAAAACTTAATCTAACTTGTTGAAAATTTAATATATGTATTTGATGGTAACTTTAGTGAAATGACTTGACATGGTATACTAGAATGTGCAATAATAAAGTATAAAAACTTAAGTAAATATATGTAAGGATTTGAGTCAAAAGTTGAAATTTAATTGCCCAAAGTGATTTTTCTATTCTATTTTGAGTGATCAAAAAATCCCTTAATTTGAAAAAACTTTCTTGGTGGTTTGGATATGGGACTGAGACATAAATAAAATGACAATAAAATAATAAAACATAGACTTTAAAAAAGTAATACAAACCATCTGATCTTTTGGGGCTTATGCCAAACCAAACCATTTAAATTGTCTTTGCCACTATCCTGCAATTAATATGCTAATGATAGTATAATACTGGCATCGATAACTATATACTTTAGGATTTAGTGGACTCTACCTGCTCATTTTGTGTCCAGCCAGATGTACAAATAGCTCAAAATTATACTGTCAGAGAAGCAACTAGAAATGAATTTTATATTTGGAAGCATATCTAACTAAAGAATACTTTTCTCTCAATATAAAAGTTCTCTAAGTAATAGAAAAACATTCTTCATTGAAATTTTTTCCTAAACTATTTCTTTATAACATATTATACTCATATGCATGTAGTCCTATATCTGTTGTAAATAATATTATATATAATCATATGTATGATATTAGCAAAAATATTCAGATAGCATGCAAACAGGTTGTTAATTTTTTTATTTTTATTTTCCTGTGTGTTGTTTGTATGTTTGTTTATTGAGGGATATATCTGAGAGATAAGATTAAGGGTAGGGACGAAAGTGAAATAAACTAAATCCTAATAAAAACTAATTTTCTGTTAAAGCTATTTTGTATTATTCTAGTTGTGTGCAAGTGAATTGAATATTTGTATATTTGTTTCTTATTTTTGTGTATGATATATAGAGGTGAATATGTATATGAGGTAAATATATGTAGAAATTGAGATAAATTTTCATACAGGAATAGATTAATAACATGGTAATAAAGTATAGAAAAAGCGTAAAGCAAGATCATGAAACATAAGGATTACACATAGAGAGGTCACTGTATTCCAGTCAGAGACTAAGAAACAGGCAGCAAATGAACAACCTAAAATCATATAAGTCAATAAAGGACAGATGTTAGGGTGTGTGAGGATGAGTGATTGGAGATGGTACTACTGAAAGAAAGTGCTTGAGCAATGCCCATGTCAACTTTGGCTCAGGTATCAGCTACCTCAACATGGGCATTTGTTTTTGAATGACTAAATCAACATAGAATTCTAACCTAATTTAGAGAAAAATAACTTTTTAAAAACATAATTTAATGAGCTAATTACTTCATTATCCATTTTCCCAGTGGTAATCTAGCTTCATGAGCTTCTGAGGTATAAGAAAAATAGATATAATGAGCCATTTTCAATGTGATTACCTTAGCTTATATTAGGAGTCTGTATTTCTCAATCAAGAAAAAAATAATTTTAGATAAATATTCTCCTTAATCTTACCAATAAAAATACAAATAAGCTAAAAGTGTATATATGTGAAAACTTAAATTTTTAAAATAGATTTCTCTGTTGAATGCACTTATAGTATAACCCTCTATTTATTTATTTTACTTGAATTGTTCACCCGGGTATAAAAAGCAAAACTCTCACATGGAAAAAAAATTAGACATTTTTTTGACAAAACAAATGCTATTCCCCATATCCTGACCAGCTTCTCCAGACTCATCTTTGACTGTATAATATATGCTTCTGATTGGAGACATCTGTTGAAAATTTATAAATTCTCAGTTGCCTGCCAAACCATATAACTAAGGAGGAAAGCACCTGCTGTAGAAAACTGGAAACAATGCAAATGTGTGAACTCTGCCCAGACTACTAGAAATCTCACACCCTAGGTCTATGATATATATATAAAAATTAGCTGAAACTACAGCCTTGAAACCTGCAGTTTGTTAATTCATTATGGACAGATTGTATGTTTTAATATTCATTACCGATACCAAGAAGAAACTTATTTTTAACATATTTTTATATGAGATTTTAAAAGGGATAAAAAGTGAATGCTTTCTAATCTCCCATTCTAAATGTATAGTAATGGTGAATCCACTGTACAACAAGATGCAGACCAGCTGTGATGTCCTACACAGCCCTCTAGCACTTATCTGCCTATATTAGGAAGAGTGGCGGTACCATGTACCCAACATCATGCAAGCAGGTGTGCGATGTGTTTACTTAGATCTGTAAGGTGAAGTTCTATAGCATAATGAGCACTTGTCTTAATAAAAATTATGGATTGATTTGTATATTAATAAATAACTAAGATTTATCAAGCTCTTTGGGAGGCACATTAATGTCAGTTTTCTTATTCCATATTTAAGTGAGAAAAGGATAATACTCATTGGACATGTAAAACACACATTCATCAAATCAAATTTTTCTCTCATCAAGTCAGATACAGGAAGAACAGTCCTGACTTACTTTTCTGATAGCAACACATGATTTACTTTATTAAACTGATATTTTGTGGGATTATCACATCACATTATATACTGGGAAGTGTTATTCTTTACCAGTATAAAAGTAACTGCATTGTTGTGTAGTGGTAGTTGTATACTTAAAGTAAAAATAAGTAAATAAATAAATAATAAAGCATTGAAATAGGAAAGAGAAAAGTCTCTGAGTATAAAATGTTCTTATTCATAATCAGAAAAACCTTTTGTGACTTGATGCTTACAGCAGTTAAGACATTAGTAGTTCATCCATTGCTTCCCAGAAAAATATTAAATGAAGAAATAGAATTTATCATTTAATAGGAAAGGAGAAACTATTAGCAGATGAGAACTTTAGCCATGAAATCACCCTTTACACCAAAAAATACTTTTGCAGTATTAAAAATAAAACTGAGAAGCCATTTTCTGAGGAAGAATAAAAAGTTGGGGTAAGATAAAAAACTAGTAATGGGAAAAAGTCTCTTGGGAAACTATAACACTAAAACAATTCTTCTCAAAACTCCACCTGCTTTTCATAAAGTCTGGTTATAATTGCGTTAAAATTACATATAATTTCTCTACCTTGGGTTATACTTGTGTAGATATGCTATGAGAATATTAGTATTTTTTGTACATCAAAAGGAAAGAAACATAAAACAATTAGTTTTGTGAAAATGTTTTATGATAGGTTAATTAAACAAATATCTGTTTTTTTTACATTCTTTTTGAGCTAAGGTTCAAATATAATAACATTTATAATTAATATAAACTGCTATTAAATATTCTACTTCTCATGTAGGACTTTGAGTTTGAATTAGAAAACAACCGTGTTCTTTTCTTACAATTGCTTCTACAATTCTGACCCATTGGATGAATCAACAGTAGGCCCTGTAAGATTGATCATCACTTAAAGTTAATAAAATTTTCTCCAGCCGCTTAATTCCAAGAAACAATCAGGTTAGTAATTATTATGTCCACTTTAGGATAACAATCAGAATTCTAAACGTCATTAAGTTTTGAATTTTTCCTTTCCTTTAGTTAAAACAGACTGCTGCATATGGGTTTTTCATCTTTAACTTTTCAGGTCTTTCACACCCCTACACAACTTTCCTAGCTTTGACTTTTGACTTCCTTAATGTTGGAGCATGGAGACAGTAGGAAAGTAAGAAGACAAGAAAAAAAAAATTAAAACTTTTAACACTGCAACTGATAGGAAACTGGGCTTCTGTGGAATTGGCAGATATTTAAAGCTGATTGATGGGAGCATTAATGAATTTTTATGAACTGATCTCCAAAGACCTTGTAGTTTTTTTTTTTTTTCATTGAAAACATATTTTTGAGTACTTAGTATGTGGCAACACTATTCTAGGTTCTAGAGATACTACAATAAGAACATAGTATAACATATCACATTCTAAAATGTGCCTAGGAGTTACAGGTATAGTGAGGAAGCCGGAGTGGTTGGTGCTGAGTGAGCCTGAGTGAGATGACATAGATAGCATATGGGATGCATAGAAAAAAAAAAATAGTGACTAGCCACATCCTCCAGCAATTCTAAGTTTATTAGAGATGGGCACTTGCCTTTAAAAATGTTTAAAACCCCAATATATTTTTTAAAGATTTTATTAAAGTGTAGTTGGAATACAATATTACATTAGTTTCAGGTGTACACCATAGCGATTCAGTGTTTATATAATTTACAATGTGATGATGATCACCGCAATGTCTAATAACCATATGACACTGCAAATTATTATATTGACTGTATAGCCCCGGTTACTATACAGCCAAATTCGTGTACCACTACTAAAGGATGCTGCCAGCTACTTTTTTACTGTCAGTGAACTAGAAATCTCTGAAGTGATCTAATCTAAATTATATTTTAAAGCACCCTTTTTTTTTTTTTTTCGATGAAAGACATTAGGTGATCGATGAAGGACAGAACAGTGAGACCAGGAATACGGCTGTGGCAAAATTCCACACAGAGGTGATGGTGTATTGGATCAAGATGAGAGTGGAGAAGAGAGGTAAAGTCATTGCATATGGATATTTTGGAGACTCTGATATGTGGTATTAGTAAAAGGCAGGAGTTGATGATGACTTCAAGTTTTTTGACCTGAGCAACTGGAACAATGAAGCTACTGTTTACTAAGATACATTCAAACTGTGAAGGGACAGGCACAGAGAGAATCTTGACATTTTCAAGTCAGACAGGGATGGGCAGGTATTTAGGTATGGGGAGTATTCTTAGAAGGAGCACAGAGAGTCAAAGGGCTGCTCCTAACTTCTAGAATGGTGGAGGTGTAGGCCAATGCAGACCTTTTACTGGGAACACTCAGAGAGCCTTCTGGAATCTGGCATAGGAAGCCAGGGAGTTGAAGGAGGGGTAATTTACATGGAGCACTTTCTAAACTATTGCTGATAAAGTGATGGAGGCCAGCATAGCTATGGCTAAATCAACCTTGTGGAGTCTTAATCTCACAAAACTGTCACAAAACCTAGGCATCACACTTGACAAAAGAACTTTAGATCATTCCTTGGGGGGAGTTTAGTTACTTTCTGAGCAAAGCTATCAACTGATATTCTGCCACAGGCAGGATTTTCTATCCACGATGTTTATATTTAGTCTTCTCAACAATGAGCAGGAACTCATTTTTCCTCCAGAGTCCTTAGGAGACACAAATAAAACTCTCCATATTATCTTCTTGAAGTCTGATTCAATTTTGTGAAATAAAGATGAGAACTCCATCAATACCTACACTTTTTAGAGAGTGTCGGGTACACATAGTCTACTTATAGAAATATTTCTGCATCCACTATTTATGAGGACCCTTTTATACATTCTATATTGTCTAAAGAGTGAGTCAAAAAACTTGCCTTCATTCATCTTTGGCAGGTGTGGTGGTGTCATGGCTGAATTTGAAAATGTGGAGTTGACATCTTAATTTTGGAGCTCTGCCAAAACTAAAATTGTAATAATATATTGTTATATGCATATAGTTTTTTACTTTCCTTATGTCACTTGACCTTCATAAAAACTTGTGAGTCGAATGTGACAGATATTATTATCCTCATTTACAGAGATGAAAATTGAACTCACAGGTTCAATAACTAGCTTCAGGTTATATATTTATAAAGTGAAGAAGTCATATTTGAACATATTTTGTGATTTTTGAAGATCCTTTTATAACATAAGAATGCTTCTGTTCTCCTTTTTCCATCAAAAGTGAATCACATAACCATTCATTTTAAAAGAAAATATATTCTGTGTCCCTATCTCTCTTTCTAGAGCATTTCTATTCAAACATATACACATATTTAGGAGACATAAATTTTTAAAGCTCATTTCTGACACATATAATAAGATTATAAAATGTCATACAGTAGTATTTTTTCATTTAGCAATGAGAGAACAACTTTGAATAATTTTCTGAAAAACATCAGTAAAATCGGGTTAAAGTAATAAAATCAAAAAAGATTTTAAGGCACAGGGCAAAAATAAAATATGTTCATAATCTATAAGGAAGTCAATATTGAAAGAAGGAAACTATATTGTATACAATTCACACATATATGGTTTTTAGTCACATACTACATAGAATAAGATATGTTGAACTCAAAATGGAAGCACTATTTGCTTGAGGAGTCAAATGATAAACTTCAAGGCAAAAGGAGCAGTTAGAAAATGAAAGATGAGATCCCAGAAAGGAGAGAACCATCCAGGGAGAGCTCTAAAATCTGCTTGTGAGCTCTCTCTAAATGGCTGTTTAACCCCAGTAAGACATATCTTTGAAAGAGTCTCCAAAGTTCCCCCTAATGACAGCAGCTGGGAGAATAAAAGAACTGAGCAGTTTCTGCTGCTGCTATCTTTAAAGAACAGAGTTTGACATTTGAATCTAGTTAATTGCCTGCTAGAATAAAAGACAACATTATTTAAAGGAAGATAACAGAAACTAAAAATCTATGATATGTTATATACAGTATTCAGTCTGGAATCAAAAAGTACTAGGCACAAAAAATATAGGAAAATGTGTCCAATGGCAAGAGTAAAGGTATTTAAGTATACAACCACAGGATGACTAAGACCTTGTAGTTTAGAGACAAATTTTAAAGCAATTACTTTTAACATATTTAAAAATTAAAAGTATGGTTATTATACTTGAACAGACTGAGAATCTTGTGAGGGGGAAAAAAAAACTACATGTACTTAGCAAAACCAGAGAAAATAAAATATAAGCTAATAATTTCAGGTCTAAAAACATAAAAACAAAAATTTTAACTCAACGTTTTTTGTTTGTTTCCATTTTTATGGAACATTTTTTTTCCACTCCTTTACTTTCGGTCTGTGTGTCATTCAGTCTGAAGTGAGTATCTTCTAGGCAGCATATATGAGGATTTTGTTTTCTTATCCATTTAGCCACCCTATCTTTTGACTGGAGCATGTAATCCATTTAGATTTAAGTAATTATTGATAGATATATAGTTATTGCATTCATACTTTTTATATTATTTCTTTTTTTTAAAGAAGTTCTTCTAACATTTCCTGTAATACTGGCTGGGTGGTGATAAACTTTTTCTCGTTTAAGAAGCTCTTTATCTGTCCTTCAGTTCTAAATGATAGCTTTTCTGGGTATAGTAAACTTTATAGTACCTTTTTTTTTTTTTTAATTTCTAGGGTTCTTATGAACTAATTTGGGATAGGTGATTTTTTGTTGTGAGGGTTCTCCTATGCATTGCAGGATATTTAGCAGAATGCATAATATCCACTCACGACATGGCAATAGAATCCTCCTCCCGAATTACGACAATAAAAATCTCTTCAGAAATCACCAAATATATTTAGAGAGGAGGGAAATTACTCCCGATTGAGAATCACTTCTTATTTTTATTTAACATATTAATTATAATTATTTTTAAAGTTATGTATTTCTGGGTGTCTGTGTGTATATTTATTCCAATATTTGGATAGCTTATAATTTGTTTTTGCAGTCTAATTTTTCTCTAAGTTTTTGGAAATCAGTTCTTGTCCTGTTTTGAATTCAGTATATTGTTATTGGATTTAGTATATTATTTATTTAAAAACAGTCTAAGTTCAGGCTAGTGTTATATTTTTTCAAGAAGTTTCAATCTTTGCTTTCTCTATAATATTCTCCTGTGTAATTTTAGCCTCTAGCCCCAATTGCTTCTGGAGGTCCCTTATATATTTATACAAATATTTTTAAACATTATATACTTTTTAAATTTAATCTCAACAAGGGTGATATTCTCTTGCATACTATATCATCTTATCCAGAAACAAAAATAATCTTTTTTATATTCTTCATCTGTGTATAAGTACAGATAAGTCCCTGAGATATATAAACCTTTTGGCTATATCCAGTATTATGCTCATAATGTCCTGGGGATTTTTGTTTGTTTTTGTTTTTTTGTTTGCTTGCAATCAATCTGTATGTTATTTTCAAATTATTTAGAAGTTTAAAAAGTTTTTTTCATATGTAGTTTCATGTTATTTTTCAAATATTTTATATTTTCTTATTTTTACCTTAATTGGAATTACATTTAACATGAGCTTTAAGCTTGTTGTTTATAGTCTAGTGTTTTTTGAGTTGCTAAATTAAAGTTTCTTGTTCTTCATAGGATTTCCCTTTAGAACTGCCACCTTTTTTCAACAGAGTTCAGGATGAATTTCACTATGTCTCACAGAGCATGGATATAAAAATGGGAGCCACTGGGCAGAGGGAAAATTTACAAGGCCATTGTCCCCAAGTAAAGAAAGAACATTTACTCTTAATCCTCTTTAGCCAACAGTGTAGTATATGATTGTCTGGATGGTTTAAATAGGATTTTTATTTTACCTTCCAGTAAGAGAACTATATGTGGGTATCCATGTCTTACAGTGAAAAACTTAAGAGCACAGTCTTGTCAGTGATATCTTTGCTATGCTTTGGGTTCTATTAAATAATGACAATATTAGCATTGTCATTTCTAAGCCTTAGATAAAATGACTTTCCTTATGGCTCTTCACTACTATGGGTTCACCTCAGTAACAACGACAAAAAAGTAGATTTCTTTAAATGGAGTTTATGTCAGATACCATTGAACTAATCTAAGATTTTGTTCCCAATGACAATGATAAATGATATATTTTTATAAATGTGATAGACTAGATACTTAAAATTTATGTTTTATTGAATAACATCAGTTTTATTCACCTTAAATATTTTTAATTTCATCTTGGCCTTGTACTCTCATTATCTCTGAGAAGAAAGTTATCATTCTCCATCCTAACTAAATATATTTTTGAAAAATGCTTATTGCACACTTACCCAGAGTCAAAGAATAAGTTAAATTATCAAAGATGTCACAAGCCTATTAGAATTGCAGCAGATATTTTTCTGACACAATTAATAAGTTGTTATTTTTCTTTCTCTTTTAGAAAAAAAATACAGATTTTATTGCTGATGCCTGACCAATTGTTTCTTTTCAAACAACAAAGAAAGTTAAAGTAGTTACAGTGTGTTTTTGTTGTTGTTACTAGTGAAGTACTTCGATCATCAATATTTTATAATTAATCTTTAAAGAACTGTGTTTACCTAGGCATCTTTAGTAATGAGAATTGTGAGATTACTTTGGATATTTCCTTCAAGTTCTTTTATTCCCTCAACAAATATTTGAGCATATACTATGTATACAGCACTTAGATAAACAAAACAGATCAATACTCTGACTTAATTGATCTTACACTTTTGTGAGTTACATTATTATGAGTTACAAATGAACAAGTAATATACTGATAAAGGCAGTAGAGAATAAAAATCATGGAGAGGATACAGGTTTATAAGTAACATAACTAGTAAGATTGTTGGGGTTTTTTTGGTGTTCAAAATAATTTTTTGTGGGTATTTCAGAAGGCATCTATGAAAACAGAATTGAAAGGGAAAGAATCTGTACTAAGTTAACAACAATAGTCATCACACTATATATTAGATCGCTAAATTCATCCGTCCTGCATAACTACAACTTTTTACCCTTTGACCAATGTCTCCATTTTCCTTATCTCCTACCCTTGGTAACCACTGTTCTACTTCGTGTCTATGTATTTTACTATTTTGGAATGCACATATGAGTGAGATCATGCAGTATTTTTCTTTCTATGTCTGGATTATTTTCTTTAATACAACATTCTCCAGGTTTGTCCATGTTGTTGTGAATGACAGAATCTCCTTTTTGATAACTGAATGATAATAAGACTGAATTATATTTAATCAGTGAAAATAATTGAGACACAGGATATGAAAGGATACTTTATTTGAGATCACTAAATTGCACAAAAGTTAGTTGAGTTGTATGATTTTCACGTAATAGTATACCCTTATTACAAGATGACACTGCTTTACAATTTCTTTCCGGTTTATAGAGAAATGTATTGGTTTAAATTTATACTAGGTTTGCAGAAAATATCTGTCATTGATAAACTAATATTATAACCATAAATAGAATTACCACATTTGCTTAATAGAAAATTGTTTACTCAAAGGTTATGGAAATATTTACTTGCAAGTCTTTTAGGAGAAAAAAAATACAAATATTTTATATATTTGAATGAAGTTATAGACATTCAGACACATGCACATATATGCCACATTTAGAAGGCATAATTCCCAAATGGTTACCTATAATAATTCATGTCACTACCATATTTGTTCAACATGATGAAAATGAAAGTAATTTAGTCTGTGTTCCATTACAGTGTTTAATATTTCTGATCTACATAATCCAGAAAACTCATTTAGATCAGACTTAATCTGATTTTGATAATTTTCAAAATAGTACTAATATACTAAAGTCTAGTTTTGCTCTAAAACCTTCCTTTTATGAGAAATATTTTCTTATATATTTTGTTGTACTCAGTTATGCTCATATTAGAAATGCTTAATGATCAAAAAGTTTGGAATGTGATTCGAGAGAGTACGATCAGACAGTCTGGCATTTTGTGAGTTTGGGGAAGATATTTTGTAATTGTGATTTTTACATAAGGCTATTAGAGAAATAATTGGTGACTTAATCAAGTGTATTTAGCTAATTGTTGGCAAAGGCTTCAATGATAATTCTCTTGATGATAATTGAGTACTTTATATAAAGTTTCCTGAGGATACTATAAGAAGAAAAAAAAAACATGTAGTATCAAATAGTACAACTCTGGGGAAAAGTAGAAATAAAATTAATTGTATCAGAGAAAGCTAAGTGCCCTTCGGTATCCATTTTCTTTTTCCTTTTATTAAAAAAAGAAAATTCAAAAAACCTCCTAATCTAGAATTCTTGGTGAGCATGAGACCACACCACTAGAAAATACATTTTTGTCTCTTTTAAATACTTTAGGGCAGCTATACAAGTAAGTCTGGCTATTATTATATGATTAGAAATAATGGAAGCAACTTTTGTGTTGATTCCATAAAGAAATTAGCCTAGACTATGTTTCACTTTCTTTCATGGTAGGCTCTAACCTTAGACCAATCACCTCTGTGACACTGGATGATGGAAAAATAAACTAGTTTCTTTAAGCCACTGTATGTTATGGGCTTTTTATTAGCAGCTTAGCCTATCATATGAACAAAAAGAGTTATGGGAGAAAAATAAGAGCTCATATCACTTCCTATAAAGAGATACCCACATCCTGCTGAATTTTCTCTGATATAATTAGATCGTCAAGCAGATTTATAATTTTTTTTTTCTAACCTAGATGAAATGTAAAACTCTGTACTTCCCAATCCCTCCTTAAGAAAATCTACCTCTCATCATATATTTTATTTTTTACCCAATAAATAGTATGAGTTGTCACAAAAAAAAATTTTTGAGTACTCTAGAGACAGTACTTAACAACTACTTTTCCATCTATAGTTTGTTCTCAGATACTTCTCTTTGGGTCATAGGTGTTGGGCACTTTCAGGAGAGTGGGAGGATATAGAATTTATACGTAACAAGATGAGCATAATCAAAACAGGGAAAAAGTCATTGTTTACCAAATGTGTATCTGATTTCTCTTTGTCTCCAAAGACTTTATGTTTGGCAGACTCATTCCTTCATCTGTTCAACTTCAAACTCAGCAACTGGTACCAGGTATATAAGCAAGCATCAGTATCCTTTGCATACTTTGCTCACCAAAAGGACAATTAATTCTGGAGATTAGGTTTTATTTTAATTTCTTAAAGCTTTGTCTGCGATCATTGTTTTTAAATGGCTTTAAAGAAAAAAAATATGATTGAGTGTATTGATATGTGTCTGGAGCTTTATTACTACTAAGACAGGTGAGAATTCTTTTATCTCACTAAATCCTTAATGGAAGCAAATCCTCTTCTGGTGTGTGTGTGTGTGTGTGTGTGTGTGTGTGTGTGTGTGTGTACACATGTGCATTTTGAGTAGCCTTTAATTATGTATCATGACTTTTTTCTATGATACAAGTACCAATTATATTTTGTTTTCTATATATGACATCATTATACTCACTGCCAGATTCTGTACATTACATTTTCATTTCAATGTCTAATGTCACTTTAATGATATGCCAAATTGTTATATCAGTACCATTTTATTTCTGGATCCTCTTTTCTAACCTAATCATCTATACATTTCTTTGTGTGTGTGTGTCAATACCACAATATTTATAATTGTTCTAGAATTGAAAACACCATGATAATCGGTAGGAGAATACTACTTTCTTGTTCTCTTTTAACAAACTATCTTAAGTATTAAAGGAGACTTAGTCTTCAAAATACATATTATACTTGGATTATAAAATCAGACTTATTGGAATTAAGTTAGAATTACAGTTCTATTTGTAAGTATCAGCTTGTCCTTATTAGCCTTACATTTAGAAACATAGTATGTTATTTTATTTCTGAGTGTCACTTTATGTACTGCAATGGATTTTTATTATATTTGCCATAGGAGTTGATATTTTTAAAGTTTTACTAATATTATACATGGTAACATTTTCTATTTTGTTATATATATCATTATAGAGAGTATGCCATTAATTTTTCTAGGTTGATTTATATCCTAACATGTTATATTCTTCTTTGTTTCGTTCCTCTCAAATATTTTATATTTATGATAATAATTATATTTTTAAGAAATTATGATAATTTTGCCTCTTCATCTGAAAACTTTTATTGTACCTTATTATTGTATTGACTTTTACCTACAGAAAATGTTTAATGAATGGCCCCTAAAGTTTTTACCTTATATAATGTGTTTATGAAGCTATATAATTCATATCCTTCATAAAGATAATGTGTTTTGATTATTAAATGTTATATTTTATCTAAATGCTTTCTATATCTGTTATAAATAGTATGTGTTATTTTCTTTATATTTGTTAATGGCTAGATTATATTATTGGCTTTTATTCTGTTGAATCATCTTATTGATTGTCATGAGATCAGCATGATTTACTACTATAAAAGTTTTATATGATATATTCCTTAAATTATCTACAATTGTGTCCTTCTGTAGCATGAGATTATTATTTTTTTTTTTACTATAGCTTGGACATTCTCTTTATACTTTATAGTGTTTCAAATCTGAAAAATATTAAATTTTTCCAAAGAAAAAAGTTTTTTCATCTTTTAAAATTTGTTAAGGTTTACAAGATTTTTAATTATTTAAGACTGTTAAATGTACATTCTAACTTTTTGTCTGTATTATTACTTCTCTGTGGTTTCTGTAATGCCTTTAAATCTGGCTCCTGATTTTGGCGGATTACTCTCTTCTATAAATGTCGTTAAGTCACAATTTACAAGGAGATTGTAGAAAAGAGTTCTGAAATCTAAGAATCGGAATAGTTATAGGGAAGGTTAAATTACAATCTCTAGAAAAATGTCTAGAGATTATACACATATCACTTTAGAACTGGAAGAGGTTAATAGAAAAATAACCCTCTGTGTTCCCTGGAAATACTTTGTTCCTATTTCCACTGTTTTTATTGCCTAGTATCACAAACCTACTCCAGCTTAACTAGTACACTTTGAGAAGCCTCAAAGATTTGGAAACCACTGATACGATACTTTACTTTAGCGGGGTTCCCAAATAATAGGAAGCTGAGTATATATTAGTTGTCTCTTGCCTTATATGGTTCATGTATGTGAAAACAAATAATCTAAAATTTATAAATCTTTAGCCTTAAATATGTGTGAATGAAAGCTCACATTGACTATAAATTGCCTTGGGTTTAGAAACTTGACTCCTAGCCTGTTTAGCAGTGGGGCCAACATCTCTAGGATGATGGCCAAGGCAGAGAAAAAACTCAGAAGTTGATTCCCTGATCGATGATTCCTTACATAAATCATCTCAAATGTGAGTATTTCTCCTTTCTCAGTCCTAGCTTCTGAAGGCTATCCACAAAAAAAATTTGAAAGTAGATTTTAATGATATATGCTAGATATAAATTATATTCTCATTACTTAATATTGATTCTGATTAAAGTTTAATGGAGATAAGAAAGGTTGTCTATACTCAGAAAATACTGCTTTTATATTCTAAGACTTAGGTTACTCGCTCTGTACCTAAGTCATATCCATTCCTTCCAGGCTTTATTCTTGTTCTGTGTGGCAAATCGCTACTACTAAAATCCTCTACACACCTTCTTCCAAGGTGGTGATAGCCAATTCATTTGAGTGTCTCATTTTAATTAATGTTTAACCTCACATCCATTCAATACCAACACTATAATTTGAAGTTGCCATCACCAGGCAAATTGGAATGAGAACATGTACAGTTACAACTTTGACCTAGACACTTATCTCTAACTAGTAAGAATAAAAAGGTGATTTTGAGAGCATTGATTCCTGTGATTAAAAGAATATAAATTATTTGAAACTTATACTAAATTTCTTTTTTAGTGTTCTTTCTTTGGCAAGGTTTAGGTTATCCTGGGTCTTTCTACTTAATTTCTAATTCAACTTCTATTTCAACATTTAGCTAACATTAATGCTTTGCCCTTTTCCTGTTCAGTAGGTACACTTTGATCAATATTAACCTCATCACAATCTTCCATTATTAGAGTTTCCTTAGACTCTTTTTTGTGACCACTTGTGAAAATCAAACTTGTCTTCATAGTTCAGGATGAAGTGTGAACGATAAATGCATATATGAAAGTTGGAGACTAAAATATGAAAGTTATGTCAATTTTTTTTTCCTCTATTTTCTATTTGACCCAGGTTTCTAAAACCTGGTGTCTAGTTTATTAATGGTATAGGTAACATTGGTCGAATAGTCTTAGTAGAACTGAAAGGGTAATTAGAAGGGTCTCTGACTTTTAACAACTCCTCTTATAGATCTCTTATTTATACTGCAGTGAGTTAAAACCAGGAGAGATATGCAGGTAAACCTATGCGTGGTTTAGCAAAGGAATATTTAGCAGTCTCCTTTTGTTTTTTTTGTTTTTTCCTACACTACAGAGTTTACAGATTCTGGACCAGTTTTTAGCCTTCTACAGGAAATTGCTCTGATAAGATTCAGGACTGCTAATGATTGAGTTGTTCTGGAGAGGAAAAAAAAGTCAAAATCCATTTTTACTTTTCAGTATGCCTCTTTTATTTGACTATAAAATCAAAACAATATTAATGCCTTTAGGGAAAGAGAGTGACAGGAAATTGATAACATATCCTGTGAATGGTGCTGAAGAAGAAGAAATATAGTCTTCCTGACTATTCAAAGTCTAATCGTTAGGTGTTTAAATCATTAAGTTCTTGTGAATCTGTAAAATAGATTTTTTTAATCCTTTAGTTGATGAAGCAACACTTACCTGTACCATTCCCCATACTATTTGTTGCAAAATATTTACCTAATAGAACAAGAATGGAGATGTTGTCCTTTTCTTATACACACTGATAAAATTATATGCTTAAATATAATAATTTAAATAATTTTAATTTTTTTAAGCCCTTCTTAACTATGACATATAATGATGCTACAAATCCTTAATGTGTTGATTTTCTTGCATAAAATTTATCTTTACTAAGAAAATAGACTGAAAACGTAGTGAAAAAGAAATCTACAGATAAAACTGTATTATGTGTATAATCAGATCTTAGAAGCTTATACATACTTAAAACAATTTGCACAAAAAATAAAACTTTATACTGAAAAAAAAGGCTGACATGGATTTGGTTCATGTATATTTCTCATAAGCTTAATCACATATTTTTGTAATTTTTTGATGTTTAGCTTTTTAAAGTATATGATCATAGTAAATTAAAATGACATTGATGTCATTACCACATTATGAGAATGTTCTTATATGAATATAGATGGATTAAATATGATGGTAGCTTCAAAGCCCTCTAGCAGCAAAGTGATTTCTAGAGATAAAAGGTGTTTTATCTTTTACTGCATATGGAAGTATCCCAAAATTTAGTGGATTAAGCTTTAACCATTTAGTCAGTTTGTAGTTGTGAGTCTGCTGGCTGATACTTCTGGCCTGAGAGAGCTCAGCTGATAACTGTTGAACTTGACCACACAGATATTATCAACTGGTGGATCAGCTTGTTTTTGGATGATCAAGGCTGTCCTCATTCATGTATGACTTATGCAGGCCATTGTACAGGATGATGGAAACACCTGTGTTTATTTCTTTTTTAACCTAGCAAACAAGCCTAGACTTTCCCATAGTGGTTGCATGGTTACACAAGCTGTTCAAGAGAAGCCACTCCCATTCTGCAAGCCTCTGTTAAGCCTTTGCTTCTGTAACATTTACTAGTAAAGCCTATTGGCCAAAGAAAGTTACATCACCATTCTAAGTTTAAGAGATGGAGCAATACGCCCCACCTACTCATACTATTCAAAGAAAGGAAGAATTTGTGAACATTTGGTAATCAATCACAGGCATCCCCTGGCTGCAATTTATTCCCATTTCGATCACATAGAATATATGCTCACCTTTATTTCTGGGGATCCAAAATGTCTCATACAATTCTGTCCTTAAAGTCCAAAATTTTATGATCAAAATCATATCTAAGAGGCAGCCTTGGATATGTTTCTTTTGAGCTAGAGAGACAAGTTACTTCTACCCTTCCTCCCACAGAAATAATATATACAAGGATGTACTAGAAATGTACATTAGATGCATATATCAGCCTTCCAAATTATTACAATTTCTTCATTGATTTTCCTAGCTTCGATGAATAGATTATTCACTATTTTCCAGCCTTACTTAATTGTTTCTTCACTGCTTTTTTTTTTTTTTAGCCATTACTACCTCCCATTCTCAAGATTAATGACACATAAGTACAATATCTCTATTAATTATCTATTTCTGTATAACAAACTACTCCCAAAATGTCAGTAGTTTAAACCAATAATCACGTATTTGGCTCCTAATTCTGTGGGTTGACAAGGAAGTCTTTCCCGATAGGTCCAGCCTAGCTAGTCTCTGCTGGGCTAGTTTATGCATCAGCTGGCAGCTGGCAGGCCAGCTAAGAGATGGATGACTTGTGGATGATTTGTGGTGGACTAGCTCATATGGCTGATACTTGGCAGGCTTTTGCCAAATTGGAGAGGGATGGGTCATATGTCTTTTAGTATTCAGTAAGGTAGTCTGGGCTTGTTCACATGGTAGTTGAAGGGTTAAAAACATGGCAAGATAGGGTAAACCTCAGAGCTTATACACTGGCCAAATGTCTGCTTTTATCATGTTTACTCATGTCCCATTGGCCAAAAAGTTCACATAACCACCACAAATTTAAACATTGGAGAAATAGACTACATTTATTTATAAGACTGAAAGGATTCAAGGTCACTTTTGTAATCTCTTATACAAGATTAAATAAAAAAATCTCTTCTTGTTTGTATTAACATGAAAACATTTTTTTTTTTTTTCTGAGACCAAATAGTCATGAAAAACATCTGGAAGTGGTCAGTGAGGAAAATAATAGCAGCTACTGGAAAGATGTAGAACCTAATGGAAGAAAATTCTCCCTCTATTTCTCAATGTTTCTGCATTGCCTAGGCCTAATGAGAAAAGGAAATGAATAAACCGTAATAGAGAGATTATCTCTTGCCTGTCCTACCTAGCTTTCATCCTCTTGCCCTGGAGACATTTGCTCACATTTTAGAGTAATAAATCTAAATATGCCTTTTTTGTTCTTTCTCTCTCCTAGAGAATTTACTTATCTTCTAGAGCAAAAGATAAGGTGTCTCAATTTCTGGAGGGGAAGATGTGCTAGCAGCTCTATATAAGTACTAAGTCTCATAATTTTAGGATTTCTCTACTATAGTGCACCCATATTGCATATGAAGGTGAACACCTGACTCCTTTCATAGCACCCTATGGAGAAATGTGCATGGAAAACCAACACATGGAACTCTGTAAACTGTCTTTTCTCTGGTCCAGAGATCTGTTTTCTGTCAGAATATAAATGTAAAAGCTTTATAGAACCATGTTATGCAGTAGCAAAATACTTAGTGACATTATGCCTTTGGGTAATCAACTAAAGTTTTATTGCATTCGTAGACTTCAGAATGAGGTTGGAAAACAGAATGGTAGAAATGAATTGTTTATTACTAGCTGCTTTTAACTAAGTAGAAAGAAGTGAGAACAAACAGTAAGAACAGGATTATTTGTAAACTATAAGAACTGAAAATAGAGCATGTTAAGATATTTGAAGTCTAAAAAATATAGAAAGTATTTTTTTCTGGAACTCTACAAGCAGAAAAGAATTGGCTCTTTTTAATAATAATAATAAAAAAGAATGTCAAAGAATTTGATGAAAAGGGTTGTAAAGCTTACTTCTTTCACACTTCAAATGGAAATGCCATTTTAAAAGCTTTTGAGTGGCAGAATCCTATTTATATTCAGCCCTGCCACAAAGATAAGATTAAGATTGTAGCCTTTCTATTCTACTCGCAGGGCTTTAAGATTGCCATCATTAGTTTAAGTGTGTGTATTTTGGCCCAGATGGGATGGGGGGAGGTCTCTTAGTCCATTCAGAATGCTATAACAAAATACTATTAAATGGGTAGGTTATAAACAACGAACATTTATTTCTCATAGTTCTGGCGACTAGGAAGTCCAAGATCAAGGAATCTGTAGTTTCAATATCTGATGAGGGCTTGTTTCCTAGTTGAGAGATAGTTGTTTCTCTGTGTCTTCATGTGCCAGAAGGGACAAGTGAGCTCTCTCTGGGGTCTTTTTTATAAGGGCACTGATTGCATTGATGAGGGTTCTACCATCATGATCTTATCACCTCCCAGAGGTCCCATCTTCAAACACCATTACACTGAGGATTAAATTTAAGCATATATATTTTGGGGGGACATTCAGTCTTTGGAAGAGAGAATCAAAGAAATAAATTGAACTGAGACCTAGGATATTTTTGATGGCTAGGAAATAACTGTGGGGTCATATAGAGCTAAATAGAAGTAAATTGATCAGAACTATAATACATTCGATGGGCTCAAGTTGTAAAAAAAAAAAAAAGAAAAGAAAAAAAATCAACATGTAGAATTTAAAAGGCTTTGTTTGAAATTAAAACATCCTTTAACCCCCAAACCTATATAAGGATAAAACACAAGTTGTTGATAAATAACATTGTATTTCCAGAGATGTTTCTCTTAAAATTTAAGAAACCATTATTAGATTTACTATTATAAAAAGTATACATGTTTTATAATGTATCAATCTTATCTGTTTGTCAATATAACCTCTGTATTTTAGTTAATTCCATAACTTATTTTTAAATTTTAAGCTGTCTACTGTCTTTATATTATTCTTGGATTTTAAAAATCCAATGCATTTAACTCAATCATAATTTTTAGTTCTGAGCAAAGTTTAAGCTTAGAATTTCTAGAGCTTACTGATGATTTTTTTCTTAATATAATGGTTGATTAATCTTATTTTATATTATTTTACATTTGTTAATAACATTTTTGTTGCTTAAAACTTTATTAATTAGTTTAACCTTTCATAATGTTGTAATCTGATAATTCAACTTCTACAAGGTTTGATTATCTTGATTTGTAAGATTATAGGCTTCCATGTGATGGTTTATTTTAGGTTTTTATTGATAGAATGAGAGTGTATATTGTCTTTGTAAAAAATTTCTACTGACTGCATTTAAATCAACCTTATTGATCATATTTCATTCTTGTATGTAATTATTAATTACTTAATTTAAATTATGTGACAAAGGCCAAATAATAATGCATTTATCAATTCTTCCTTGCTTATCTTGGATTTTGTTTATTTAGCTGCTGTAGTGTTTACCAAGTAAATGCTTATGGCAATAGTGATTTTAAACAGTCTGCTGTTGACATTTGGTTAAAATACTATTTTGAATGCTATTAGTATTGCTACATGTGTTTTTATTTTATTCCATTAATGTTCTTACGTAAGTATTTGCCAGGAACACATTTTTAAATGCTTAGTTTTAAAATTCACGTGTTTCTATTTTTATTCAGAGGCTCATGTATAAAAAGTACACAGGCAGTCTTTATATTGCAAAGAACCATATTAACTTAACCTTAGACATATCTGGAGAATACAGTTCCAGTATTCCCAAGTTCCAGTTCATATGGTTCTATGCAAAATAGGGACTGCCTGCATTTGAATTTTGCATTTCCTATCAAATATTAGATATGTAAATCTTTTATCAGAGGAGACAGTAGACTATATTTTATTTTTATATTTATATATTTGAAATAGTACCTCTCACCTATGGTATATATTAATGAGTTCATGCCTTCTTTTTTCCTATTATTTTTTTTTGTTTATGGTTAACTCAATGAAACTATCTGTATCTTATCAAATTATTAAGATTTTTATTGGTTAAAAGATGTTTGTAACATTTCTAATTCTACTACAGGTTATAATTACATTAATAGCCACTTTTAAAATTGTATATATCTATATATAACCCCAAATAATTTAAACAATTTTTACACTCTTCAAATCCCATAAAATTTTTAATCATATTTTCACCTCACACTATTTACCCTTTCTTCTAAAATTCTGATAATGGCTACTCTGATCTGGGATGATAAATCAGCTTTTTGAATAGTCCCTGAATACAGAATGATGTGTTTATTCAGATCCCGAGCAATTATGTGCTTATTATAAATGGAAAGATGACTATTTTTGACACATTGACCTGAAAGCAAAGAAACTAAACAAACTACAAACATTCACAGACCTTCTTAATTACTAAATAATGCTGAAGTAGAGGTCTGAGGAAAATTTAAATCTTACTGCTTATTATTTAAGAAAAATTTATAAAGTCCTTATTTACTTGTTTAGAATGCAAGCATCTGATCTATAAACTCTGAAAGTTTATAAAATATATTTTAAAGAACTACATGAATAATAATAATTATTGCCAGAGAAATGTAACCTCATACTGTTTATCCTTCATCATAAACATCTAATTATTTGAAAGTTCCCACTCCCTTTAAAAAGCATATAATTTAGAACAGGGGTCCCAACCTCCGGGCCACGGACTAATACTGATCCATGCATGGCTTGTTAGGAACTGGTCTGCACAGCAGGAGGTGAGCGATCGGCTAATCAGCGAAGCTTCATATTTATTTGTGGTTGCTCCCCAGTGCTA
>CM053507.1:11911861-11945295 GCA_028627145.1 Eidolon dupreanum
ACGGGAACAGAGAAGCTGATTGTTCCTTGGCCTTAAAGAAAGGGATGCGGAATGCCGAGATAGCGTTAGGCTCCTTGTGTAATGTTGACAAGGTTATTGTGCATAACTAACATTTTTTGAGCTGTTTCTCATGCTTGCTAGGGTATATCAGGACGGTGCTAAATAAACTAGGGGCTGCAGCTTTGACTGTATGCCCTCCTGAGATCTTTCTCTCTTCTCTGTCTTTTTTTCCTAACCCTCGCTCCCCCACTCAGGACTGTTCGACTCTGCCCGGCTGGCTCCGGCAGACTTCTTATTGTGTCGTCATATGGAAGAAAGAGCTCGGGAGCTTCCTGAGGCCTCTTCTATAAGGGCTCCACTATCATGACCTAATCACTTCCCAAACATCCCACCTCCAAATATCATCACTTCGGGGATTAGGTCTGAGCATAGGCATTTGAGAGAACAAAAACATTCAGTCTGTAGCAAATGATGTTTTGATTTACTTAGCGATTTCTTATTTCATTTTACTATGTTTTTAGTAAAAAGGGAGATTTTCACATGCTTCTATGTCATAATCAGAAATGGAACAAAATTGAACCCATTTCATTGTATGTGCATGTGTGTGTGTCTGTGTATCTATTCAATTCTAGATTTTTTTGTTGCCAATATTCCTGATGAATTCCATTTACCTATTATTTTTCCCTTATATTTAAATTTCTTATTTTTTATTAGGCAAACTTAAATTCTACATCCGATTTTTCAGTTTTTTATTTCACTTACATTGGCTTGTTTTCTCCGTGGTATATAGTTGTGAGTTCATATTTCTCGGAACTTTAGCAACGGCTTTTATTTGAGAAAAGTTTTTAAAATTAATTTCTTCCATGAGTGTTTTCATATGATTCTACCAGGGTTTAGATAGCACAACCAAAGATGAATCTTCATATGCTAAATTGATTTTTTTTTTCTTTTTGGCACCACATAGGCCTGTGGATTTAGGCTTCATTTGACTGCAACCTGAAATCAAGTTGAGGAATTGTACATAGAATTTTGAGGAGAGCCTTCTTAAATTTTTTTTCTACTCAAAGCATACAAATAGTTGGTGATGTTTGTTTATTGGCTGTTTTGTTCTGATCTTTTGGACAACTCCTTCCCCATTGAAGTTGCTTTCCTCCAGAGGCAATTTTCTCTGAAATTCTTGATCCAGGCTCCTACCTTGCACTACTTAGTGTACCCCGACCCCCAGCAATCATGCTTTCTTTTTCTTTCCTTTGCTTTTTCTAATGTCTGATTAGATCTTTTATTCTCTCTTAAGCCTTACATGCTTAAAAAAAATTGTTCTCTTTTAACATTTAATCCAGTATTTTTAAGTGTACTTACTTTACTAGGGCATGTTTCTCCACAAATCTCATTTGGTAGATTATTATAAATGAAAAAAAAAATCTCATAGTTTCAAAACATACTAAACTACATTTTAAAAGGTTTCTTGTTGAAAGAGTAAGAAATATCATTCTGTATTAAAAAAAGATGTATCCCCAATCATGGAAATGACTTCCTTACTTCTTATTATTGCATTCAAGAAATGCATTTTACTATTCCACTCAAATAAAATGTTTCCATAATCTACAATTTCAGACTTATTTTTAATTAATTCAGCTAATGTTATCAAGTATACACCTTCACTTTAATATATTTTAATGTATCTCATTAGTTATGTCTTGATGCATACATCCTGTTATTAAATCCTATTCTTTTCATGATTCTAGATGGCAAAATACATTTTTTATAGTTCTGTCCTTTCATAGATTTGATTGAATGTCTTACATATATTTTACCATAATTAATAAACGTCAGATATATTAAATGATTTTAGCAATTTGAGCTTGATAAGATAAAACTGGAAAATATTTTAACATTGCTTTCAAGCATGCTTTGTTCTCCCTATCCCCATTATTAATACTATCTAGTCCAATTAACCATTATTATTTTTAAGGCTGATTTCAATAACATCCAACAGGTTTCTACATTTTTTTGTGCCCATGCCCCCTACAATCTAGTCTCATCATGGTAGCTAAAATTAATTTTAAGCAAGATGCAGAGTATGCTACTATCTCCACCTTCCCCCATCCTGCAGTGACTTTTCAAAGTTATAACCAAAGGTCTATGAGACTCTACAATTCCTGTGCCTGTTACCTCTTATACTCTCATCTACTTCTCCCCCTCCCTTACTTTTCCTTCTGTAGTCTCTTTGCTTTCCTTCATGGGCACCAGGTACTCCTTCTTTAGGACATTTAATCTAGCTGGTCATTCTGCCTAGGAAGCTCTTGCCTTAGGTCTCTGTTTGGCCAATTGCCCAACCTTCTTTATACTTTTGCTCAAATTTTATCTTCACAGCCAGGTCTGCTCTATTTACCCTCTTTAATATTCTCACCTGCTCTTGTTCTATTTGGCACTTCTGATGTCCTTTTACCTTGCTCTAATTCTTTTATTGATTTCATGGTTAACTTAGTCACTCATTTTGGGTCATGAATAGGTATTCTATGAACACATCTGCTTTTCAGATTAAGGTTAGCTATGAGTTTATTTTTTCCAGTTAACACATTCCAAGAGGGTTTCTTTGTTTATTAATACATTACTTTCTCCAGAAAGGTACTGTTTCCTCTGTGAACATTATATAAATTTCTGTGAACATAACACAAAACAAATAGACAAAATGGATAAGTATATTAAATATGAATTATTATAAAATTAATTTTATGTTTGAAAACTTGAAAAACAATCAACTTGTAAAAAATCCATGAGAAAACGTTTTTCTTTTGAGTAGATTAAAGACCCATGAAATAGATAAGTCTCATTTGTCATTAGGAAATAAACTTTTAAATGATAAATTTGATATGGTGGTTTTTCTTACTGTTCTGTCACTTTCCATTCGGTTGGCAATTTTGGGACTTCTTTAAAACCTTTTAATATGCAAACCAAGAAAAATTGCAGTCACTGTGGCATTTTTGTTTAGAATTTAACTTTTTTCATTTTCCATCAAAGACACAAGGAAGCATCAAAGCAGAGATTACAAAACCTGCTTTTTCCTAAGGCATTTGTTTCCCCAATCAGTTTATTTTTCAGTTCAATGGAGTGTTTTACTTTTTAATGGTTCACTTCACTTTTGTTTCAAAGGACACAATATATTAAAGCAGGAGAAATGTTTTGTTGTTTCCCATCAACAATTGATGGAAAGGGCCAAGTTTTTAGTTTCTATAATATTTAACATAATCATATACTTTGCAGTTTAATAAACTACATTGGAATCACGTCCTGATTTTTTCTTTCTATAGTAATTGCATTATGTGTTTCAAAATAAAGCAGAAAACTTGCTACATAAAAGTTCATCTGCTTTTTAAATTGGGGTTTACAGAGTATAAATTGAGAGAAAAGATAGCAGTATTGGCTGGGATAAGAGCACATTTGTTGTTAAGTGTAGTGGATTGAATTGTGTACCTCCAAGAAAGATCTCAAAGTTCTAATTGCTGGTACCTGTGAATATGGCCTATTTGGCAATAGGTTCTCTGCAGACGTCATCAGTTAAGATGATATCATTAGTATGGCCCTAATTCATATTGACTAGTAGTCTTATACAAGGCAAGTCTGTATGGAAACACAGAGACACGGTCACAGAGGCAAAATGGCATGAGAAGATCTAGACAGAGATTGTAGTTATGCCGTAGCTGCAAGCCAAAGAGTAATACCAAGGATGGCCAGCGACTCTGGAAGGTGAGAAAGGCGAGACACAGATTCTCCTCTAGAGGCTTTGGTGGAACATGGCCCTGTCAATACCTTGATTTCAAATTTCTAGCCTCCAGAATTTTGAGAAAGTTCATTTCACTTGAAGACACCCAGTTCATAGTACTTTGTTATGGCAGCTTAGGAAACTAATACAAAAAGGGAAATAATTTTTTACTTCTCTGTGAGCTCTAGGGGAAAGGTTTATCCATTTGTATCTAGAAAATGAGAAATAAAGTTTGTTTTTTTTTTTATTAAAGCATACTTAATACCAAGCTTTCAGCATGCATCCCATTTAATTCTCATAATTTGATGAGCAAGATACATTTTCATTTAACAATTGATTAAAAGGATAACCATATCACAGATAATAAAATGGCAAAGAAAAAATTTGAACACACCTTTCAAACTGAAAAGTCTACATGCCTTTCTATACCAAATCTGTTTTAAGTTCTTACTACACAGAACATATGGATGATAATGGCATATTTTGACATTCTATAACATCATGACGGGGACACAGTATTTTGTTCACCGCAAATAGAGCCATGTCTTGATAATTAGTAAATCTTACTTAAATGGGACATATTTGCCCCTACAAATTTAAAAACTAAGATACTATTTAAAATATTTTTTAAAAACCTTCTTAAAATAAGTAATGTAAAATTAGATCATAAATGATCACTAGTGATGGGACTTTAGCAACTATATAAAGTACAGGTACTTTCTTTTACATGATTTATAAATGCTTTTGATTGATACATAAAGAGGAACATTTAGCCAGACTCAGCAGAACAGCAAATTTTATTTGAATCCTAAAGATCACTTAAAAGCAGAATCAATTTGGCAAGTAAAAATGCACTATAGCACTGCCTGAACATCATTAGCGATTAAAAGAACTTGAAAAAAAATTGTGAATAAGTCCTGGAACATAGAAAATATGAAAAACTACAAAGGAATAAAAATTTACATAAATGTGTCTCATTTTCAATGTTCTAAAGGTTTCATGACATTTGATGAACAATCCAGAAATTTCTAAAATCTTTTCACATAGATGCCAATAAAATCCTTAAAAACATATGACCACATTTTTAGACCTTATTGTTCATCACCTTATTTGGTACAGCTGTGTATGTGTGAGTGTGTGTGTGTTTGTGTACGTGCAGCATGAATATGTTTGTGGCAATTATGTTTTGTTAACCTGAAGAGAATAAGATAAGCATCATGACTAAGAAGTTAAGAAGCTTTCGAGAAAGAATTCAGTAAGAGATTACTTCACTCTTTTAAGTAATGTTTCCAAATTCAAATTAACTCCAATTCCCAGATATCAAATAACTTGAATACGTGATTGCAGAATTCCTCTTTGTAATATATTTGTAACTGAGGAGTATTGCATGGCTAGCCAAAATGTAAAGTGGGAAATGATTCACAGAGGGTAGAACACTGTAAATTATTTATATTATAGTTCAATGTGATAGATATTTAACTATATGTGATGAAATATATTATTTAGATTATTAGAAAAAGGGATGATCACTAGAATCCAGCATAGATACATTAAAACATACATGTTGTTTTATCATAAACTATTATAATATGGTTACATTTGTGAAATTTTATGTATGTGTACATATTAAATTTACATATATGTAAACTTATATCTTAATTATGTAAGATACCTCAAAATATTTAATGTGCTATAATAGATAAAACTGAGTTAAAATTAAAGTTGGAGTTGATTCATTGTCATATAGCTGTTAATACTTATATATTATGTAAAAGAATACAAACTTGAAGTACAGATCTTAGCCATACTCGCAGATGTGAATTTACATAATTCTTATTTATAATAAGGGAGCAGAGGCCAAGCTAACCGTTCCCTATAATGGTTGAAGGTTGTTCACTTCCCTTCTCATAATAGGTAAAGGAATTTTTTGCCAGAACCCGCCGGACAAAGTCGAACAGTCCTGAGTAGGGGAGTGAGGGTTAGGAAAAAAGACAGAGAAGAGAAAAAGATCTCGGGAGGGCATACAGTCAAAGCTGCAGCATCGAGTGTATTTAGCACCGTACATTTATACAGCTTGAGTACTTACAAACTGCTCGTAACAAAGTAACAAACTGCTCAAAACAAAACCACAAATATCCAGAAACAATAGCTGCGATTAACATGGATTAACATAAAGCCAAGAGAAACCTCCTCCCTTGGGATTTCAGGAACTGATGCTTCTCCTCCCTTGGAATTTCAGGAACTGATAATTCCTTACAAAGGGCTCTCAACAAATTTTCAGTGTCACAGCTGTCATGGCACAGACCACTGGCCCTGGTCGGCCACTCCTCTTATGGCCCACCAACCAATCAAAATACATTTTACTATGAGTAATAAGCTGCAATCGGGGGCTCAGGCTTTGGATGTGAATCCACTGATCTGGTGCCAGCACCAGTAAATGCTACTTCCTGCCTGTTGTCTCAGTGTCCCATCTCTCTGACCGGCTATCCTACAACAATAAATTTCAAAATAAAAATGCAAGAGAAAAATATTAAATGATAAAGGAATAAAATTAAAAATAAATGAACAGGTACAAATCTCCTAAGATTTGAGTAATAGATTCAAACAATTCAAATGAATTGATGCAAAATTTTTCATTTGGGGGGAGAAAAAATACATCTAATTAACTATGTAGATTTATCTTGATAGTATTTCATGTAATAAGTTTAAAGGCTATATTTCGATATGCAGATATATGTTAATTTGTCACAACTTTAAGAATGAAAACTGATATGGCTACAAAATTAAGCAAAAACTCAACCTGTAAAAGAGAAATAGTGTCATTTCAAAAGTGTTAAATTCATTCTTCCATTCTAATTCATATTTACTTTCCATAGCTCAAGGATTTTGTTCAATTCTTGGTGTTGATTTTAATGGATACAAGATTAATCCAGAGTACACTCAGGAGGAAAATAAGCATAGTAGTGAAGTGTAAATGCAATGATAAAAAAATATCGTTCATAATATGGGAAACATTTTTAAATGCTTGAAGACATAGTACTTGTAATATAATGAAAGATTAGCCTGGCATAGCTCAGGAATTCAGAACTAAGATTAATTGGTAGGTGTTTGCTTAAAATTAAAATGTACTCTAGTAATATACAGTGTGTAACTGTTTGAAAATGAGTTAGCTTAAAAATTATTCATGAGCCATCACGAAGGACTTGTATGTGGCCAGTTGACCAGAGTTTTCTTCTCAGCACTGTTGTTCTTCACTTTGCTCCACATGAAGCTGAGGTTTCTTATGACTTTAATTAAATTTAATTTTAAATCCTAGCTCTAGAAATCATATCCTCTCCCTCTCTATACCACTCAGAGACCTCGTCTTTCCCCCAGGTAATCAACAACTCCGGAGGGAGCAGACGACAGCAGCCTGGCCCTGACTAAAGGTCACGCAGTCCAGACCTCTGGTAGGCTAACGATAGCATCTTGACCTAAGTTGTATTTTAGTTCCTGAGACCGAAGGTGGAACAATCCCTTGGCTATTTCCCATGAGGCCAGACAGAAGGACTCCAGAAAGACCTCAGAACTGTCCTCAAGACCTGAAAGATTCATTACCCTTACCTCACCTCTGACCAGTCAGCTCCCACAAGACCCCAAACCCCTAACTCATGACATTTTGTAGTTTTTCCCTGTATAATCTGTAACCTACATGTCACTGCTGAGCCAGGTTTTTGAGCATTAACTCACTCTGTCTCCAGGTTTGACACCATTTCCTTCAATAAACCTTTCCTTTTTTTTTTGCTGCAAACCCCTCTTTGTGTCTTGTTTAGCTGTAATGAGCACAGGCAAATGAACCCTCTTTAGTTTGATAACACAAACAAGTTGTGTAAATGGGATGTACCACTTTCCTAACTACACAAATGGCCCTAATCTCTGCTAGGGTTTGCATACAGAGCCTACCACATTTCAGTGTTCCTACACAGGTTTTAAATTATACAGGACAACAGATTTGGTTATTTCCATTGAATATTTTTGTTGTCAATAATGATATTATCAAGCCCTTCTGTGATGGTAGGAATTAAATAGTTCATTTTGAAATCTATTGGTCCTTATATTTCCCAAAGCACTGAGGAAGCAAATATGCAGTTAGAAAAATGAAATCAGATATATACAACATAAATGAGAAATAGAAAGCAAGCCTACTGGAGCCAACAATTCTTTAAATCCAGTTCTTTTCCTGTACATTGTACGACTTGGTATTTAAATCCTTTCTTTAATTTCTTTGACTACACCTTTACTATTTCACTAGGCATTCTTTGTCACTAAGTTGGTTTGAGTTGCTTTACTGTGTTTTTCTTCCAAAGCGTATTGTCTAAAATACTTGTCAATCAGGGAAGACTAGAATAATATTTTTCAGCTTTGATGTGGTAATTAGAAGGATAAGATGGGAGATGGAATTGGATATCCAAAGAACATAATACCTCATAACAAAACTTTCATTCTTATGAATTTTGTTCATGATTAAATCCCAGCAAGTAGCTCTCTATATAAAACCACAATCATATTTTTCAGTATAGCTGTGATTCTTAGTTCATTTTTTCTATAAATTTAATAATACTAACATACAATTAAATGTATATTTTACATTTTTAAAGTTTCTATTCAAATTATTTTTTAAATAGAACAATCACAACTTGCAATTATTAGACAAAATTTTGTTTTATGACTAATTTGTAGACATTTTGAAAAGCAGCATTTTAACATGCAACAAAGATTCTTTACTTGACCAAACGTTAATCAGCCTCTGAAACCTCTAGGCCCATCTATGCACTCTCTTGTATATCTACTTTTAGCAAGAACCCTGCTAAGTCAGTTTAACTAGAAACTCCCCACTCTTGATGTCTGATCACCCCTGATTTCTGATTGTGTTCTTCATCCTCTGTTGTCCCTCAGGTGATGCCTGATCACCACCGCCTATCTTCAGCAAAGAATCCTGTCATGTTGGTTTAGGCAGAATCCCCGATAGTCTTAATGTTTCTTTGTACTATTTTTCCATCCACTGGCCCACACTCTCCTCCTTGGCTCTGAATTCCACTTGTTCATGTTGTATTCAGAATTGAGCTCAGTTCTATACTGAGCTTTATTTTCCTCAACTGTGATAGTCTGGAGTAAAATCAGTTTTGATTGCTTTGTTTACACATGCTTTTCTTTTAGAAATTGTATTCAACTTTCAACGTTTAAATATATGAACTCTGTAAATGTACATATGCATATATATAATATATGTATATTATATATGTACATATATTTTATATATATATATATATATATATATATATATATATATATATATAATTTTAGAGGATACACGTTCAAGACTGTATTTGTATTGAACATAGGTACACAGTGCTCAACATCAGAGCCACACTTGATCTCAGCCCTCTCCAAGGTTTCCAGGCATTTCCAACAGGCTACGTTGCAGACACTTTGTCAACCAAGATTGAAATAGTCGACACCCCATGACAAGGTCACCCACAACTTCGCATTTTAAGAAGATAGAGCCACAGTGGGAGAGGGTCTTCTGGAGCAGAGATTTGCACCACGACCAGCCATGCGTAGGGTCTTACCCGTGTCCACAGGGGACAGAATAAGCAGGGATTCTCCATCTGCTCACCCTTCTGCCCTTGAGATCCGACAATGTGTGAAACTTAGAGAAAAAATTTAATGACTCTTAAAGGAAGATTCTGTCTTACAAATTTTCTAACCTAGACTCATTCCCAGGGTAGAAGTTCTCCTTTCACCAAACCCATTATTGCTTTTCTTATCCCTCGTCTTTTTTTTTTTTTTTTTTTTTTAGTATATCTTCACTCTGAGACACATTCTCACAAAATTCATATGAGATTTTTAAAAATGCTAGAAAAATTGGTTCAGAAATTTATATTATACACTTCATAATCCATTTAATTAAATTGTTTTATTTCTGTGCCCCCTTATTTCTTCAAGAGGAAGAAGTTTAAACTGCAACTAAAGATGAAAATACAACCTCTAGCATTTATCTTCTGTCCTGGGTATCTAAGATCCTAAAACACATGATCTAGATGTTTTCATTCAACTCATATTGGCAATGTGAGTAGCAATTGATGAATCTAACAATTCTTGGGTTAGTCTCTGTCACAATTTGAAAAAACATTCCTGGAAATTTAAATATCCTGACTGGTTGTGTGGTCATCTCTACACAAAAACATACTACAATTTAAGTGATAATACCATATAATGGATATTATTTTTTTCTATTGAGATGCTACCTCCTCTGAGGAGTTTTTCATAAAGTAGCACTCCCAAATGTCCCTCTTTTTCTACTTTATTTTGGTTTCCTACCACTATGCACCAACTGACATATCATATAATTGTCATTCTCTCCCTCACTACATATAAGCTCCATTGGAGCAGAGACTTGTTCAGTTTCAGTCACTTCTTTGTCTTCAGTGTTAGAAGAAAGTTTGACAAGTAAAGAGCACTCAGTAAACATTGTTAGATAAAAGCAATTTGTGCTTTAAAAAGATCCTGAGAATCTAGAATAGTACTGCAGTTTCAAATGGTTACTCTTAAATAGAAGTGACTGAATTTGGAAAAAGTAGTTTTGAACAACTATGGAAAATATCCTGTATTATTGTCTTATAAAAACAAAAAGGCATATCAATATTTTCTCACTTTTAGTAAAATACATTTATATTTAGTGCTTAAACATTTTATTACCGCCTAAGAAAATAAAGCCAATGGTAACTGAATATGAAGGGCTAAACTTCAAACTTTTTAAATGCATGTCATTTTGTAATAAACGCCATTAACAGGATATTAGTCAATGGGGCTGCCATAACAAATTATCATAGACTGTGTGGCTTAAACAGCAGAAATTTATTTCTCAGAGCTCTAGAAGCTAGGGGTAGAAGGTTAAGATTCTGGCAGGCTTGGTTTCCTCCTGAGGGCTCTCTCCTTGGCTTGTGGACAGCTGCCTTTTATTTTGTGCACATACATCTCTGGTGTTTCTTCCGATTATGAGGACCAGTCATATTGGATTAAGGCCCCATATTTATGACTTGTTTAACCTTAATTACCTCTTTAAAGGTCCTATCTCCAAATATAATCGCATTGTGAGGTATAGCCTCAATGTATGAATTTGGGAGAACACAATTCAGCCCATACCACATTTTAGTATGGAATAATAGCACTTAATTAGAAATTGATGTGGGATATTTAGATTGCATGGAAGAAGTTTTTAAAAAGTGAAATGTAGAAAAGCTTTTCTAGTTGAAATAAAAATTTTAAGATATTTATTATTCTATATTTCCCAGTCAAAATGAATTAGCCTAATGTCATGACCTATTATGCTGTGGTTTAGCTAGAACATTCTATATTTAATTTTTTTTTAGCAAATTTCCATTTACTAATTTCTTTTTTCTAGAAATTTAAACATTTTATATTTATTCTAAATTTACATATTTATTTTATAATGAAAAGATTCCTTATCTCGTTAATTAACTTATCCATAATCTCACATATTTATCTATTTTGTTGTTGATAACATTTAATTTCTCCTCTCTTAACAAATTACAATTACACAGTTCAATGTTATCAACTATAATCACTGTGTTTTTTATTATATCCTCAGACCTTATTCATTTTATAGCTGAAACTTTATACTCTTTTATCATCTTCTCATTTTCCTAACCCTCAGACCTTGGCAACCACTTTCTACTCTCTATCTAATGAGTTTAACTTTTTTTTTTTTTTTAATTCTACATATAAGTGACAGCATGCAGTGTTTCATACTTCCATCTGGCTTATTTCATTTAGAATAATGACCTCAAGGTCCTTTCACAATACAAATGACAGGATTTTCTTCTTTCTAATGGCCAAATTATATTTTATTGTGCATATATAAGCCACATCTTCTTTATCTATTAGTCTGCTGACAAACATGTAGGTTTTTTTCCATCTCTTGGTTATTGTGAATAATGCTGCAGTGAACATGGGTTTGTAGATATCTATCTCTTAAATATCATGTTTTTGTTTCCTTTGAATATCTACCCAGAAGTGGGATTACTGAATCATATGCTAGTTCTATTTTAAGTTTTTGAGGAACATCTGTACTGTTTCACATAGTGACTACACCAATTTATATTCCCACCAACAGTGCATAGTGTTCCTTTTTCTCTGCATCCTCACCATTTATCTCTTGTGTTTTGATGATTGTCATTCTTAGCGATGTGAGTTAATATCTTATTGTGGTTTCAATTTACATTTCCCTAATGGTTAGAGATGTTGAGTACCTTTTCACATATCTGTTGGCAATTTGTACATCTTTAGAAAATGTCTTTTCAGCTCTTCTCATTTTGTAATTGCATTGTTTGTTTACTATTGAACGGTGTGAGTTCTTTATATATTTTGGATATTAATCTGTTATCAGATAGAAGGTTTGCAAATATTTTCTCCCATTCTGTAGAGTACCTTTTAATTTTGTTGATAGTTTCCTTTGCTGGGCAGAAGATTTTTAGTTAGATGTAGTCCCACTTATTTATTTTTGCTTTTGTTGTCTTTGCTTTTCGTGCCAAGGTTGATGTGAAGAAGCTTATTCTCTATGTCTTTTCTAGGACTTTTACTGTTTCAGATCTTATGTTCTAGTCTTTAATCCACTTTGAGTTAATTTTTGTATAGAGTACAAGATAGGGGTCTAGTTTAATTCTTTTGCATGCTCTTGTCCAGTTCTACCAACATTTTTTTTTCCATTGTACATTCTTGGCTCCTTTTATCATAAATCTATTGGCTAAATATGCATAGGTTTTGTTTTGGGACTCTCTGTTCTGTTTTATTGATCTATGTTTCTGTTTTTATGCCAATACAGTGCTATTTCGATTATTACAGCTTTGTAATATAGTTTGAAAATAAGAAGTATGGTGTCTCCAGCTTTGTTCTTCCATCTTACAATTGCTTTGACTATTCAGTCTTTTGTAGTTCCATAAAAATTTTAGGATTGTTATACTTCTGTGAAAATGCCATTGGTATTTTGATAAGGATCACATTGAATCTATAGATTGCTTTGGGTAGTATGGACATTTTAATAAAATTATTTCTTCCAATCCATGAGCACACAATATCTTTTCATTTATTCATGTCTAAAATTTCTTTCATCAGTGTAAAGATTTTTCATCTCCTTGGTAAATTTATTTTGAGATATTTTGTTTCAATGTAATTATAAATGTGATTATTGTATTAATTTCTCTTTTGATAGTTTCATTACTAGTGCATAGAAACACAATTGATATTTGAGTTATCAATTTGTATCCTGCAACTTTACTGAATTTATTAATTAGTTCTAAAGGGTTTTTGATGGAATCTTTTGGGCTATTTATGGATAATATCATGTCATCTTCAAATAGAGATAGTTTTACCTCTTTCCTATTTGGATGCTTTTTATTTATTTATCTTGCCTCATTGTTCTGGCTAGAATTCCTATACTGTGTAATAGGAGAGTAGCATCCTTGTTTTGTTCATAATCTTAGGAGAAAATCTTTTCGCTTTTCACCACTGGATTGGTATTAGCTGTGGGCTTGTTGTATATGGCCTTTATTATGTTGAGGTCTGTTTCCTCTGTAATTATTTTTTTGAGAGTTTTTATTATAAACGGATGTTGAATTTCCGCCTCAGTTGGAATGATAATATGATTTTTAAGTATATAAATCATTGGCAAATGAGTCTTTTGATAATGTAATTATTTGTGTCTATTACAGATTTTGTAATAACTGTATTTTATTTTAGTTTACTGTACATGTATTGGTTAACTTAACTAACACTTTGTATTTTATTGTTCTCAGATAATTGCATTTCAATTCATATATTATTACTATCATATTTTTGTTTTGTGGTTTGCTATTTTTAATCTTCATTCTTTGGTTGCTTCCCTATTTTTCTTTAGGTTATAGTTGTCTTTCTTCCTGTTTTCCTTTGTTAAATATTTAAATCCATGCATTTCATTTTTAAAAAAATTAAAACAACAAAAGCATTTAATACTGTCATTGTTATTCAGTATTCTGGTTTCTGTATATCGCATTAGAACTAATATTTAGTGTTTTAATCATCTACATGTGTGTTTGTGTATATATGCATGTGTATGTTCTATACATTGTTAATTTGATTCATGAATAATTAATATTGTTTTCAGTGTTAATACATGATAATTTTAACTTGCATTTTCTTTATCTGGTTATGTTATTGGCATTTTAATGTGACTAGTTATATAGTCTTGTTTTCAATATTTTTATATTTCAGAAATTTGTTATAATTGTGCCTTGTAAGACTACATGTAATTTTTCCCCATGAACACTTTAAATAAACATTGTTTTTATATTTTGGGGATAATTTTATTTAGTCCTGTATTTTATTAGAAGATTTTTCTTTATGAGGACTAAGCTGCTATGGGTGAAGGGCAGTTTATGAGGACGTTTAAACTGTAGACTTCATTGTATTATTCTCCCTTCTCTTACTAGCTCCCTTAGCTCACTCTCTTAGCTTCTTCTTCTCTCCATAAATTATCTAGAAACACATGTACACAAATTAGTAATTAGATATGCTTTTCCAATGTCAATCTATACCTGAAAAAAAGTGAATTTCACATAATGACAATTCCTAGCTCAAAATAATAATTAAACCTAATGTAATTTTACACACTGATATCTTTAACTAGGATGGTTCATTCTTGGTGCATGATGTTATATCAGTAGAAAATTCTTCGTAATTTTCACAAAAGTTTATTATTTCTGGATTTACAAACAATAAACTAAGAAATCACGTTTTTTCCCCCTAATCCTTAGTAGAAGTTAAAGGCTTCTATATGCATGGGTAGAGAGCAATAAGGACAAAGGTAAATGAGGGAAACCTATTTACTGGCATTTATTTGTAGGTCCACAGATAGTTTAATGATAATGACTTCATTAGTTGGTGGACATA
Organism: Eidolon dupreanum; assembly: GCA_028627145.1. Classification (NCBI taxonomy): domain Eukaryota; kingdom Metazoa; phylum Chordata; class Mammalia; order Chiroptera; family Pteropodidae; genus Eidolon; species Eidolon dupreanum. Next base: position 11,926,611 of record CM053507.1, read on the forward strand.
GTAGGTCACTGTGTCAATAAACTCAAAATTAATGATCTTTTTTTTAATTTAAAAAATGTTCAAGTTTTAGTTTTCATCTACCATTTTCTAAATGCATTGAACTTTGTTGCAGTTAACATATTTTTTATAGAAACAATTTGATGCAAGTTGATTTTTCTTTTATGATTGATATAAACACTTAGATTGAAGAAGCAGCTCTCCCCACCAACTTTGATTTAAAAGGAACATTTCACAGAAGGCATTAAGTGAAATGGAGAGCGTGATCTTTATAAGCTTTGTGATAAGCATGAAAGTGTTCACAAGAGCCTGTTTATGTCACAAATATTTATTTGCAAAACATATTGTTTTTAGATATGAGACTGTAGCTGAGAAAAGCTAAAAAATTATTACTGAAAATTAATATTTTTACAAGTTTAATAGTGACAGAATACTGAACATATAGCAAATATCTTTTTACAAAATATAAACACTAAACTACAAAAATAAAATTTCCAAAAATAAATTTGCACACTGATCAATTTACTAAAATATATATCCTTTTAAATTTAGGAAAATATAGATACATTTCTTTTAAAAAATTGTCAAGTTAGGGAAAGTATAGAAGTCATAAAATTTCTCTTTATTCATAATTCCAGTTGATTGACTTTAAAATAAAACAATAAAAGTACAAAAATGAAAATAAACTTTCTATTTAGAGAATAGAAAGAAATATCACACTTTTCTTGCCACAATGTTTGATCCTCTGTCACCAATATGTGCTCAAAAAAATTTTTTTAGTCATGGTTATTTTTTAGTCATTGTTCTTTTTTCTCACATTTATTTTTCTCTTTCCAAGACTAAATATATTGTCTCTAACTTAAGAGAAGCATAAGACAAACATAAAAAAAAAAAAAGGAGTAAAAGCTTCGGGACTCTAAAATTACAGCAGGTCCTTGAATAATTTTCTTTCAATGTTGTTTTGTTATAATGTTGATGAGATGCTAATAGGAACTTAACTCTTGTTTATACCAAATAGCCTGTGGTAAAATTGGTTTCATTATATGTTGTCATGTTAGGTAGCTAGTCAGTCATGAGAGACTGGAAACAAAGAAATAGGTAGCCAGCCTAGAGACAGCCCAAAGAACACCCCAATGATAGTAGAATTCTGGGTATGCTCATGCATACTAGGCAAAAAGTTATATAGCAGCCAGGTGTCAATCAAAATGACCTCGCTTGCCAATCACCTTGGAATGCCTTTGGGACCACCCATCACAGCCTAAATATAAGGCAGTAAATTCCCACTTCTGGCTTCTCTTTGTTCGTGATCCTTTTTTGTGGCCTTTTCGTGTTGGTTACAGCGCTGGGAACATGTGCTTCCTTGGGGCATGCTTTGTCTTTCTAAAATATACTTTTAATAAGACAATTAAGTATCAATAACCTGTTATTCTTCTCTGTGACATTTGAGGAAGAACCAAGGGAAAATGCTAACTACACGTCTGCTCCACCATTATCCCTCTCCCTCTCCCCTGCTGAGGCAACATTGAACTCTTATCTGGCTCCAATCATGACAGTTTCACTTGAAGTCACAGGACCTATTGATGTCTTTAAGTAAGGATTTACTGTATTTGTGCTACTGTCCCTTTAAAATTGGAATTGAATTGTATTATGAGATACATCTGCCTTTCACAAATCTTCTAATTTACTATTATTTCCTGGAGTGGCATAATGATTAAAATTTCACCCTTTGGAACCAGAATTTTGGTTCACACCTGATATGAAATATACCAGTTTTGTAACTTTGGACACGTCACTGCTTTCTCTGTATTTGTTTCTTAGATATAAAATGGTAATGTTAATATTTATTTCATAGGATTATTGTGATATTACATGAGTTAAATCATACGAAGGAACAAGAAAAAAATGGCCATTGCATAATAGACCTGCAGTGATGGTCAGTGTTATTTTTTATATTGGTTTCCATACTCTTTGGAGGCAGCGAAGAATAATATAATACTGTTCTCTATTTAATGCTTTATAGGCATTTTTATCTGTATGGCTATAATTGTTTTCAATTTCAGATCGCCTAGCATATGAGATGATTATATCAACTACAATAGAATGATCTTGTATAACCAGCATTTTTTTGTATAGCTTGTAACAGATTATATATATGGAAGTTAATATTAAAACTCAGGAAAATGATGCTATAGAATTTTGATGTTTGTAACATTTTGTATTTGTCGTTTCAATACTATCTAGAATTTCAGGTAACATTAATAGATAGTTTATATTCCATGATTTCCAAAGATATCAAAGCTCTCACTACTTATGGAGGACTTCTGGGCCCTTACCTCAGCTAAAAATAAAAAAAGTAGATGAGTATTATTTTTAAATATTAGGCATTTACCTATATTTTGGTGAGGAAAAGTTAACATGGGTAAAGATGTTTGAAAATGGATAAGCAACTTCTATTCAAATAGATTGTAGATGACATTGTTATTTTAAAATAATTGTGTTTGGTAATGTGCTTTGCCAGTTTTCAGACAATAGGTCACTTACCTCAACATTTTTTACAGCATCCACTGGTTGATTTTAAGAAGCTATGGATGGCAAGTAATACTTAAGGACATAGGATTTGACTTGCAAATTCTGCCACTAGGCAGTAGTAGACAGAGGAGGTTACTTAACCACTAGAGGTTCCAGTTGTTCTTAGATAATTGTCTTAAAACAGCAATGGAGAAAGAAAGAGTATTTTTCCATATGGGTGTCTTGACCATTTTACAAAGTAATTCTTGAAATATGCTCAACACAGTTCTATTGTGTAAAAATAGTTTAATTATGTTATCTATTCTTATTTTGATTTATTGTCAAAGTGATGTGTAAACACAATAGATTTTGTATACAGAGTTAACTTTGGACTAAGTTTTTATATAAAATTTGAAACAAGGACAATCTAAAAATAACATAAAATGTAATTTAAATATAATTTTAAAAAATTTAGAGTTTGTTCATGAGTCGAGTTGTGTCACCCCACCACCCCCAAATTCATGTGTTCAAGTTCCAACTCTCAGTCCTCAGAATATAATCTTATTTGTTAATAGGCAGTTACAGATGTAATTAGTTAAGATAAAGTCATATTGCATCTTAGGAAGGGGTCTTTAATCCAAAATGAATCCTGTCCTTACCAAAAGGGGACATTTGGACACAGACACACACAGGGAGAATGTCACCTGGAGATGGTGGCAGAGATTAGTATGATGTTTTTATAAGGTAAGGAATGTCAACTCACTAAAAGCTGAGGGAGGGGCATAGAACAGATTCTCCCTCATAGCCTTCAGAAGGAACTAACACTGCCAATATCCTTATCTCAGAGTTTTAGCCTCCAGAACTGTAAATTAATACACTTGTGTTATTTAAGCCATCCAGTTTGTGGTACTGTATTATCGCGCCATAGCAAACTAATATAGGGTTAGATAATTTTGGATGCTAATGCTCACAAGTCTTTTTGATTATGACAAATATACATAATGTAAGCAGTGAGCATGTGGGTTTCTTAATATTCTTAATATACTCAAAGGAAAAGAATTACTAATCCAATTAAGAATCTAGGAGAGTCATCTTCCTTGACTGAATGAACTATTCTTGAAGGTATATACATGCACTAGAGAGGAAGGACAAATTTTCAGGCATCATTCCAGATAATTAGTGGGATCATCTATTTTACAGCTATATCACTATCACATGCACAAACTAAAATTAAAAAATTGCACATGGATTCACAAAGTTAGTATTCAACTATTCTTAGTGTTGATTCAAGAAATCTCAAGGTAGAAAACAACAAAATAAATAGCTACAGGTTTATCTAAAAAGAAATAATCTCTAATTTTCTGCCTGTTACCCACACATAAGGCAATAAGAGAGAATTTTTTTTTAATTACCTTAATTTTATTTATTTTATTCTGAAAAAAATCAATTATTCTTCACAGATAAATTTATGATCAAACATTGGTAATCACTTAAATATGTAAGAGTTTTATTGCAAGACTAAAGCTTGTACACTTAAATATTACAAAATTCAGCCTTTTAAATTTAACAATTGTTTTTTGTTTTGCTTTGTTTTGCTTTGCTTTGCTTTTGCATATTTTCAGAATTATGTAATTATCACCACCATCTAAATTTAGATCAGCCTTATTACCTTAAAAATAAGTCCTGTATTTACTAACAATCCATCTAAGATATATCCCTCTACTTGTTCTCTAGAAACCAATAATCAATAATATATTTTCTCTCTTTTTATTGTTCAAAAAATAATCTATTTTAGACCTTTTGTAGACCTCCCATTTAAATGGAATCATACAATATATGGTCTTTTATGACTGAAATTTCACTTAATATAATGTTTTCATCCATGTTGTAGCATATATCATTTTTCTTTATTTTTGTTCTGGAATATTCCATTATATACATTGTATATACCTATTCATAAATTGATGAGCATTTGAGTTGTTTATCTTCTTTTGGTTGCTATAAATAATGCCTATATGAACACTTGTGTGCACGTATAAATATATTTTAATTTTCTTGATTATATATATAGGGATGGAATTTCTATGTCATATAGTAACTTTAACATTTTGAGAGACTGCCAAAGTGTTTTTCAAACTGGCTACACATTTTAAAATATCAATAGCAATGTATGAGGGTTCCCCTTCTCCATATCTAAGCCAGCTCTTATTATTTATTGTAGCTATTTTAGTTGATATAAAGTAATATTTTGTAGTTTTGATTTGCATTTCTCTAATGATTAGTATAAAGTATCATTTCATGTGCTTATTGGCCATTTGCATATTTTTTGAAGAAATGGCTATTCAATGCTTTGCTCAATTTTTAAATGAATTGCTTCTTTTTCTTGATGAATTGTAAAGGTTCTTTGTAAATTCTAGATACAAGTACCTTGAATAACATTTAATTTGCAAATATTTTCTCTCATTCCATGAGTTGTATTTTTTTGATGGTGTCCTTTGAAGCATAAGAATTTTTAATTATTATGAAGTTCACTTTATTTGCTTGTTCTTTTGTCATTTATGTTTTTAGTTTCAAATATATTCAATATCACACTATGTTTTCTTCTAAGAGTTGTCTCAAAACTATATGTTGAAGAGACTTCTTTCCCCATTGAATCATCATGATACCTTTGATGAAATTAAATATATAATGTCAGAATTTATTTCTGGACTCTCAAATTTATTACATTGATCAATAAATCCAGTCTTAATCTTATTTTCAAAGATTTTTTTTTTTTTGTGGATTACTCAACATCCTAATATAAAAGATCATGTCATCTGCAAATAGAGATTAACTTTTTCCTTTTCAATCTAATGTATTTTTGTGTTATTACTTGCTAATTGTTCTGGCTAGAACCTGCAGCTCAGTGTTGAATAGAAGTGTAAAAGCTGAATCCTTATCTTCTTCTTGATTTTAGGGGGGAAGTTTGCAACATTATACCATTAGGTATGATGTTAGCTGTGGGTATTTGATAATGCCCTTTTTCAGACTAAGGAGTGTCCCTTCTTGCTTGCTGAGTGTTTTTATCATAAAAGGGGGTATTAAATTTTTTTCAAATGCTTTTTCTACATCTAATGAATAAAATTCATCTTTTTATCCTTTATGTTATATGTATGTTGTATTTAATTGTTTGATTTTCTTATGTTCAATTATTCTTGCCTTCTCATGATTTGATCATAGTGTACAATAGATGTATGCATATGCTACTGGACTTGGTTGACTTATATTTTCCTGAGGGTTTTTTTTTCCTAGTGTTTTAAGGCAAAGGGTTAGGTTATCAATTTAATATATCTTTTTTTTTAATATAGCCATTTATTGCTTACTAACGTTTTAGCTTTATCACATAGTCTTTGGTTTGTTGTCTTTTTATTTTCAAAAAGTATTTGCTTTCAAAGTATTTGCTAACTTCCCTTGTGATTTCTCTTTGGCCCTTTAAATATTAAAATAGTGTTGCTTATTTTTCACCTACTTATGTTTGTTCTTATGTTTGGTTTATTTTGAATTTAATTCCTTTGTATTATAGAACATACTTTGTATGATTTAAATTCTTTTAAATTTATTTTTAAAGGAAATGTGGGAAGAAAAGAGAGAACAGAGGAGGGAAGGAGAGAGGGAATCAATGATGATGGTATTTTAAACTTAGGTCTATCATATTTAAAGCACCTAGTCATAACTGGTATACTATCTAGCCTCTATGATAGTTATTGAATATCATAATTTTTTCTACTTCTTTTCCACTTTGTACTTTATACTAGAATTATGTTTTTTTTTTTTTTCCTGTCTCACTATCTCCTACTTGATTCTCTGCCTTCCAGGCATAAATCTGCTTAAAACACATACATCAAGGCAAATCATTCCCTAACCACTAATTTCCTCGATGTCCTCAAATCCCCAAAACTCTCTTCTCTCTTAATGTTAATCAATTATTCTTAATTCCCTGGACATGAGAAGTGCTTTCTTGACTAAATTTCAATGCCTGCAGCACTTCACTTCTTCATTATCACCTGAATAATAACATTTCATGCTTCAGGTCAAAGCTCTAACATCATTTATTTTCAAAAGCTTCCCTTACCTAAGAAAGTCTTGTCTAGTGCTAGTTTCTTCACAGACTCTAAGTTAGACAGCATCTAGCAACCTTGATACAGAACACACATATTTAGTCAAAATTACGATGATATGGGATATTTCATGGAGAACAGCTGCCAGGCATGGGGGCACTTCATACTATTTTCTCAGTTCAGGAACTAAAGCTGAAATTCTTAAGTTCATTAGGCTTCCCCACTAACAATTTCTTTTCTGTTGAGGTCAGATTGTACAGTATTTGACCTACAAATAAAATCAAATAAGGGATTTAAACAGTGTTAAGAAGAGAAAAATTGAGTCATGACTGTTTCATCATTATGGATAGTTTATTCTAGGCCTCCTTATTCTAACACATGGTTTATTTTAATTAATTATTTTTGACACCTGGCATTTTAAAATAAAAGTTCATTCAGGAGTAGGTAGAGATAAAAGATAAAATGATTTAGCTTCTTTGTCCCTTCTTTCTCCACACAGTAGTCCATAGTTCACAGGTGTGGTCAAGGCTTATTGCTGCAGTTTCCAAGGCTTGTGAGTCCTCTGATGAAAAGTCAGATACCTGTCTAAGTATTAATATTGTATGCTTGATTTCATCCAAGCTCTCACACTGTCCTTGGGATGTGTGTCTCTTACTAAGACAGATGATATCATTTGCAATGTCCTTTGCCTCTAAACTTGGCATAGGAAATACATGTTTTCATATATGGTTTTTTGATGTCAGAGATGGGAATAATTTTGTAGTTGACCAGCAGACTTAGTTGTTATTCCAAGTTAATGGGCCATAATTAGGCATTTCAAAGGGAAAGCTCTTCTTAAAGGTCATATGAAGAATCAGATATTATTGGATCATATTTTTGAAGGGCCACAGAAATAATGTAATTACTTATTAATCACACCTGATAATCACATCTCTTCCTTATAGGGCTCCCAAAAGACTAGTAAGTGAAGAAATAATGTTAACTACCAGATTCATGCTGATATTCCCAAAGCAATACTTGCTGGAAATTAGGTTTGGATATCAGCTTAGTTTGAGGAACCAAGGAAATCTCTTTCTTCACACTGAATCATAAATCTTAAAATCAACCAGTAGAGAGAATGAGGAAAATCTACAGTGGGTCAACCTTCAGAAATATGGTATCAACTAAATATCTGAAACACATTATGTTTGAAAAAGGAACTGTTAAGTTGAATCGTTTACCCCTAAAAGATGCTGAAGTCCTTCCTAATCAACAGTACTTCTGATTGTTATCTTATTCGGAAATCGTGTCTTTACAGATGATTGAGTTAAGATGCAATAATTAGTGTGAGCCTATATCCGATGTGACTAGTGTCCAAAAAAAGGGGGGGGGGGAATTTATATAGAGGAAATTGCACAAGAATGCTTTGTGAATATTTAAGTGAGGCTTCTACAGCCAAAGATTGCCAAAAAATTTCTGGCAAGCCACCAGAAGCTAGGGAGAGGCATGGAACATGTTCTCCCTTATAGCCTTCAGAAGGAGCCAACTCTGTAGGCACCTTGATCTCAAACTTGTAGCCTCCAGAACCGTGAGACAATAATTTCTGTTAAGTCACACAGTTTTTGAAACTTAGTTATGACAGTTCTAACAAACCAATACAGGAACTATCAATAATTTTAATTAATAAATTAACCTACTCACAAGTAATAGAGTTAATTTCTATATGGATGATTGAGTATTTTAAAAAATTTATTCCAAATTCAAAATTGTGGAAGGATTCTGTAACAGACATATGCAACTCCCATTGAATTTATATAACAAATAAGCAGATCAATATGCATTGATGACTTGAATATATATTAGATATTATTTTTCCTTCACAACATTCCATAGTATAGATTTATTTTAGAACATAATTGTCTAATACACTAAACCTTTGAGTCATTTCAAAATAGGCGTAATAAAACTGAAAACAAATAAAAATAGCAAGTGTTCTATTATTTGCCCTCATCATAAGAGAATTAAAGTAGAGTGAAACACAAAAAAAGTAATAGGAAAACTTGCCCTGAGGTTAAAAAGTGTTGCCTAATATGTCATGTAGAATTTTTTGAAAATAGATTTATATTGTTAATAAAGTGTATTAACCTGTCATAATATGATAAACCATTTGTACTCAGCAATTTAATATGTGTTATATAATAGTAACAATGTATTAGGTAATTAAGTTTATAAAAATAAAATATACATGATGTTGAAAATCAATGCATAAATTATTACACAAATAACTTATATAAATTATAATTTATATAATAATATATAAAAAGTAAATAATAATTTACTTTTACAGCAGAGGTTTTTTGGGCAAAAAGACTAATGTTAGTTTAGTGAGTATAATATTTTCAAAAATAAAATCTCAAATGTGAATGGAAAATAAAGTAATTTTCTATATTTCAAATTAATGAACATTAATTATACCTGGAGAAAGAAAGTGTAATTATAAAACTCAGGCATTTTAAGCATCTTTCCTACTTCTTCCAAGGATCAGATCTAAACACTGAAGGCTTCTCAAGACATGTGGCATCATTGGATAGGAGGTACCTATTTCTATGTCTTAATGTGTCTTGAAGTGGCTGTTAATGAGATACTAAAGCATTCCTCTTTTTTCTCAGGTACCATCATATCTCCATGTTAGTAGCTGTTCAGGCTACTACTGGAATGGATATTTGAATAAATGGTTAAACAATTTCAACTGAGGCTTCCCATCTTCTGAAAGTATAAGGCCTCTCAGGCAGTATCCTCTCTCACCTTTCACATCATTTGAGCATGAGAAGCTTCACTTACCCTTCATTTTTTTCCCCCTCAAGTCTTAAAAATTTGAAGATCACTTCACTTTTCTTATTTCACAAAATGGATTCTACTTTACCACTTCGTCACCCTTGTGGAAAACCATGTGTTGCACTGTGGCCCCTCAGGGGGAACCATGATGTTGGTCTCTTCTATATTCATTTCCTCAAATTTGTCTGCTACACCTGTGTCATTTATCCTCCTTGAAGCTAACTTTGTAGTCAGGGAGGAACTTTTGCTCAGACATTCTCACCAGAGGCGATCTTCTTGCTTTCTTTTCACTTCAATTTTCTTTCACCCTTCCTACAACAGGGGTTCTTTATCAAATTTGGTCATTTTGGGGAAGCGATCGTTCAAGGTATTGTAGATGTTTAGCAGTAAAATTCTCAATGTACCCCTTTTCTTCTCTGTTTCTATCTTTCTGCCATGATACCTTTCTCCCTGAGTAGAAGTGACTAATGCTAGATGTCTGGGCTAGGGACATAGCCTTAATATCCTAAAACAAACAACAAGAACAAACAAAAACCTTCCTGAAGCATCAAATGAAATTCATTGTAGATTATTTTAAATATTTATTGGCACCAGGATAGCTTCCTACACACATCACTTATCTGGTTGTATAGGGCCCTGTGATCAGAAGGACTCCGCACTTGGATAATGCTCTAACATCACCATCTTGAAATTCTTAATAATTTTTGAACAGAGGGCTTCACAGTTTCACTTGAACTAGACCCCACAAGTTATGTAGCTTCTCCTGTGTAGCATACCACCAATTATAAAATAACAAATTAATTTTTAAGTCAAACCAAGATAAACCATGGAAAATTATTACTATAAGTAAAATAAATAACTTTTCCATTAAATGTGCAATTATTTCCTGGAACTGTAAATTGAACTCATCTAATACATTGGAAGTGGAAAATACAGTTAAAGATTGTAAATACGACATGATACCAACCAAAGTATATACAAAAAACAAATAATGATTTTTATGGTTAAACTGTAAGGTTTATCAGCTCAGCTGCTCATAATCCCTACCCTGTATTCTGCTTTATTTAGTGGCACTTAATTCAGAGCTTTTGTTCCTATACTCATTTTCATTGTCCCTGGGAGACTTTAACATCCGTGTAGATAAAACAAACTATTATCTCGAATCCTTAGTTTTTGAGATCTTTATATCCAGTAATATTTTTCACCATGTCATCTTAGCAACCCATTTAAAACTAGACCCTAGAATTTATCATTTTCTGACACTTCTATTCTTCTCGGTAAAATAATTTAGAAACTCAAATTTATATCTGAAGTGCCTTTTGTTCCATTATGCTTGCTCAATTACCCTCTATTTATTTTAAAATAATTAACCAAGGCATCAAAACATACCCATCATTACACTAAACGCTCTTTAATTAAAATCTAAATTAAAATACCGTTTTTGAAGTGTTTTAAAAAAACAAATCTCAAGTCTATTATGCATGTAAAAACAGATAAAACAATATGGTAAAGAAAGTATTTATATAATCATGGGCAAAAGACATGAAGTCAATCAAAAGAAGAAAAAATAGGAATGATATTTTTTTCAAAGACGATAGAATTTCAGAAAAAAATTAAACAATTACATAAAGATTTTTCAGAGTAATAAAATATATAATTAAAAATTATAAGCAAGACACTTATAGGTACTAAACAACTAGAAAAAATGACTGAATAACAAAAGTAATTAATATTATTTCAAATTATTTTTGGTCTAATAGAGGCTGATATATCAAAATAAGAATGATCAGAATTAATAGAATCAAGTTGACATTAGAAGTTATTTGAAAATGATTATCTCCATTACCTAACTTTCAAACAAGTGAACATTCTAGTTTTATTTTAAAAAATTCCAAAGTATAGCTTTAGAAAAATGCTGATATTGCTTATACAGAACAAGATAAGAATAAAATGAATTACTAAATATCACAGATATTTTAGTAATACTAATGCATAATTATTAACCTAAAATATAAAATGTTTAAAACATGTTCTTGAAATCAGGAATTAGAGAACACTCGTTATTTCAATAATTTCTGAGTATTATCAAGATAATCTAGTCAATTGAATAAACTAAATAAAATTGAAATGACTATAAGAAGGTCAACAAAGTACCTCTGACAATGGAAGAATATTTAAACACTTTCAGTTTAAAAAAAAATACTACAATTAGTAAAAGATTTGGTGATATGATTAAAGATAAATATTCAAAAATAATTTTCTTCTGTTCCAAAAATATATACCTAAATAAAATAATAGAAACATTATTACCTTTTCAAAATAACAGCTCTACATCTTGGCTATACATAAGAAGGACAAAAAAAAAATCTATATTAATAAAACAATCAAAACTTATTGAAGAAAAATCACAAAAATAAATTTAATAAGTATATGAAGGATAAAATACAAATATGCTTGAGATTGGATAGATTTAATACCATAACACAGTACTTCTCCCCTAATTCGCCTTTTACTATTGCTTTCTAAACAATATTCTATTAATATAATACAAATTGGCCAAGTTTTAAAGGGGATAAAAATATACATGCAAAGGCAGGGCCTACTAAACAATAAATTTTACTCTCTAAAATGTGAAAATATGTCTGGTGATCCAAATTAGCCTAGGAAATCCCAGTAAGCAGACAATTCAGTGAAGAGGTTGTAACTGCTCTGATAGTACTAGGTCAGAAGGGTTCTCAATGCTTTGGATTCAGGAACCTTAAATCTCTTAAAAATTATTGACTCCAAAGTGACCTTGTTTATGTAAGGTATATCTATCAATATATGCTGTATTAGAAAATAAAACTGATATTTAAAATACATTTATCTACTTTTAAAAATAACATTTATTAAAATGAATTATATATTTTCTAAAATTAAAATTTAGTATGAAAATTAGCACTGTTAAAAAGGGAGCATAGCATAGGGAACGCAGTTAGCATTAATATGATGGCTAGGTGAAGGGCCAGGAGAGGGGGGGAGCAATCAAGGGGATCATTTTATGAACTATATAGATGTCTAACCAATAAACTGTATACTTGAAATGAATTTAAATAAATAATTAAAAAAATATATTTGTAACATAAAATGTCTGACATAATAGAAACTAGCTGGATTTTCATGATCTTCTGTATTCAAAATGTTGCATTATGTTATTTTTTTGAAGTATATGGATAAATATAATCATAAATGACATTGAATAAAGGAGTATTTAAACAGCTTTTTAAAGTAATTCTGATTTCATTTTAATGCTATACAAAGTCTGACTAGTTTCTTAAGGGTTAGTTAGAATGTGAAGTCTAAAACCATATCTGAAAAATTTTTGTACTGTTTCCTTAAAAATCTACTGATCTGTTTTGCTCTGTTAAAGTTTATTTTTCTATACATGATTTTGTAGTTATATATTCATAATTTGAAAAATATTGTTCCAATGATCCTGCAGATTTTTCAAATCTTTGCATATTTTGTCAAACAACATAAAGATCACGCTCATTAATCATCTCATCAGAAAATTCTTTAAGTGTTGAAAATATGTTAAGCTTAAGATGGTAGGTTCAAGTTTTCCAAAATGTTAAGTTGTAGCTGAAAGCTCACATATTATTATTGGCAAAGTTTGTCGTTTTCCTTGAAATGATAGGCTCATTCTTTCATTTTCAAAAATATGTCTACCAAATACCCAAAATCTGAACAATTATAGTTTGTAGTTTAGTTATTCTTTCAAAAGTGCTTTTCCTTGATACACTGTTGTACATTAGCATGAAGCAGAAGCGCTTCATGTGTATTTCCCATTTTATCAAATGGGATTTTAAAAAGCACTGAGATTTAAGAAAATTAATATTTACTGCCTTACTAGGGACATTCGTTACTGAAAGGGCTTTTAAATTTTCTTTTTTTCTGTATCTAATATTGAAGATTATAACTATTCAGTCAGCTTGTTGTGATTGTCTTACTTTGGGCACCAGTTTTGCTTCCCATTGCTTTGCATCATAAAACCAAATTTTGACATAGAGATGAAGGCAAATAATACTAATGGCGTCTCAATATCATTATGAAATAGCGTTGGTGTCATAGATGTTGCCAATCTAGATACCTAAGGATAGCCACTTTTTTCTCTTCTCCCAGTCTCATGACCTGCTTGATTCTAGTCTCACAACCTGAACTTTATCAAGCCTTGAACACCGTTTATTCTAAAGGCCTGCCTTCGTCAGTAGTATCCCAAAGCAGTTATAAAATGCTCAGTCTGGTTTCTAACTAAAAGTGTGTCAAAGGAAGAACCTGCCAGGCTAAGCTAGAGTTCCTTAGAAAAAGTTTTGCAGTACACCCTAACTATGGGGCAGAGAGGCCAATCTGTTCCTTCACTTTTGGAAGCTCTGTTCAAAAACATGATCTTTAACACAAGGGAACATAAAGTTGAGTGAGCACCTACAGTAACAAGTATCAAAACACAAGGTATACAATAGATCAGCTGCTGTGAGGAAGTATACAAAAGCTTAAGTAGACTTTAATTAAGGGTGAAATTGTTTTCATTTCTGACCTGACAAGAGCAAGGAAATATAATAGATATTTAACATTGTTATGTACTCTTATATATACTCTTTGGACTTTCTCAAGGATAATGGCTAATTTGCTTAATCACTTTAATCTTCAATTTGCTACCTAAATATTGGGATTATAATAACAAACTATTAGTGTGCAATAGTGTGAATATTAAAAACTAATAACTTACGTGAACAAAATTATTTTATATCAAGGAACATCACTTTTGAAATAGTTTTAAAATAGTTTTGTTATCAAATGTTAATGTATTTTAGAGAAGAAATAATCTTTGTTTTAGCATATTTCACACAAAGAATGCATTCCTGCAATATCCATTTCAGGAAGAAAAACTACTTCACCATATGTTCACTTAGTTCATTAAGCTTAAAAGCGCACAATTGGCTATTCTAAGCTTTTTTTCTTGCCTATATAAACATATTTATTAATAAATAATATATCTTTTAATTTTGTTAGATTTATACCATAGGCTAATATATCTTTCTTGAATCTCTATTATCTTTAAAGAAACTCTTTTTAATTGGGTTTAAAAAAACCTTGTCTTTATTCTGCAAGTGTCTGATTTTAAGCAGTTTAAGCTGATTAAATGTATTTTTTATCTTTTTTTGCTGTATAATTATCATATATTTTCCATTTATCTACCTCCACATGAAAAGCAACTAGAATATTATTCTATAATATACACTTTCTGTTGCAATTTAGTTTACACATTATTGCCATGTTTTAAGAAAAAGCAGCAGGCTTCACAATAGCAATAAATTTTCAGAGCTACTAAAATTTTCATATATCTTTAAATTTTTTTGCATTAATCTGCAGGAGTTCAAATACTTATTTTCTTCACGTTTCTTTAAGATTTGAAATCCGCATTCACTTCACCCAAAGCATGAGCAATCAGATGTCATATTCAGATATAAAATTTCTCTTTGCTTTGTCACTTAGAAGTATTCTGTCTCCCCATCCCCCGAAAAAATTTTTCCCAAAGATCAAGATAGAGCTCAGTTTCCAGTGAGGTAAGATTATAATGTTATTTTATAATAATTACTCCAAAAAAAATTAGTTCTTAACATTATAATCAATAGTTGTCAATATACATATGGTTCAACCTAAATACGCCTTCTTCTCAACTTTCATTTTATGCTTTTACATTCAATCTGCCATAAATATGTTTATATAATGATAAATCTGAAATATTATGTATTGTTATCATTTTTTTATTTGTATTGGCTGAGTTGATATACATTGCTGACTTGTGCTGAAATACTTCTTCAGGTTTTCACTTATTTTACTCAATTTTTCTTTAGACCATCAAAATTGCTCTGTGAAAAACTAATCAATTTATTTTGAAAGCTATAATATTACATGGTGTGCCTATGCCACATTTTATCTATCCGTTCAAGAACTGATGAACATTTATGTTCTTGCAAGCCTTTGCTATCACACATAATTCTGTAATGGATATTCTCACGCGCCTTTTTTCATGACTATGCTAGAGTTTTATGAAGTATACTTTCGGTAATAGAATTGTGCAGTTTAAGTTCACTATATAATGACAAACTGCACTATAAATGTCTATATCATTTCACAGACTCTTAGAATTAGCGTCTAAACTTTTCCATTTCACTATTTTTTGCCAATAATTTTATATATATATTTTCCTTTCATTTTTAAATTCACTTTATTTAAATTAAGAAAAAAAACATAAACAGTTTACCCATTTCTCTCAATTCCTATCTCATATCTCTGGCAACCATCATCTGTTCTATATATCTATGAGCTCTTTTTTTTCTTTAGATTCCTCATATATGAGAGATCATGTAACAAGTCTTTCACTTAGCCTAATGTCTTCATAGTTAAAATGTAATATGGTATCACTTTGTTTTAATTTGCTTTTTGCTGCATAAAAAAGTGTTTTTTAAAATAAATATCCTGGTTTTTATTTGTAAAATACTATTTTATATATTTTCCCAATTTATTTTTGTCCATTTGGTTGAAAAAGTTTGAATTTTCAATTTCCCAAAACCATGTGTTAAATAAATAATAGAAACTTCCTGTCAATCTATCCATTGCCCAGATTCATTCATTCATTCTTTCTACCATCTCATGTTGACCACATTTTAAACAACTGTTTAGAAAATTATGTTATGTTCAGAACGATTTAGAAAATTCAGTTGCACTGGTAATTATTGCATGCCTTTTATTTTTGAAACATTTTTTTCTCAATATAATTCATATTTTGGAGGTAGAAATTCAAGTCACTTACTTGGAAAATGTACCTGGTTCTCTCACATCTTTTTCTGTAAGAGGACCTAAACCACGTTTTCTGAGCTCTATAACTGGTGCTGCGTTTGCTTCTATCTAGTGATGATTCTATTCCATTGTGTTTTTTTTAAGAGTTTATTGGTTGTTTCTAGGTGATATTTTTAGATACTTTGTCATTATATTGCTTTGATTTGTACTAAATTGCAAGTGACAACTTTTACATTTTAAATGGCAAAGTTTAACACATCATATATTTTATTTCAATCCTTTTTTCTATAATTTTCATTATTTATAGATTGGACTTCTGGTTTGGTTCTGCATCTCACTTTAGTCTGTCTCTAAATTGTGATAAGGTTTTAAAATATCTTCTACTTAACTATTCAATACAATGATTATTTAGAAGATGATACCTTTTACTGAAAAAGAAACAGTTTCAGGATTTTAAATATTATTAAAATGAATAAAGACATCAAAGCCAGGAGCTTGTGTTATAATCACCAAATCTTGCAGTAAAAACAAAAGCAAAATAACCAGGAAGCATAAAAAACAAACTTCAAAATGTTGCATTCTGTCAAAGACAAAAATGGAGGTGTAAGAGAAAGTGAGATATTTAAGAAATAACTCGGAGTCCCTTTTGGTTCTACATAGTGAAAATTTAGGGAAAAGTATGAGAAAGGATTGTGACAATTAAAGCATATGAGGAATAAATAGGTATGCATAAAAGAAATTCTAAGTATAAAATTTATAATGATTTAATCCATTATTTCACTTCTATATTATCTTATAGATACTATTTATTGGCCTCACAAGCTGCAAAAATCTTTGGTTAGAAAATTTGTAGACTACTCTAGAATTTTCGGCCTCTTTGGATGGTGCTTGGTTATTTTAATTGCATGCAACTCATTAGTGAATCCAATTTTTTTTTTTTTTTTTTTTTTTTTTTCAAAAAAAAAGGAGAGCTTTTGATTCTGTGGAGTTCGGTCTAAGATTTTGCATTTCTGAGTAGTTCCTGTAGGAAACCAATGGTGTTGTCATACCAAGCCTCTACATTACTGGTTAAGTTGTTCTATGTCTGGGAGTGTTTTACATGCCTGACAGGTATGATTAATAGTTCAAGGTTCTGCAGTGATATCTTTTGTTCTTATCTTCATCATAATTTAAAAGCAAACCTTATGTATTCTTTTTTTATTCTTATGTATTTATTCCTCATTTATTTTCAAAAATGTTTGCTCATTTAATGTGTACAATGTATCCCTGAATCCTATTGAAAATACGACTAAAACTTTCAAAACTAATTATTTTTTGTTGTCATTAAATTAATTTCACAGTGAATTGTCTGTGATTTCTTTTTTTACTTTTAATGAAATATATTCAATTTTTGACATCTTTTTTTTCCATTTGATTAACTTTTTGAGGCCATCTCTGCATTCACAATTGGTCTGTATTCCTTTAAATTAGATGTGCAATCAGCCACAACTCAGTTTAGCTAATACTTGAGAATATATCAACATTTCTATATGTCATATTTAAGGAAAAAAAGTCTTATTTCTATACACATACATTTCTTTTACATTTTAGAGTCCAATAGCTTGGTAATAGAGAAAGGAGATTTTTGCAATATATTTTCACAAAGTAAGGTTTTGTTTAGATTATATATATATTTATTTACCACTCCCTTTTTTGCATCTGTATTCATCAGAGATATTGATCTGTAGTTTTCTTTATGTACCAGTTATCCTTACCAGGTTTTGGTATCAGGGTAATGTTGGCCCCATAAAATGAGTAGGAAGCATTACTTCCACTTTAATTTTTTTAGAAAAGGTTGAGAAGAAGAGGTATTAAATCATCTTTGAATGTTTGGTAGAATTCACTAGTGAAACCATCTTGTCCTCAACTTTCAGTTTTGGGGAGTTTTTTAATGATTATTTCCATTTCCTTACTGTTGGTTGATCTATTTAGATATTCCAGTTCTTCATAATTCAGTTTAGGAGGTAGTATATTTCTAAGAACTTGACCATTTCTTCTAGGTTATTGAATTTGGCAGCATATCATTTTTCATAGTATTCTTGTATGTTGATCTCTCCTTTTATTTCTTCTTTGACCCCGTCATTCTTTAGTAGCATGTTGTTTTATCTCCGCATATTTGTGGTTTTTCCTATTTTCTTTTTGTAGTTGATCTCTAGTTTCAAAGCATTATGGTCAGAGAATGTGCTTGTTATGTTTTTAATTTTTTAAAATTTGTTGTGGCTAGTTTTGTGTCCCAACTCTATCCTTGAGAATGTTTAATGTGAACTACAGAAGGATGTATAATCTGGTATTTGGGGATGAAAGGCTCTGTAAATGTTGATTACGTCAAATTGGTCTAATGTGTCATTTAAGGTTGACATTTACTTATTGAATTTCTGTTTGGATGATCT
>CM053507.1:11945795-11961490 GCA_028627145.1 Eidolon dupreanum
AAAAAAAATCAATATATGGACAATTACCTACAAAAATTATCTTATGTCTTCTTAAAATACAGATAGGCACCAATATGATTTCTGCCACTATAGATCCATCTGAATTTTCATGCATTGTGTGCTCATTTTTCATAGATTCTTTCACTCAGTATAAGTATTTTAGGATTCATCCATGTCATAGCATGTTTCGATATTTCAATCTTGTTTACTTATGAGGAATATCCTGCAGTATGGTTACAACACAGTTTGTTTATGGGGAAATTTTTGAGATAGTCTTAAATAAGTTAGCTAGATATAAAGTTACTTCTTATGAGTATCTAGAAATTATTTTATTTATTCAAACAAATAAACTGTCAATGTGGATTTTTTTATTGAATTTACCAAAGATTCACATAAACAGATAGATTCTGAAATGCTTAGAAAAATCAGTATCACCAAGGATCCATTATTTGACTATTAAGTAAAACTAATTTTTCAGAGTATTTTTAATTCATGCACACTATATTTTAGTTACAAAATAGTTGCATGTGCTCTTGAATCAGGATCATTATTAATAAAACATTTATTTGCACGACCAAATTCACCTATAGAGATTGTGAAATCTGAAATTTGAATGTAAACACATCTTAAAATTCAGAACTATTTCAAATAAAGGTGAGGATAATCTACTAACAAAAAGTTGACTTCGGATCATTAAACTAATCTGAATAATTCTGAAGTAGAATCATTAATTGTGTATAACAATAATACTAGTGGTATCTAAGTAATGAGAAATTCGTTTTATTAAGTTAATAAACACATTTGTAGAACTCTTTAAAATATGTTTTATCTCTTGCCTAGTTAATAGAAAAAGGAAAACGAAAATAATTGTAGGTGGTTTCCCGCAAAGAAAGATGGTATTGTGACTGAAGAAATGGAGAGGAAATGGCAGGCCAAGTAACATGTCTAATGTTAGACTGTTGAAATTATAGTGCATTAAAAGGTGATATGGCCTTTATTTCTTTATCTCTAAATGGTTTACCAGGTTTTCTTACACTAATATTAAATATATATCTCCTTTTTTATATCTAATTATGTTATTATTGAAGGATGAATCATAGGTTTTAACAATATTTATAAATAGTCTATATACACAGTTATGTTGTTAGATACCTGGTATAATGGAAAAAATTAAAATTGAACTTTCATCAATTTTTAAATCATGTGACATATATTTAAATTTTTGTCTTTTATTTTATGAATTTCACATACTTCATCGAAATTATCCATCAATTATATTACTCCACATATATAATGATGAACTTTATAAAAATAGTATAAATGCTGACTCTAAATTAATACCTTTGAGAAGACTAAATAATTTTTGTCTTTATTATTATTACAGAAATATTTTCTTTTTCTTTGTAACTATATATATATGTGGTCTCATTTTTCTATATATAATTGAATTATTTAATTTCATATCACATTTTAGGGAAATATTACAAACCAATACTTTACTGCATAAAAATTGAAAATAAAAGCTTTTCTATTGATGAATGTTAAATATCTCCATTTCAAAAAAGATAAATTGTTTCTGTCCAGCATAAGCATTACCTAGGCAGTTGTCAATTTCCTCAAGGTATAAATTGCAAATTAAGGTTCATAAGTAAAATGATATATTTAAAGTATCAGTCAAATATCATACGGAGTCTTAATTGTGGTTACAGATCACTATAGAAATATGTCAAAAACATACTACTAAATTTTATAAACTGGACCTACAGATAAAGGAAGCTTATCTCTTTGATAATAATCTGACAACATCATTTACGTTCAAATATGATGTTCAGACCAGCACTTTAGTAAATATTTAGACCGATATAACCTCAGGTATTGGAATAGTGGTACAGTTACATGGCAATGGCACATGTAGAAACTGGTTCTCCCCTGATTTGAAGCATATCCTATTTTTCTTTTACATCAATAATGATTTTAAAATATTAACCTTTTCTACAGTAGCTTTGATGAAATACTTTTTAGTGATCCTAAATAGATTAGCAAAGAAAGATAAATACGTGAAATTCTGCCAACTTCTAACTTATTTCAGTTAGAATCAATTCCAAATGTAAACCAGATTCTAACAATACCAAGAATTTAAAAATAATCCAATTTATTCTCAGTGTTCCCACAAGGATCTACCCTCTTCACCAAATAACTCCAATCTGTTTGAAAACCAAGCTTTAGTTCCAGGCTGCTATATTTCATTGCTGGAGACAGCTGTAGAGTAAATCAAGCATCAAATAGATTGTAATTCACCCACCTTTACACTGGTGTGCTTTTTACTGCAAGGTTATATAGATGTCATAGAATTACTTGATTAGCATTCTTTTAGGGTGAGCAATACTTCAGTGTCAATCCACGAAGCTGAACTGAATCAATAAAGTTTGGTTGACATAAAAATGAACTTTATTGAACCCTACAGAGTAGTGCCTATGACAACATTCAAAAAAGGAAAGAAATGAAAAGTGTATTTCTTATTTTGTATTTTACTGTGAGTAATGCTATTTTGAGGATGAACTTATCATACCTTCATACCATTTTTGTTACGAAAGAAACTTTTTTACCAGGCTCAGCCTGGTGAGGAGGTAGGGGTGATTATATGCCTACAGTATTTTTGAAATGTTGGATGATCAAAACTCTTAGAGATTAGGGAAGATAGAATGTAGGAGGATCATTTAGAATAAGAGACTGCAATTCCAACATTTTTTTTTATTTCATATACTTATTCTTTTTTTTTTTTTTTGGCTTTATTCTCTTCTATTTCCAACTAGCTTTGCGGACTGATGAGACTCACTGCTATCTATAATCTCTGAAATTGGCATATTAGAAATTCCAGCAGAACAAAAGACGATCTCATCTTCAATTTATAAATTTCCAAGAAAAGACTACCACCTCTTTCTGTAATCAACTTTGCCCAATAAACAAACAATGAATTATATCAGAAATTAGCAGATCATGTAGGAAACATATTTGGAATAGGAAGAAAGTGAAATTACCACTTTGAAAAGAATACTACTCCTTCAGGAAAAAAAAAGGGGGGGGGATACAGGATAAATAAAAGAAAAAGCATTTGTTCTGAATTGGGGGAAAAACAGCTATGTACATTGGTGATACTACAAGTTGAGTCCACATCTCAAATGGACTTGTCAATTCTGTCTAGTACACTTTTAAGTATTTTGATTACCTTTTTTTTTCTCTGCATTCTCCTTAGAGGATAAAGTTGAAATCTTTCTTTATACTTATCCCACATTTATCATTCTTTATGGAGTTCTATTTGCATCCTACTTTGTAGAATATGAGGAAATGAGATAGAACATGTTAATTAAAAGTGTGATGGCCATACACTGTTTCTCTCCTTACAACATACCTCCCAACGTTAACCTGTTCCTTTTCAATTGTAGAGATTAATGAGTATTTAATTTTCTTGAATCAAAAGTCTAGGAAGTAGAAAAATAGATGTTACCTTAGTGTCGCTCTACAACTGATAAGACCACTCTGAGAAACTCTCTCCAAACACAAATAACTACACTTTTATTCATCAATATTTGCCTTGTTTTTTTTTTTTTTTTTTAAGGTGGTATAGTTCATCCATTTCTCTAGCAACTTGTATTCTTCTCTTTACAGACAAGTGAGTGTGTGGGTGTGTAAGTGTGTGTCTGAAGGCTTTGCCTCAAACTCTCCTTCCCTTTTTCTAGTAATGAAATCTTTAGTAATTTTGACCTGTGTTACTCTTAATATGGTTTGATGACCAGCAGCATAAGACCACCTGGGAGCTTATTAAAAATGCAGATTATCAGGTCTTATTCTAGACCCTTAAAATCAAAATGTAGCAAAATCCATACATGAATGCCATGTCCACTAACCTTCGGTAAAGGGAGGAGAAATGTCTGCACTGATCTATCACCCTTTCAAATAAAAAACTATAAATTATCAGAGCCCATTTTTTTGAATATCTTTCTTATATGATTCCTCTGTATTACAGAAATATATTTTTTGAATCTTCAAAACTTCTCACTTGGATAATTATGGGAAGCCTCTACATTTTGTGCTTATAATAGTCCAAATTCTTCAAATTATTTCACCCAATTCATTCCAACATGATACCCCTAAATATTATAAAGAATGAATTGATTAATTACCTTGTGCAGGTGCAACTTACCACAATTAGAAATAAAATTTTCAATAACATTTAAATAAAAAGGATTAAATGGCTTCTTTTAGCAAACACATTCCTTCATGATCTGGCCCCTTCCTAACTTTTAAAACCCATCCCTTGATATAGCCCAGTGATTTGCAATTTCCATACAGTTTCAAGTTATTTTATACTTCTGTGAATCTGCCTTTCCTAGTCTTATCACCTGACAGTCTTCATTTTTCAAATACACTTTTAGCCACACTAATGCTCCCCAGTTCTCCAGGATTTAATTCTAATGTTACCTTAGCAATGACTTTAGTTAACTTGATACATCATTTCTCAGTATACTCATAGCAAGTTATCATAATTGCTAATGGAAAATACTTACTTGTTGGCATTCATCTAGGAAATTCAAATTTATTTAGAATAGGAGGTAATTTCAGAGTTGTGTTTTAATCCTAGCTCATATCATAAACAAGCATATTGCAAACTCAATGACCATAAAATGCATGCATGAAGGAAAACATGCCTCTTATAATAACCAGACTTTGTTTATTCTATGCTTGGAAGTGTAAACAAGGTATGTTAATTTTACTTAAACTGGCCTTTCATGATCCTTGTATCTTGATATTCTCACCCTTTGTGTAATCTTCTCCTATTGAGATGGGTTGGGCTGGCTGCCCTAATGTTTATATCTAAGCAGTAAAACTCTAACAAAAGATTTGAAATGTTAGTCTGTGATTAGGTTACATAAAATGTGACTTCTGTATTTCTAGCAGACTCTCTGTTTGATGAAGCAAGCTGCCATGTTAGATATGCCCTCAGTCCAAGAGTTATCTAGAAACTAAGGCCACAAACCCAGTATTCCCTAGGAAGTGAATTCTGTCAGCAGCCACGACCATTTAGAAGTGGGTCCTTCCCCAGTCCAAACCTTCAGTTTAGATTCTAACACTAGATGACAAACTGATTGCAGCTGTGAGAGACCCTAGAGCAGAGGATACAGCTAAGCTGTGCCCTGACCCATAGAAGCTGTGAGATAATAAATGCATGTTTTTTTAAGCTGCTCATTTTATGGTAATTTGTTATGCAACCATAGATGACTAATACAAATTATCTAAAGTATTACCTTACCAAAAAAATTGTGAAGCCCTAAATAATTCAGAAGTGATACTCTAATCATATATGATATTTCAGATGCATCTGGAGCTCAGAGAAACTGTTTCTTATTTTACTTCCTGTCATGGGTGCCTTGGATCCTGACAGGAATTATGTATTTAAACATGTAGTTTTATGATTGTGTGTGGCATGGATATCATCACTATTTTCCTTGATCTACAGTTGTGGGCCTTTATAATTGCCTATATGTATTACTGATGTTTTGTCATTATTCCTACTTTGAGGTTCAAATTTTACATCTAAAACTTTAACTCATTTGTTCTCAAACATTTCATTCTCAGAAACATTTTATTTCTAAGAGACCAAAATAAATAAAAATTAATGAGGATCCTAAAATATTTTTGTTTTTGTAGATTATATCCACCAATAGTTACTAAATTAGAAAGTAAAGCTAATAATGAAAACTATTAAAGTATTAATCAATTTAAAGATAACAATGAGAAGACTATTTCCTATAACCATGAATGGCAAGTTTTTTCCTGAATATGGTTGCATTTACAAAATAAAATAATTGAGCATAGTGGCATCTTCTTCATATTTTTCAAATCAATTTTATATATTGCTTATTATAAAAAAGATGAATTCTTAAAAGTCTTTTTGCATTAAATCACACATTATTGCAGTCTCTAGAAAAGTTCACTGACACTAATGAGCGAATGAGAGCATAAAAACCTAATAATACCCTAGTATTATTGTGACTATAGTTTTGTCCTATCGGACCTATTAAAAGGTCTTAGGGTAATAAAGTACTAACAAGACTAAGGAAGGAGAGCTATTGATTTAGCTAGTCATCTATTATCTCTTTAATTCTCAACACTAGCTAATAACCACAATAAAAGTGAATAATTATAAAAATAATAGTAACAGTGTTTTAAAAGTTTATATCACTGTTACCACGTCATGGAAGTCTCCTTTCAGTTTAATATTAATTGTCATACCTTTCTTAACCAGTCATCATACTGCTCTAGCTATTACCAGTTTAAGTTTACCATCTTGCTCTGGAGGATAGAAAGAAAAAGTTTCAGGTGTACTGAAAGACACACACATAAGTACTTTCTGGTTTCTTTATTTTTAATTTAAAAACTGGATTAGAAAAGAATAACTGATGTTGTTGCATGCATTTGAGTACTACAGGAAAACAGAATGGATAAATAGATAGATGATAGATAGATAGATAGATAGATAGATAGATAGATAGATAGACAGATATATAGATGATAGGAGATTTATTGGGGAAATTATATTATGTTGGCTGAGATGTCTCACAATCCTCTGAGACCTAGGTAGTGGGTGGTATAATTTGGTTTGAGTCCCAAGGCCTGAGAACCAGGATTGGGGATGATACTGTAACTCTCAGTCCAAGGCTGAAGGCCTAAGAACTGAGGTGGGGAATGAAGGACAGAGTGGAGTCAAACGGGTGTCCAGTTTAAGAAGAGAGAGAGAATTCACAGTTCCTTCACCTTTTGTGTTCGGTCTCTCAACCAATTGGATGATGTCCCCACATTAGTGAGGGTGGATTTTCTTTACTCAGTCTACAGATTTAAATGCTAATCTCTTCCTGAAACACCCTCAGACACACAGCCAGTCAAGTTGATGCATAGAATTAACCATCACATTGGATTTTAGCATATTTGTTATAGTTCCTGGTGATTTCTATTTATTTTCTAAGTCATGCTTTATAAGGTGATGCTAGTAACTTAATGAATATTTACCTCCATAATCGATACTTTTTTTTTGATTTCTGAAAATGAGAAGTTATTTGAGCATTCACTCTTTCAATAGTTGTCTAAGTCTTAAGTTGTTTAGTTATTACCAAGAACAGTTTTATTTTGAATGTCTGGCTTAATTCTCAGTACAAAGATATAAGGATAATCTGATTGTAATTATTATTATTTTAGAGAGTAAGTCTGAATCAGAAGGAAACAAAAATGAAGTAAATTTTATTCTAATTTTCTGTTCACATATCTTGACCTGCTATTACTATTATTGTTATTATTACTATACATAGTTCAAAAGAATGTAAATTTTCTGAAGATTGCTCATATCGATTATACAGCTCTGCTAAAACAAAAATACAAAGCTAGGTCATAATATATTAAGCATATTACAGCTCGCTATAATTATCAGTAGGGATCTAATTTGTTCTTTAATGTATTCACTTAACTTGCATTCAAACAAATTGGAAGACATTAGTTACATACTTCTTTACTTATCCAGGAGTTTAATATATTCTGTGCCAACTATGACACTCATTTATTTTCACACATTAGTTTGAAAGCTTTTAAGAGAAATCATGAAATCTATACCTATATTTTAATTAGGGAATTTAAGTCCAATTCTTAATCAGCTAATGTGCTTGATAATATTCCTTAGATCCTGATTGTGTGATAAAATGAATTGTCTTGTTTCAGTACTGAGAAACCATATATTAAAAAAAAAAACAAGTACCTGTATTTGCTATTTCTTTGGTTGCATTTCAGAAGTTCAATATGTTCTTCTCATTTCAGAAGTTCATATGTTCTCATTGTATAAAGTAATTAAAGAAGTAAATAATTATCTCAGAACTTGTGCGCAGATAAAATAACACAAGTATGAAAATATTGAAGGAATAACTATATAAACATTCACTAATAGAAATGATTGTTTAAGCAATCCAAACACTTGCCAAATATTTATCATAATTCATTGTGAATTAAATACCCAAAATTAAACAGAAACATGCTTATGGATATGTCTTATAGTTATAATCCATAAGCTTAAAGTAAACACATTAACAAAAGTAAAAACATGACTGACAGCAAATAAAAGAAAAATTAAAATTGTGAGAAAGATGTTTAATAAAATAATTTCTTAAATATTGAAGTTGAAATTGCACTGTAATGTTTAAATGTGCTATAAAGAAAATTTGCATTTAAAATAATGATGTATTTTAATTTTTAAAATAAGTTTTATTTATAATTAGAGCATCACTGTATTATCTCCATATTTAAAAGTATGGAAACTTATGCTCAGTTTATAATATCAAGTATGAATATTTTATTGTCCAAGATTTTAATTACTTCTGACATTGTTATCAAACAGGTTCTAACCATGTTTAATTTTGTGCATTTGTTATGTTTCCAAATTATAACTTGGACTGCGGAGGAAAATAAGTGATGGCTGAATGAATCATATTATTAATTAATTAAACATATTGAAGATAAAATAACCATGAGACAAATTTTATATATTTATATAAAACATTATAGTTACTGACAGCATATTTTCAACATTTATGTTGTGAAAATTAAAAGGTCTGATTCTATTTCTATAAAATGTATATGCCATGGCATATGCTGTTAATTCACATATATTATATCGTGAAACATATAATATTTTTATATTTGTCTTCTTTCCTACTTTCTCTAGGTGCCATCTCAGGATCTGCATGAAAAACTACATGTTTCCATAGTTGAGAGATCACAATAAATGCCCTTATATCATAATAGTTATGTTACCGCTGGGGTAATGTGAAATTCAGTGTTGCCCCAGCAGCATGGAGGAAGAGGATGGTGATGATGTGTGTTGTCCCTCGGTTTTTCTCCACCAATGAAGCAAAGAATTACAGGTTGGAAAGATTTAGAAACGGTAAGATTTATTGAAAGTACATTTTTAGAAGGAGATAGGCCATGCTAGGGAAGGCTACAGCCCTGTGGAATTTGGGATGTGAAGAGATAACATAGTAAGCCCCAAGGGAACAGTGGGTTTTCAACAATGCAGAAATGGGAAGGTCTGTGTTATATTTGGACCATGATGAGAGGTCCTAGATAATTTGTGTGTGAGGTCACTTTGACTGATAGTTGGCTGCTATATAACACTTTGCCTACTGTGCATGTGCTTACCCAGAATTCAGTCTGTTAAAATTAGAGTCATGAATTTCCAGGCATAGTCATGATGTTATAATGATGGCATAATGAGGTCAGGTTAGGGTAGTACTTTCTGCACATGCATTTGTAGCTGGTTTAGCCAGCAGCTTTTATGGCCTTTGTGCTCTAGGAATTGGGATAATTTATAACCCTAAAAGGGAGGTTTTGCTGGGAGGTCCTTAAGGAAGGTCTTCAAGGGAGATTTCTATGGTTATAGAGCTGGGCCTTCACTCCTGTCACTTGTGCCTGACTACTACTTAACAGTTATAATAGTTACTAAGGAAGTAATTACAAAATAGCCATGGAGATTTAGAGTATATAATAAGATATAAATTCTAAATTTTTTTTTGAATTAAGTAGAAAAATAAAAAAAGAAGGAAAATGCAAGAATAATCACTTATCGTGGTTACTGTGTATGTCTGAGTCTAAATAAATGTTAGCCCTCTTATATTGCTAAGGATTTTCATAATTTGGAAATTTGACATACAGATGCTACACATAAAAGAAGAATGACATGGAATGAAAGTTATACAGATGTTGAGAATCTGGGAATATCGAGGCATCTGGAAATTGAATCAATATTGCAGTTGTTAGGTATCTGAGTACCGTTTGCATGGCCCATCAAGAAGGAGTAGTCCTTAAACTTAACTCACAAAACAACAAAAGGTGATATTTGTCACCCCTTTCCTCAGAACTATATAGGATGGAATTCTCAGCATGCCAGGAGGGCCATGTCAGGTGTTCCCCTAAGGGGAATGTTGCAACAATTCTTGTAGCAATACATAAAGCCTTGGTGAGCTCTCGATTCTCCAGGAAATAGTTCAGGTGTGAGGAGATAAAAAACACAGTCCACAGGTGTGAAAAACACCCTGGATTAAAAAGCTTCATGTCCACAGGACTCATACTTCTTTGAACCAGCTCCACAGAGAGCCCTTTCACAGACCCCACAAGGTACATGCCCAATTATGAAAACATCCACACTCTGGGGAACCTCACAATAGAGCTTCCTAACAAGTATTTATTGTCCACTGGTTTAATCCAGCATACAGCTAAGGAATTATTTTACCATAAGCAATGTTGTTTAGTAACTTAATTGACAAACAGCATTCATATCTGTTTCTAAGGAAACAAAGCTAGGGAATTGAACTGAAGTTAAAATTCTAATGCAGAAGAGAAACAATTTTGTTAATCCTTTGCCAACATCATTAAAATGTAAAAACAAATGCCTTGCTGACTTGCTTAACTATTCATTATCTTGATATACAAAGTGGGCTGAATAGGAAGGTCATTTACAAATAGCACAGGGTAGTCATGATCTGAGACTTATGTGACAAACATTTTATGTAGGCTTTCTTAGAATCAAGCAGTAGATATGGTCCACCCTGATT
This sequence comes from Eidolon dupreanum, assembly GCA_028627145.1. Classification (NCBI taxonomy): domain Eukaryota; kingdom Metazoa; phylum Chordata; class Mammalia; order Chiroptera; family Pteropodidae; genus Eidolon; species Eidolon dupreanum. Next base: position 11,956,442 of record CM053507.1, read on the forward strand.
CTATAGTGACATAGGATGTTATGTGGTCAATTAAATATATGTTAGACTGGATTCATATATAGTAGACTGTTGCCCTAAGAATCTCAATCAACAAAACAGTTATTATCATTGACATGAAAACCAAAAGAAGAGACAATTTGAAGATGGAAAAATATGCTCACTGCAGAGCATCTGCTTATAATTTAAATAAATTTTGGAAATCTGGAATTTGTTAGTGACCTTAGAGAAAACTACTTCAGTGGCATACTACAAGCATAATGAGATTACAGCGGGTTGAGTTGTGACTGAGAACTGAGGTAGTGAATATTATGACTAACAATACATGAAGGTGATAATCTGAGCCTTAAAATATTTAATGGGAAGAATATTAGTTAAAACAAAGTTTAAAAAAAGAACAACTCCACTAAGAAGGAGTAATTGTACCTAAAATTAATAGATTATTATACACTCCAGTTCCAAAAATAGCTATAGGGAATTGTATAGGTGTCGAGAAAACAGCACAGATTTAATAGAAAGTGAATGCTTTGTGGTTAGAAAATTTCACTTACCATTTAACTCTCTCATAAATGAAAGCCTAGGGGAAATAAATTTTATTTTTGGTTGTCAGCAATCGTAAAAAAGTTAGAGATTATCAATATTTTAATTTCTCAATAAATATGAAAATATTGAGTGTGAAAAAATATATACAGTATAAAGAATGGAAAACCATCAAATAAATATTTATGCATGCAAATAGATATACATATGCATAAACATGCATGCATATATATGTATAAATATGTAATCATAATGAAAAATATAATTAATCATACCTACATTTTATTATTTCATCTAAATAAAACTGTTAACATCAATTTAAGTACATTCATCTAGACTGTAATAATCACCCAACTTTACAAATTTTATTCATATCTAGTACAATAGTTATTGTTTAGTGTTAGATTCTTATTATACACATACTTCTCTCAAATCACTGAGGAAAATCTAGTTTTCAAAAATTAATATCTAAGTAATTCAATATCTTATCAAAAATTGATGAAATCAACAGATTATGGGACGACTATATATGTGTGGAGACAGGAGTTAATGAAAACTCTGAACTTTCCACTCATTCATGCTGTGAACCTAAAACTGATTTAAAATAAATAAATAAATAAAATAATTTAAAAAATGAATAAAATAAAGTAATGATATTATGCTCTCACAGTAAGTAAAAATGGAAATACATGCTCTTAAAAGGACCTACGAAACTAAGTGAATAATTTTGGATGTTAATAGACATACTGCTGAGTATCATGTAAACAATATTTCAGAAGAAGGAAAACTTTAAACAAATGTCACAAAGTACAAAATAAAAAACTAATTCCCATATATTTTTAAGAATGCTTTTGTGTGTATCATATGTTCAGTATTTATATGCAATTATATTTTCAAATTTTACACAAAATTTTAAATGCATCAAACATGTTAATAAATATGTTAAAACAGATTATATATGTGCAGCTCTTTCTATTGATGTTTTATGAAGTCTGCACAAAAGCCATAAGTTTAAAATTACTCTATATGATTTTAAACAGATCATACACTTAGCCTAATTAGAAAATCAAACCATTTATAAATAAAAAAAGCATAGTGAGAATCAGCTTAAATTAACACTCCATCTTAAAAGCCTGATCTGAATTCTCCAGGCTAACTTAAGTGTATCCCTATTGATCCTTTTTGTTGGTCCCTATAGATCTTTCCCTTTATATTTCTGTTAGGGAATTTATGTTTTCTGAAACTGATATGGTCTCTGTTCTCATCATTATCATTTACCTAGCCCATTTCCTAATATGTGAAATATGATAGAGAATTAATAAATATTTTGAAAGAATGAATGCAAGACTGATGACAAAAATCTGATTCGAAATGGTTCTTTTGTTGGTGCCAAATTAATATAATTAAACCTGATTATTTAGGCTCCAAGAGAATAATAATACTGAGACTATAGTCATTATTTTGGTACTAAATGGATTCATTCACTAGAAAGTGAATATAGAATTAATAATGAACAAAAAATTACCTAATTCTACTGGCTACCCAATCAGGGGAAAATGAGCTAGAGTTTGTATTGTTTTTAAAAAGATAGAAATTAACATATATGTTAAGAATCTTAATTTTTAAAATATGCTATACTATTTTTCATTGTTCACATTTGTTTTCAATGTTTATAGATTTTATTTTATTAATATTCTTATTTTATTCAAGTCCATCTCAGTCATATTTCATATTCACAAAAATAATAGTAGGGTGACACTTATCCTCAATAATCACTCTTACTTGAACTCAATCCATATAATAGATCAAATATTGGTGTCTTTTTGAATGAACATTTTGTATAAGTGTATTTTGTTACAATAGAGTATTGTATCTTTCATGATAATCTTCCAGTATCTCCCATATTGAGCTTATGTTAGGTTACTAGTCATTCCAGTATGTATGGGTCCATAGATCTTTAAAGTGTGCTTATTTTTAAGTATTTATATTCTTTTCATAGGAAAATATTCTTTGAACATATAGTTCATGTTGTAAAATAGAAACAATTACTCTCATCAACTTTACTTTAAGAACAAAAGAGCAAGAATAGAATTAAAGTTTCTTATGAGTTTATTTTAGGTTTATTAGGAATAGTACCAGAAAATTTGGCATACTGTCTAAAGCGTGAAAAAATAATTGATGTGATTTATTTTGAAATGACTAAATGTTATGCTCCATATATTAGTTGTATCATTAGGCTGGTTTCTGCTTCAGAATCCATGGTATTTTGAACAGAAATGATTAAAGAGGATATTAGTAAATCTACAAAGAACAGGGCACACAGTGATTAAACATTACCCTATCATCTGGGCTACAAATGTTCAGCACCATTATGTTTCCACAATAGCAATTTACCATAACACTGAAAAGTAAGTAATCAATATAGGCAGGTAGTGCTTGTTACAGTTACAGAAAATAATACAGCCTCTTCTCTTCCAATTTTGCAAAATCAATGAGCAATCCTCTTTATAAGGCAGCCTGTTAGTCTCAGTTTCAGATGACAGGAATGATAGGAGCTATAGTTACTACACTAAAAACTATTCCAATGCTCACCTCACTATTTGCAAAATGTGATTTGATTTGTAACTCAATGAAAAATAAAAATAAGATGCATCACTATAAAAGAAACACCACTTGATATCATGATGATTGTGAGTACATCAAAATGCTGAACATATGTAGGTACTTAAACCAATACTGAAACTGTATATGTATATTATAGGTATTAAGACCAAAAAGAAATCAGCAAGCCTAAAATAAATATTTATTCCTTAATGAAAAATATTCTAGTTTACATTGTGCCATATCTTCCACTAAATAGAGTTGTTTGGTTTTCAATTCTGAAATACTCATCTGGATAACTATATCACTAATATTGATAAATACCACTGTGTGGCATAAAAAATCTAAGTGGTCTAAATGTCACTGCCCTAAAGTTTAGAATGTGTGTGCTTTTTGGAAAGATCTTAGAGAACCAAGAACATATTTTCATTGTATACATGAAAAACCTAAGGCCCTGAAATCCCAACCAATAGGCTTAGAATTCTTATTGCTTCTTTCTATGCTTTAACTGGAAACCTGAATCTCTTCATTTCCTATTTTCCTAATATTCTCATGTTTTGTGGTGATGCCTCTCAAATTATATTCTCATCATCATAGCTTCAGTTGTACTTAATGGCTATTAAAACACCATCTATACCATTCATATGAATAAACATTATTTAATAAGCTGGAACTATACCATGATAAATTCTGATAACCCCAAAGGCTCCAGATTTTATGTATGGTTTTATTCCCGTCAAGAATGTATGGCTTGCAAGAGACAAAAACTGTTTGAACATGAAGATGAAAATGTTGAGTTCTCTGTTAATAATATCACAACTTTGGTGTCCATTATTGTGTATATTATTATAATGAATCAATCCTTGCTTGAACTCTAATTTTGCAGATAATGGTAGCTACTGTGAAATAGATGACAAATTAAGTCCTAATTGGTGAAAATATTTATACTTAGGAACGAAAGATTTACAAGTCTATTAGCAAAGGTATATTAGATAAAAATCCCATAGCAGGATATCCCCAAATGTATTCACAAACTGGTTAGAAAAAATTAAGAGGAATTCTTGCAAACATGCTGAATGATCAGGGGAGATTTTATTTAAGGAAACAGAGATGACCATAAGCCTTAAGTGAGAGAGCGTAAACAGTAAATTGTTGAGTAACAATCTAATTTTACCAATAGACAAAGTTTTAAAAAGTATTTTGGTAGTAAAATGAAGAGTGAAAAGCAGACTAAATGATCTATTGTAGAGAAGGTTATTTTCTGGAATTTAATCTGAGTTTCAATGTGTTTATTTCAATTGTGTTAAGTATTAATTTATGATTCTTACAGAGCACTTTTGTCTTCAACTGAATATAAATTTGAATGATGAAGTTCATTGATTATATGTGCAAAAGTACCAGTATTTCCTATATGGTTTTTAAGGTAATCAGTGTTAATTAGTAATTACTAAAGTTGCAAGGTTTCTTCACAAATTTTATTAAGCTTGTACTGTTAATGATTTTCGTAGCAGAGAAAATCAAATATCTGATTCCCAGTACATTTGTATTTGTGCCGGAGCCAGCCGGGCAGAGTCGAACAGTCCTGAGTGGGGGAGCGAGGGTTAGGAAAAAAGACAGAGAAGAGAGAAAGATCTCGGGAGGGCATACAGTCAAAGCTGCAGCCTCGAGTTTATTTAGCACCGTATACTTATACAGCTTGAGTACGTGACAAAGTGACAAACTGCTCGTAACAAAGTAACAAACTGCTCAAAACAAAACCACAAGTATCCAGAAACAATAGCTGCGATTAACATGGATTAACATAAGGCCAAGAGAAAAACTCCTCCCTTGGAATTTCAGGAACTGATGCTTATCCTCCCTTCAGGGTTTCAGGAACTGATATTTCCTTACAAAGGGCTCCCAACATCTCCG
>CM053507.1:11961590-12002536 GCA_028627145.1 Eidolon dupreanum
TATTTGCAACAATATTTCTAATTGACATTTTCTGAATTAATAAGGTCACATATTTGATAGCAGATAGGCTTTTCTAAGGTATTTATTATGAATCCATTGATACTCAGGGTGCTACATCTCAACTTGTAGACATGCAAATAAGCACAACTCTTGTGACTTAATGCATTTTGCTAGACAAAGATAAAAATGAATATAAAATTGTTCATTGTGACATCCCAAATTCAAATCCTTTGTTTAATACTAATGACTTATTTCTTTCTTATATGATAGTCATTTAAATGACTGAATATACTAGAATGAAAAAGGAAAAAAACATGGTAGAATATGAATTATAGTTATTCATGGGTTTAAAACATAATAGAAAGAATACAAAAGGCATACTGATGATGAGTTTGAATTCCATTTTAATTTCTGCAGATGGGGAAAGTCCAGTGTTTTATTTTTCCTTTTAATAGATCTATACTACCATTATCGCCATATATATCACTCTGATCAAGGACAGCATGTGTTTCCAATACCTATAATGCATTTTGATGGCTATAATCTCCTATTTGAATTACTCATAAATTTGTATTTTTTATATAAAATATGCTAAATATATTTCATGTCAAACTTATTTATCTGAATTTTCATTATTTACATATATAAATACTAAATATTAATGAAATTAAGTATACATTTAAATATTACTTGTGTTTCTTATGTAGCATGCTTCTTAAAGGTAATCCAGATGTAATCACTAAATTATTTGGTTCACTTATGTAATAATTAAATAATAGCATGGAATCGAAGAAGACTGGCTGAGGCACAAAATATTTTGCAGTCTAGAAAGATTCCAAGTTTACTGAACCTCCATTTCCAAATTAACATAATGGGAAAAAAGAGACTCAGAATCTATAGAAACCCTAAGAGTTTTATGACTCTATCAGATTTTTATGAATAGTAGGCATCTATACCAATTATTGTTATTAGAGCAGAAGAAATTTACATTTGACTATATGAATATTTAAAAAAATTAAATCATATCTATACATTCATTTAAAAATATCAGCAATGATATTTTATATCAAATGCTCTCACATTTCTGATGACAACATCTACAATTTTTTTCTAATTTCTGCTCAGCAATTTCTCTCTTCTTTCTATAGTAAAATCTGTTGTCCTACATATTATCTTTGAATATGTGTATTTGAACAAAACCACTGACTGAAAAATGTTATAATTTCTATAACAATATTAAGGCTTATAACTTTCTTATCTCTAGACCTCCTTATTGAGACCTCAGTCATTTCATTCTAGAGTCTTTAAAGTCTCTCCTAGTACCAGTACACTCTGTCCATTGCTTGACCTGTTTCTCACTGAATGTTCTTTTTCATTTTTCCTGCCTAAAATTATTGATCTTTGGTCATCCAAACCACCTGCATAAATCTTTTTCCTCTGCCGCTGAGTATTGCTGGAGAAAAATATACTACCCTATTTATTTTTACCTAAATCAATGGTTTTCCTTTAGCAGAAACATCAATATTTTTTTATTTTCCTTAGTCAAAAAAGTTTTTTTAAAGCAATTCTTCATCATCATACTTTTTTTAAAATTTATCTTTCACACTCAAGCCCTTCACTATTCAGATGCTCTTATTTACTCTATCATGTATAAAATAATGGTAAGGCAATGTCTCCTAATTGTCACTTCAACATCTATTTGATATTATTGGGAAAAATTAATGAGCAAGAAATAAATCATACTTCATGAAGTATGCAGTCTTATGAGAAGACACATATTTTAGAAAACTCACTATACAAATAAATAAATATATATACACATATGTGTATGTATATATATATATGTGTGTGTGTGTGTGTGTGTGTGTGTGTGTGTGTGTGTGCATGTGTGTGTGTGTGTGTGTGTGTGTTTGATAAGCGCTCTGAAGGAAAATTCAAGGTGTAAAAAGATAAAGTAATCAATATTCTATAAGAGTAAGGAAAGGCCTTTTTGAGCAAGTGATATTGAGCAAAGATTCAAAATGGAATGAGTAGTAGATAAGTGACAACTGAGGGAAGGGACTCTCAGACAAGTGGTATGGCAAAAAAAGAGGTCCTAGGATAGAAACAGTGGTTTCATAACTCTTCTGCGTGATACTCATCTAAATAGAGTCTCTAAGAGTCATTTGCTGGAAATTCTGCATTTATCTATCTGAGAACAGAGGAATAAAGAGGGAGACTATAGAGAACATCATACAAGTAGCTTTATGGACACCTGGAAGTGCAGCTACAAATGACATAACATGGCCCAAACTAAATGCAAGGGAGCTTAGGACAGTTAGATATCCCAGAGTGACTTCCAGAGTAATATGCAATGATATGTGTAAACATCTAGAGAATCTCTGCGCAAGCCTGGTGCACTAAAGGATCTTAAAGAATACAAATGCACCTGGTGGCTAGAAGGTAAATAGAAATGTGACATGATTTTAGCTGGAATATCAGGAAAAACCGAACGGCATATGATCTGACAGAGCATATGACCAAATGTCTCAGTCTGACTACAACAACCTTAGTTTATATCAGACTTACACTGTAGCTCCTCTATTACTTAAAAACGTGTCCTGGTTTGATCAATAAATTATTCTGATAGCATAATAAAAATGATTTTATAATCATGGAGACTAAACCTTCTGGATTTTCTGATATTATATTTTTCTAGGCTCTGAAATGGCCACAAATTTAAAAGACTGATTTTTGGATATTTAACATCTTTATAGAAAAGTACTACTGTGTAAGAAATCTAGTTTTATAACATTCTATTTATTATAAAAATATTTAATACATTTCTGGGAAAGAACGAAGAAATATGTTAGTCAAACTTTGTACAGCTCTTGGGAACACTCTACTGTTTAAAGTATTCTGAGAAAAAAATTATTTTAGCTGTAAGTAGGCCTTTAGGAGTGCTAAAATATCCCTAAGTAATTGAATGGAATTTCAGTAAAAATTGACTTTTAAAAAGATTGTCAAGGAAGTAATGTGGGGCCAAAGAATGTAATATGTTGAGGTCGCTGTAAAAAAACTGGCTTTTTTTTCTCAGTGAAATTGGGGCCCACAGAAGTTTTAAGCCAAAGAATAATTTTTTCTTCCTTATGTATTTTAAAAATTAAACTATAAAAAAATTGAGGTAATTGTATATTCAAATAAGATTGTAAAAAATATTACAAAGAGAACCCATATATTCTTAGCCCAGTTACCTCCAATAGTAAAATCTTACAAAATATAGTATAATATCACAAGTAGGATATTGACTTTTATATAGACATTATGCAGAACATTTATATCCCCACAAGTAATTACTAATCTGTTCTCTATTCCTATAAATTTATCATTTCAAGTATGTTACATAAATGAAATCAGACAATATGTAACCATTTGAGACTGACTTTTTTTCACACAGAATAATTTCCTCCAATCTGTTGTATATATCAATAGCTTATTCCCTTTCATTACCAAGTAATATAGCACTACAGTTGGCTTAACCATTCATCCATTGAAGTGCATCTGAACTGATTTAAGTATTTAACTATTATGAATAAAACTTCTGTGAATGATCATGTTTAATTTTTTTATTTTTTATTCAATTAGAATTTATATTCAATATTATTTTATATTAGCTTTATGTTTACAGCGTTGTGGTTAGACATTTATATAATTTACAAAGTGATCCCCCTGATTAGCCTAGTACCTACCTGGCACTATGATTATTATATTATTGACTGTATTTCCTATGCTGTACTTTACAAGCCGGTGACTAATTTATAACTGTCAATTTGTACTTCTTAATATCCTCACCTTTTTCACCCAGCCTCCTAACTCCCCTCCCCTCTGGCATTCAAACATAGATATGTTCTTCATATCCATGAGTATGTTTTTGTTTTGTTCATTCATTTATTTTGTTCTTTAGATCCCACATGTAAAAGAAATCATGTTATTTGTTTTTCTCTGTTAGACTTATTTCATTTAACACAATCTCTAGGGTTATCCATGTCATTGCAAATGCTACTATTTTATTTTTTCCTGATTGGGTAATATTCCATTTAATATATGTAGTCCTTTTTTATTCAATCATTGATTAATGGGCACTTAGGTTGCTTCCATATCTTGGCTATTGTAAATAGTGCTGTACTGAACAGGAATGCATATATCTTTCAAATTAGTGTTTTGATTTTATTTGGAAAAATACCCAAAAATGAAATTGTTGGGTCATGAGATAGTCCTATTTTTAATTTTTTGAGGAACCTCTAAACTGTTTTCCATTGTGGCTGACACAATTTGCAATCCTGCCATCAGTGTATGAGGGTTCCCTCTTCTCCACATCCTCGCCAACAATTGTTTGTTGATTTATTGATGATAGCCATTCTGACAGGTGTGAGGTGATATTTTATTGTGATTTTAGATTGCATTTCTTTGATGATTAGTGACATTGAGTGTCTTGTCATATATCTATTGACCATCTGTTTGTCCTCTTTGGAGAAATACCTTTTTAGATCTTCTGCCAATTTTTTAATATATTGGGTTGTTTATTTTGTTTTGTGTTTTTGGTATTGAGTTATATGAGTTCTTCATAAACTTTGCCAATTTTTAAAATATATTGGATTGTTTATTTTGTTTTGTGTTTTTGGTGTTGAGTTGTATGAGTTCTTTATAAATTTTACATATTAACCCTTTATCAGATGGATCACTGGCAAATATTTTCTCCCATTCAGTAGGTTGTCTTTTCATTTTTTTTTTTTTTTGATGGTATCCTTTTCTGTGTAAAAACTTTTTAGATGATGTAGTCCCATTTGTTTATTTTATTTTTTTTTTCCATCATAGAGAAGATATATCAGAGCAATATCAGAGAGTTTACTGCCTATATTTTCTTCAGAGTTTTGTGGTTTCAGATCTTACATTTAAGTCTTTAATCCATTTTGAGTTTATTCTTGTATATGGTATAAGAAAGTGGTTCAGTTTCATTTTTTTTTTTTGCATGTAACTGTCCAGTTTTTCTAACATCACTTATCGAATAGACCATCTTTACCCCATTGTATATTCTTGCCTCCTCTCTTATAGATTAAATTAAATATAGACATGTATTTATTTCTGGGCTCTCTATTCTGTTTCATTAATCTATATGACTGTTTTTATGCTAATACTATTCTGTTTTGATTGCCAGAGACTCATAATTTAGTTTGATAGAAGGTAGCATGATACCTCCAACTTTGTTTTTGTTTCTCAAGATTGCTGTAGCTATCCAAGGTCTTTTATAATTTCATACAAATTTTAAGATTATTGGTTCTAGTTCTGGGAAAAATACTATTGGTATTTTGATAGAAATTGCATGTACTCTATGGATAGCTTTGGGTAGTATGGCATTTTTATGATGTTAATTCTTCCTATTTATGAGCACATACATGTTTCCATTTATTTGTATCTTCATTTTCTTTCTTCAATGACATATTTTTCCAAATACAGGTGTTTTACCTCCTTGATTCAATTTATTCTTAGGTATTTTTGATGTAATTTTAATGGATTTTTTTAACTTCTTTTTCTTATAGTTTATTATTGGTATATAAAAATGCATGTAACCAATTTCTGTATGTTAATTTTATATCTTGCTACTTTACCAAATTGATCAGTTCTAACAGATTTTTGGTGGAATCTTTAGGATTTACTATTTATAGTTATCATGTCATCTGCGAATAATGACTGTTTTACTTCTTCCTTTCCAATTTGGATTTGGATTCCAATTTTATTTCTTTTTCTTTTTGGATTTCTATAGCTAGTACTTCCAAAACTATGTTGAATAAAAGTGGTAAAAATGGACAGCCTTGTCTTGTTCCTTAAGGAAAATGCTTTTAGCAACTCCCAGTTGAGTATGATGTTAGCTGCAGGTTTGTCATATATGGCCTTTATTATGTTGAGGTATTTTCCCTCTATTCTCACTTGTTGAGAATTCTTACCATAAACGGATGCTGGATTTTATCAACCGTTTTTTCAGCATCTATTATGATTATATGATTTTTATCTTTCAAATTGTAAATGTTGAGTATCACATTAATTGACTTTTGAATATTGAACTAAACTTGCATCCCAGGAATAAATCCAAATTGGTCACGACACTTGATTTTTTTAATGTATTGTTGAATTCGGTTTGCTAATATTTTGTCGAGGTTTTTTCTATCTTTGTTCATTAGGAATATTGGCCTATAATCTTTTTATGTAATGTTTTTATCTGGCTCTGGAATAAGGGTAATGGTATCCATATAAAATGAGCTTGGGAGCCTTCTCTTCTCTTGAATGTTTTAGAATAGTTTGAGAAAAATAGGTGTTAATTCTTCTTTGAATGTTTGCTAAAATTCACCTGTGAAGCCATTTGGTTCAGGACTTTTGTTTGTTGGGAGTTTTTTGATTACTGATTTGATTTTGTTAGTAGTAATCAATCAATTCAGATTTTCTGTTTCTTCTTTACTGAATCTTGAAAGATTATATGTTTCTGGAAATGTGTCTATTTCTTCCCAATTTTCCAATTTGTTTGCATTTAATTGCTTGTAGTATTTTCTTATAATTCTTTGTATTTCTGTGGAGTCAGATGTTACTCCTATTTCATTTCTCATTTTATTGATTTAGCTCTTCTCTGTTTTTTCCTTGATGAATCTGCTTAAAGGTTTATCAGTTTCATTTATCTTTTCTAAGAACCAGCTCTTGGTTTTATTGATCTTTTATATTATTTTTTAGACTCTATTTTGTTTATTAACACTCTGATCTTTATTATTTTCTTCCTTATACTTACTTTAGGCTTTGCTTGCTGTTCTTTATATAGTTCCTTTACATGTAAGGATTTGATTGTTTATTTGAGATTTTTCTTGTTTCTTGAGGTATGCCTGTATTACTATGATTTTCCCTCTTATGACTGCTTTTGCTCTGTCCCGTAGATTCAATAGCATTGTGTTGTCATTTTTATTTGTCTCAAGTTATTTTTTGATATCTTCTTTGTTAACCCATTCACAATTTAGTATCACGTTATTTAACCTCCATGAATTTGTGTTTTTCATTTTTTTCTCATAATTAATTTTTAGTTTCATACCATGTGGTTGGCAAAGATGCTTGATATGATTCAGTCTTCTTAAATAAATGGAGACTTGTGTTGTGGCCTGACATGTGATCTGTCTTATAAAATATTTCATGTGCATTTGAGAAAATATATATTCTGCTGCTTTGAGGTGAAATGATCTAAAAATATCAATTAAATCTATCTGGTATAGTGTGTCATTTAAGGCTGATGTTTCCTTATGGATTTTCTGTCTGAAAGATTTGTCCATTGGTGTCAATGGGGTGTTAAAGTCCCCTACTATTACTGTATTACTTTCAATCTTTCCCTTTATGTCAGTCAATATTTGCTTGATATATTTAAGTGCTCCTATGTTGGGTGCATAAATGTTTACTAGGGTTATGTCCTCTTGTTGAATTGAACCCTTTATTATTATGTGATATCTTTTTTTTGGTCTCTTATTATCGCCTTTATTTTAAAGTCTATTTTGTGTGACATAAATGTTGCCACTTCGGCCTTTTTTTAAATTTTGATTTGTATGAACTATCTGTTTCCATCTTTTTGTTTTCAGTTGGTATATATCTTTTGATATGAAGTTGGTCTCTTGTAGACAGCATATGTATAGGTCTTATTTTCTTATCCATTCAGCTACCCTGTATCTTTTGATTGGAGCATTTATTCCATTTACATTTAATGGGATTATTGATCTGTACATAGTTGTTCTATTTAATTATTTATGTTTTTCCCCTTCTCCTTTTTAGAGGAGTCCTTTTAATATTTCTGTATTACTGGCTTAGTGGTAATGAAATCCATTAGCTGTTTCCTGTCTGGGAAGCTCTTTATCTCACTTCAGTTTAATCTCTTAGACTGATTGGGTAGAGTAGTCTTGGTTGTAGATCCTAGCTTTTCATCGCTTTAAATATTTCCTGCCAATCACTTCTGACCTGCAAAGTTTTTGTTGAGAAATCAGCTGACAATCTTATGTGAGCTTCCTTGTAAGTAACTGCCTTTCTCTTGCTGCTTTAAGTATTTTCTCTTTGTCTTTAAACTTTGCTATTTTAATTATAATGTATCTTTATATGGGCCTATTTGGTTTCCTCTTGTTTGAGATTCTGTGCTTCTTGGACTTGTATGTCTATTTCCTTTGCCACATTAGGAAAATTTTCAGTCAGTATTTTTTCAAATAAATTTGCAATCACTTACCCCCTCCATTCTTTTTCTTGTACCCTTATGATGTGAATGTTGTTACACTTGATGTTGTCCCAGAGGTCCCTTTAACAATCTGTTTTTTTTTTTCTTTTTGCTCTTTCATTGAATTTTTTCGGCTATCTTCTCTTTCAAATTGCTGATTTGATCCTCTGCTTTATCTAATCTACTGTTTATTCCTTCTAGTATATTCTTCATTTTAGTTATTGTTTTTTTTTTTTTTTTAATTTCTAACTAGTTCTCTTTTATGATATCTAGATCCCTTTTTGTGCTTACATCTCTCTTTTGAAATTCTCACTGAGATCATCTATTCTTTCCCTGAGTTCATTGACCATTTTTATTACCAGTATTTTAAATTTTGTCTCTGGCATGTTGTTTGTCTACATTTTATTTAGTCCTTTTTCTGGAGCTTTGTTCTGTTCTTTCATTTGGGACATGTTTCTTTGTGTTCTCATTTTGACTGCCTCTCTTTGTTTGTTTTGATGTATTAGGTAGATCTGCTATGTCTCTTTGTCTTGGCTGGGTGGCCTTATATTGTAGGTGCCCTGTGTGGCTCAGTGGCTCAGTCTCCCTGATCATTGTGCTGGTTGCTTCAGTTTACCTTGTGTGGTTGTGTGTGACCTCCTTTTGTAAATGAAATTTGATTGATGTTGTTATATCAGTGGGTGGGATTGACTCTCAGGATAATCAGCTGTGGAGATTGGTCATGTCCACTGCATGTTGTCCTCCTGCTGTGTGGGGGCTGACCCCACAGAGTGGGGTTCACCCCAGTGACATCATATGACTATTTAGACTACCCTTCAGTTTGCCATTTGTGAGGCTAAGCAGATGGTGCTCTGTTGTGTCCTGATGCCAGCCTCTGAGAATGTTAGTTCTGTGGACCCTTGGGAGGGACACCTGTGCAGGTCAAAGTCAGTTGTTGTCTGTGACTGCTTGGGGCCTATCTGTTTTTTTGAGGTTGGTTGCTATCTGTGTTGGATCTGAAGGCATGTGGGAGAGACTAGAATATGAACCTAGGCAGGCTGCCACCAGTACTGGGTGGGCCTGGGGCAACTCAGCCAAAGGCCAGGACACATCAAGGTTTAGGCTGCCTGCCACCTGTCTGTAAGACTCAGCAGCTAAAAGAAGCTCAGGTGATATGCAAATTGTGTGAAGTGGGGTCCCAAAGAGTCACCAAAGTGGAGCACGTTGTATTTTGTTTCCAGGTTTGTGCAGAGTCAGATTTGTTGCCAGTGCTGGGCCTGTGGCCACTCTCAAAAGTCTCAGGTCATAGTGGGGGCCAGATGTCACCTGTCTTGGGCCCTTATAACCCCGACATTTTTTTAAGAAATACTGCCCACTATCGAAAATAACTGGAGGCATGTGAGCCAAGGCCTATATGACTGCTGCTGAAGGCACTTCCTGCCAAGAGCTCAGAGTGGGGCTCATTGCTTAGCCATGAAAATATTGCCAGTAGCGTTTAAGCTAGATGGGGTGGGATCACAAGGAGTCACAAGGGTAGAGAGAGAAGAGTTCACCAGGCCAATGCAGACTCAGATTTGGCCATGTGAGAGTAGGACACAGTCAAGATAGCATCTGTCTATCTGTTCAGGAGGAAGACTCAGCAAAGGGACAATGGAGGCTGTCCCTCCAGCCCTCACCCTGAAGCCACACAACTCAATCTTTCCCTGTATATATCTCTGACACCTCCTGAGCTGCTGTCCTTCCACCAGAACCCGGATAGTGCCTATGAGCGAGTGAGTCTGTGCACGGCCCTTTAAGGGGACATCTGGATTTCCAGCAGCCTTTGTCTCACAGATGGTCAGAATCTCTGCTTGTTTTCAAAGCCAGATTTTGTGAGACTCCTCTTCCCAGCACTGGAACCCTCTGCTTGGGAGCCCCCATGTAGGGCTGCGGCCCCTTGCTCCTCTGGGGGACCTCCGCAGCTGAGACACCTCTCCTGATGATTAACCACTGCACATGGGTACAGGGCCAACCTGATTCACATCTCCATTCCTCCTACCAGTCTCCTCATGGCCTCTTCTTTATATCACCAGTTATAGGAGTTCTGTTCAACGAGTCTTCAGATCGTTATCCAGGTTGATCATTCTATAATTTAGTTGTAATTTTAACATGGTCATGGAAGGAGGCAGGCACATCTACTCTGCCATCTTGACCAGTCGATCACATTTAGACTTTTAGATGGGCCTAAGTTTTCTCTGTCCTGGGATAAATGATGAAGAGTAAAATTGTTGAGTCACATGGTATTTGTATGTTCAGTTTTATAGTAAAATGCCAAAATATTTTTTAAAGTAATTGTACCGTTTACATGGCCACTAGCAATAAACAAGTGATCCAATTTTTACATTATCACTGTTATTTGGTGTTGTCACTACTTTTTATTTTGATAATTATGATATTATTATCATAATAGTTATGCAGTAATATCTCTTTGGTTTTAATTTGCATCCCCCTAAAATTAACGATGTTGAATACATTTTCACATGCTTATTTGCTGTCTATATTTTGTCTTTAGTGAGATGTCTATTCATGTTTTTTGGCCCATTTACTAATTGAATTGTTATTTTTTCTTGAGTTTTAAGAGTTCGTTATTCATTCTAGTTTTCTGTCAAATATTGGTTTGCAAATAGTTTCTTCAGTTTTAGCCTTTTTCTTTCATCCTTTTCACAGAGTCTTATGCAGAGCAAAATTTACTGTCTAATTTAAACGATGTCCAACTTATTTTTTATATAGCATTTTAATATCAAATATGAAACACTTCACATAGCTCTAGATCACAAAGATATTTCTCCTATCTTTTTTCTAAAACTTCTACAGTTTTACATCTAACATTTAAGTCCATTTTGACATATTTTGAGTTGACTTTTATGTAGATATAAGGTTGAAGTCAAAGTTCTTTTATTTATTTTTTTAAACCCATGGATGTCCAATTGCTCCAGTACCATTTTGAAAAGGCTATCATTTCCCCACAGAATTGTTTCAAACCTCTGTCCAAAAACAATTGGGCGTATTTGTGTGAGTCTATTTCTGAGCTCTCTTTTCAATTTCACATGTGTGATCTAGGTGTCTATCCCCCCACCAGTAGAAACTGTCTTGATCACTGTAGCTATGTAGGATACATTAATATCAGGTAGAGTGATTCTTCCCCCTTTGTTCTTTTTCAAGATTGTTTTAGCTATTGTTAGGGTTGTGCCTTGTTATATAAATCATAGATTGAATTTCTTTATGTCTACAAAAAACCTTGCTAAGATTTTGCTAAGAATTCATTAAACATCAATAAATTTTGAGAAAATTGACATTTTACTATGTTGACTCTTTTAATTCATTAATGTAATATGTCTCCATTTATTTATATCTTTTTTTTTTTTTTTTTGATTTCTCATTGGGCAGATACCTAGTATGAATGCCAACCCATGAAAAACAAATAAATTTATTAATTGCTGATAAACGCATACAAAAGCATCCAGATAAACATTTTTATATTTGTGTTTTATACATCTATCACTGATGAGAATTTAGTATCTCTTTTCCTTTTTCAAGTTCAATAGTCTCCTTGAGGAATAAAAAATTTGAAAATTCCAGTTATATTAGTTTCCTAGGAATGCAGTAACAAAGTTGGTGGCTTAAAACAATTACAAAATTATTGTCTCTGGTTCTGGAGACTAGAATTCAGAATCAAGATGATTCTGAACATCAGGGCTATGTTCCCTCTGAACTCTACAGAGGAATTCTTCCTTGCTTCTTCCTAGATCCTGGTGGTTTGCTGGAAAGCTTTGACATTTCTTGTCTTATAGTTGCCAAACTGTAATCTCTTTCTTTGTCATCACATGATGTCCTCCCTGTATGTGTCTATCTTCATAGGCCGTCTTATAAGGACACCAGTCATATTGTATTAGAGGTCCACCTATTCCAGTATGACCTCATCTAAACTTAACTAATTACATCTTTAATGACTTATTTCCAAATAAGGTCACATTCTGAGGTAGTAGGGTTATAAATTCAACATATCTTTTCTTGGAGGACAAAATTTAATCTATAACAGTAGTCATATTTGAAATAAAATATGTTTTTTTTGTTCAAAAAATGTGTAAAGAGATATGGAAAGAAATAGTTTCATTTTTGTATTAATTTTCAAGGATCATTTATGCAAGAAATCCTTCAGGCAGTTTTGAAGATTTCAAGTGCTTTAATGATTGCACAATACATCTGCTACAGAGCCTTTTCTCTTATTATAGATGGAAAATTAAAATAACTTAATGACTGACTGCTTGTAAAATCATTTTAATTATGTTACAAATTGCAACAATGTCCCTTAGTACAAGAAAAACTACTTATTTCTGTTCAGTATATTAATAATTTAGTGTCTCAACTAAATTAAGGATTTTCTCTTAAAGACAATAAATACTTCAAATAATTCATTGGTGATCACAATAAACATGCCAATATTTTAAAATGTTTTATTCATAGTCAATGCTTTCCGAACTAATTCCTGATTCTGTGATGAAGCTAGTTATTTTAATTATTTTGACGATTTCAATTATTTTAATATGTAGCATCATAAAGGCCTTTATCAAATTAACCTTCACTTATTCTAAGATTTAATGTCCTTTAATATAGTGTACATTTTCTCTATTGAAGTTGTAATTTATGTTTTATTTTTGAAAAAGAAAATGAGTTGAACTGTATAGTACATAAAATAAACATCCTGTGTAATGAGATAATAATTGTGCTAAACTATAGACATTTAGACCAAAATTGTTTAATAGCAAAGTAATGGTTTGTATCCAAGTTTGCAATAGATATTCTGTGTATTTTCAAGTTACTATGCTGAGAATAGTCTTAATAATCATTTTCAGTTTATTTTTTTCCAACGATATTTAGGCAATTGTACTCTATAATCTAATGATGCTGATCTTTATCTGTATCATTATTATAAAAAATGCTGTTAGTTCAGAAATCAATGTTTGCAGCTTCAACAATCTGAAGAAAAATCTGCTGAACTAATTTTATTTTAGTCAATTACATTTGGGCAATGAGGAATAAAACAGAGATAAGAAAGATTATGCAGTTTATGTTGGGAGTAAAATACTGAATTCATTTCACTAAACCCAAATGATTTAAAGGCTAAACATGAAGTCATTCTTCAGGGAAGTTTTATTTTTTTTTTCCTTTAAAAATGGACTAGGTAAATGAGAAAACTATCTTTTCAGAAAGATAGATTTATTATATGCATTTCCCATATGTTGAACATGCAATTTGTCAGCCAGTTTAACTCAGGCAGAATTGAAAATCATTTACACAGGTGTTTTGAAAGAACACTAAATTGGAGTTAGATACTATAGATTTTAGTTCTCTTCCCCTAAATAGAGAAAATATAATTTAAAAACCTGGCTTTTATTTTCTCAGTGGACAAAGGAATTAGCATTAGGTAAGATTATATTCTTTCAAGTGTAATTAGCTGTCTAACATTCTATGATTTGATACTCAAAGGTGTTCAGAGCATTTTTAGCCATTGAGATAGATTCATGTTATATTGCCTTTGTTTAAATCAACTTAATCACACATTAATTTGAATTGCTATCGCCAACTACAGAGTGATCAATTCCATTTTATTAATAGAATATGTGGTTTATCCCAGGGGGTTTTCAGACATTCTAAAATATCTTGGTGATCATTGCTGTTTTCTTAGCTTGAAGTCTCTTTTAGTTTAAAAGATTTCCTTAAGGGTATTATTTAAATAGTAGCTAAACAATTATTTGCCTTATGTTAGTCTCCACAAGCTTGGTAAAGGCATATACTAAATAACTGGGAACCGATTATATAGTATATTGTGCATCCACATCTCTTTGATTCCTTCTTGGAAAGGAGTTAAAGATTTTATTAACCCTATTAATTGGGCAAAAGTCTAGAATTTCAAGTAATTTTAAGAATAATCAACTCGCCCAATTTTTTATCTGTACGTACCTATGTATATTAGCACACTTAAAATATTTACTTTATTTAAAAATTGTTAGTTATATTATCATGTACTATACTGTCTTTTATAAATTGCTTGTATTCGTTATAATAAACACATATTATTTTATTAAGTTTCTCAGTCTCAGAAACAGTGATAATATAGACAGTTTCATTAAACTGAGGAATGAAAATAAAGACTTCATATAATTATCAACTTTACCCTCCAGAAATAATTTACACTATTTTCACATGTCTTATTTAAAAATTTTATACATATAATATTTACACAAAATATATTTTCAATAAACCTGTAGTTTGTCTTTCTTTCTCTCTCATTCTTTTTTCTTTCTTTCTTTTAAAAAATCTTTTGTGTATTTTATTTTGAGAAATACAGTTTTTCTTATTTTATTATTTTCTATTCTACCATATCTGTTGAATCTCAGAGAGTTTCACTCGCTTGTTTTCTGGGACTGAAAAGGTCAAAGGCAAGTGTAATAGAAAGAGATGACTTTTTATAACACCCCACCAATGAGAGTGTAATTTCTAGCTGTGTTTTATCACCATTTAAAAATTCTCCCAATCCCTGCTAATGTTATCTATAAAATCTATAGATATCTCTTGATTCTTTAGCCGTAGGAAACCAATGTTTCCTCTAAGTCTATTTCTTAAAGTCAGATAATATAAGAAGAAAACTATCATTCCAGAATAGCTACAGGAAAAGAGACAGTTAGAGGTTGGTATGTTTTCTTTAGATCCTTATATTTCCCCTTGGCTCCCAAATTTTATAGCCTGTAATAAGTAATTATACTTTTTTCCCCCCAAAAAATGTTAATTTAAAATTTGAAAATAACACCATTCTGGTTTGTTTTATTATACTAAATACCATTATACAATTAGTCCAATTGTTATGGAAAAAATTAGAAATTGAAAAAAGGTTAGTGCAACCCAATTATACAGAAATAACAACTTTAAAGTAACTGATACATAACCTTTAGATATTTTTTTCATGCATATCCATGTAAATTCATTTACAAAAGAAGATTTTACACTACATATTTTATAAATTAATTATACATTTGACAATGCATCATGAATACCTGTACTGTCATGTAGAAATCATTACATAAGCATTATTTAAATTGGTATATTATAGTTTTTAATTCTCTACCTAAAAGAATAATGATACATATTTGTTTTTATTAAATTATCTGTTTAAAAAATAATGACATTACCACACATTTTGAAATAGACTGGTATTAACATAATTGTGCATATATTTTATTAGGCTAGACCTTACCCACTTCACGATAATTAATTCAAAATGGATTACAGATCTAAATGTAAAACACAAAACTTAAAATTTCAAAAGAAAATTTAGAAGGGAATCTACATGACCTTGTATTTGCTGATGACTTTTTAGGTATACCACCAAAGGCATGAGCCATGAAATAAAGAATTCATAAGCTAGACTTTAATTACAATTTTAAACTTCTGTTCTGCAAATACAATATCTAGAGAGTTAGAAGACAAGGCACAGATTTGGGAAAAAATATGTGCGAAAGGCACATCTGATAAAAAACTATCTATCCAGCACATACAAAGAACTCATAAATCTCAAAACAGTAAAACAGCCCCATTAAAAAAGGGGCCAAAGACCTTAATAGATACTTCACAAAAAAAGATATGCATGTGGAAAATAAATATATGAAAAGATGCTCCACATCATAGATCATCAGAGAAATGCAAATTAAAACAACCATGACATATCACCACATACCTGTTAGAATGGTCCAAATCCAGAATACTGACACCACCAAATGCTGGTGAGGATGTGGAATAATTGCCGATAGAAATGAAAACTGATATAGCCACTTTGGTATATAGTTTGTCAGTTTATTACAAAACTGAACATATTTTTTGCTATATGACCCTGTAATCATGCTGCTTGTTATTTACCCCAAGGGTCTGAAAATTTAAATCCACACATTAATCCACTCACGGGTGTTTATGACAGCTTTATTCATAACTGCCACCACTTGGAGACACCAAGATGTTCTTAAGTAAGTGAATGGATAAATAAACTGATGCATTCTCACAATGAAATATTATTCAGCGTTGAAAAGAAGTAAGCTATCAAGCCATGGAAAGACATGGAGCAAATTTAATGCATATGACTAAGCGAAAGAAGCAAATTTGAAAAGGTTGCATACTGTATGAGTCCAACTATAAGACATTCTAAAAAGGTAGAAATTATGGAGACAATAAAAAATTCAATGAAAGCAAAAATTAAATATATAAAAATAGACACAGAAGAACAGTTAAGGTAAAATGCAACTATTCAAGGATAGATTTTGTGCATTGAGTAATGAGTTATAAAAATTTACAAGTGCAGAATCTGAGGACAACTTTAAATATATAACTTAACTGACCAATGAAGTTAATTCATTTAACCAATATTTTTACTCTTTTTACCACTCCCTTTACTAAGCCCTTTTCATATATTTTCAAGTAATGTTCATAAGATCTTCATCAAATAAATATTAATATCCTCATTTAAGAGAGTTGTGCTACAGAATAATGAATTACTTTATTGTATACAAACTTAGATTTACTCTAAAAGACTTTAGAGGAATAATTTTTATTACTCTAAAAATTATTACCATTATTGTGTAGAAAACTGCCATGTGAAAAATTCCAAAAACTTGATTTTAACCCATAATGACAATACTATTATATGGCTATCAGTAATTTACAGGTAATTGATAAAATAATTATTTTAATAATTGCTGTTTTGAATTAAAATAAAGTGGTAACTTGACTAACTTTAGTGTTTTTGAATGAGTGAATTGTAAAAACTACAGTTATCTACTTGCAAAAATATCAAACATATAAAATAATTTTTGTATCTATGTATTTAATGCAAAAATAGACACTATCAAATTATTTTACAATTAATACATTTTAAAAATTATTTAACAACACAATCTCTTTGATTCAGTAGAGCAAAATTTTTCTATAAAACAAAAAATAGTTTTTGTTTTTGAGAAGAGGTACACCTGATGGCCTTGCTTTTATTTTTGTTTAACATCTGTAACATTTCTCTTGATTCTACCCCCTCCCGTCAAGATGTTCTTAATGAGCTTAAGATGCACAATTTAGCAGTTATGTCTTACCACCTGCTCACTAGATTTCTGTCTTACATGGCTATTAGAATTTTATATAGAATCTTCAGAACCTGTCACTACTGATATTGTCAATCTTTTCACAGAAGCCATATGAATTGACAAGTTGTTTAGATGCAGATGTTACTATGAATCACTTAAAGGTTTAGAGGAGAAAGTAGATAAGGTAAATCCTTTTGTTTGTTTTTATTTCAGAAGATAAGGCACAGGTTTTTTTAAACATTAAGTTATAGTGTGCGATTAATCTACATACAATATAAATATTTCAAGAACAGAGAAAATTATAATTGTTACACCGATAAATCATAGGATCAATTGAAAAATAGTAAATGTAAAGTTATTTTAAAAAGATAGTATGTTTAAAAATATACTAAAATAAATAGCATTTTAATATGCTAGGTATGGTATAAAAGTTTATGAATTCTAAAATCTTCAACCAGATGTGAGAATACAGAAGATAATTATGGTACAGTGAGTGATTTTCATATCACTACTTCTGGAAATGTAACTTTTTACATATCTGCTTTCACCTTATCTCTGTCTCTCTCTCTCACACTGACACCTGTATTCTGAGTGTTATGGGGAAAAAAAATGACTGCAGAATACAGTATGAAATGGTATGCTGAGGCATGACCACCATCCTTGTTAATCATCCTGGCTGACACGCTTTCTTCACATGCTTTCCTAAATTTTGAAATGCAAAAACTATGTAAGAATCACTAATAAGAAAACCTTGGAGAATGTTGTTCAAAGCCCCTTTGGCTGGCCTATGGTTCCTTCTATGTTTGTTGTTGTTGTTATTTAATAACATAACTCAGTACAAAACCAAGATCTGTGTCCTTGATTTATGTTTTAAAACTGATGAATTTACAGAGAATCACTTTATGAATAAATTTGTTTTACGCAGGACACAAAGTGAGTGGTTACTTTTCTATAAATAATTTGGTAAAAAGATGTATAGAAAATTATTTTGTTTGATAATAGAATATGAATATTATGCTAAAATGAGAGAGAGGAGAGAGAAGAAAGTAGAGGAAAATGAGAGTCATATGGTTGTATGATTGCTGAAATCTATTTTCAATTTCCTGATAGATAATAGTTAATAAAAAGGTGAGAAACAAGATGGTAATACTTCATTGTACTCAGTGCATTTTCTATCAAACAGACATAGGTTCTTTTTAGGTGAGAGAGTCACAAATTTCTTCTTTTCTTTCTGGGAGTTAAATTAATTCATCCACAAATAATTTGAAAGTTGTCTTTGGTTCACTAAAATAACTGATCCAAAATAAGTGTTCATTAACACCAGGCAATATAAAATAAAAACAAATAATTTCTAAACTACCAATTTTTTAAGACAATCATGTTAAATGTTTCTTATCACCAAATCCTCTAACTTTAATTTTCCAAAGAGAGAAAAGTCTCACCATCTGAACATTCTTTCTTTGGGAGCATGATCTCATTTCAACCCAATATTGGCTATTCTTTGATTCCAAAGCTGACTGCTTCATATGCTTTATGTGGAACTAGAAGTGTGCATCTGGACCTCCAAGCCGGAGCTGTTTAGTATGTCAGATAAGCACCATGAAACTTTTAGATAAAGCTGAGCTTTCTTATTTGGTTTCTTTCTATCACGGAGTTAAACTTTCACTGTATGATGTTCTTAAATGTGGTGAAAGTGGTGTTTTTAATCAAAGCATAGATTGGGGCAAAAGTATTTTTCTTCTCACATCTTATAATACAATGTTTTCTGGAACTCCTTGTAAAATTTCAATCTAGGATATATACCTAACTCAATCCTCAAAAGAAATTAGTCAAAATTTCTTGGGAGAGGGAGACAATAACAATATTGAACACTGATGTAGCCTCATCTTCCTTCTTACCTTTATTTGTATTGGCCAATAAATTATCTAATTTGTATATAATTACACAATTCTTAAAATTTCTTGCTTTTTATTTGAGCCAGAAATAATTAGAAAATTTTACTCTCAAAATGTTTTCTTTCCTCTTCTTTCTCTACACACACACACACACACACACACACACACACACACACACACACACACACACACACGTACACCCACACCTCCTTTTATTCTCTCTAGCTTATAGTCTATGAATAATTATTGAACTTGGAATATGCTAGATGACATAACTGCTGCTGAAAATAGAGATAAAAGATGAATACTGTGTATCTATGATCTCTAGGAGCTATTATTTAGTAAAGCAGATACAACTATCTCTTGAAGACCACTTTCAATTAGATGAAGACAAATTTTTTCTTAGAAATATTGCTATTTTTAAAATATAAGTCTCATTCTTATTTTTCTTCTTTCTCATTTATTTTTCCTTCTGTTCCCTTGATCCTGTGATTTAAGCATAGCAAGAAAGAGGATTGAAGTCTATCTATTTTAACAAATATTCCAAGAATGAATCACAAAAATTTCCTTTTCATTTAAACAAAACTTGTATATATGGAGTACATTCTTTTAAAGTGTTCTCTGATTGAAAACAACACTTTATGACTATTTTGTAGATTGTCTCTTTCCTTACTTAACATTTATAGACATGTTCCTTGTAAAATATACAGAAAGCAAATTTTAAGTGGCTTTTCCTGTTGCAAACTTGTTAATGAGAAGGTATGCATAATGCCGGAGCCAGCCGGGCAGAGTCGAACAGTCCTGAGTGGGGGAGTGAGGGTTCGGAAAAAAGACAGAGAAGAGAGAAAGATCTTGGGAGGGCATACAGTCAAAGCTGCAGCCCCTAGTTTATTTAGCACCGTCCTGATATACCCTAGCAAGCATGAGAAACAGCTCAAAAAATGTTAGTTATGCACAACAACCTTGTCAACGTTACACAAGGAGCCTAACGCTATCTCAGCATTCCGCATCCCTTTCTTAAGGCCAAGGAACAATCAGCTTCTCTGTTCCCGTCTCCAGGTGTTCTTTTTGTGTCAGCAGACTTCTTAGCTTTACTGTGCGAATATCCTGCTTGGCTCTCAAGCCTGAAAACGGCTTCCAACAGCATAACATAACAGGGATGATGTCTTCAGCATTAATTCTAGATACATAAAAACATCCATGCAGTGCTAATCAAAAAACTATTTGTATGTGTGGGTTTAATGTTAAGTAAAATGAGATACTACTATATGCAAATTTTCTTTTCATAAAATAAAAGTATGCTGAATTTCTAACAAACACATTTCAGTGTTTATAAAAGTGTAGCTGGCAAAACAAATAGTTTGGAGGACTATCCATATATATTAACATGTGAACAGGATCTTCTGTACACTGGCAAAGAAAAAATGTTTTAAGCAAAATTTTGTGACTTTTGTAACTCTTCAGAGCCTATTAC
This sequence comes from Eidolon dupreanum, assembly GCA_028627145.1. Lineage (NCBI taxonomy): Eukaryota > Metazoa > Chordata > Mammalia > Chiroptera > Pteropodidae > Eidolon > Eidolon dupreanum. Next base: position 11,982,357 of record CM053507.1, read on the forward strand.
TTGCTAATATTGATTATAAATATTTGAGAGATGAAGTTACATTCAAATTTCCCCCAAATTTGCCTTTTTCTCATTAATTTCCCTTATATTATAAAACCATATAAAGTTAATTTTTTTAAATTTATTTGGGTAACATGGGTGAATAACATTGTATAAGTTTCAAGTGTACAATTCTGTATTATCTGTATATTGTATTGTGTGTTCACCACCCAAAATGTAGGTGATCATATATTTAACCCCCTTTACACTTTCCATCCTCCCCTCTGTTAACCGTCATATTGTTGTCTGTGTCTATATGTTTGTTTTGTTTGTTCATTTGTCACTTTCTGTTTTATATCTCACATATTAGTAAAATCATATGATTCTTGTTCTTTTTTGTCCGACTTATTTCACTTGGCATGATACTCTCAAGATTTATCCATGTTGTAAATTGCAGTATTTCATTCCTTTTTATGGCTGAGTAGTATTCCATTGTATATGTGGACCATATCTTTATTCAACCATCCATTAAAGGATATTTATGTGACTTCCATTTCTTGGCTGTTGTGAATAATGTTGCAATGACCATAGAGGTACATAGATCTTTAGAATGAATGTTTTCAAATTTTGCAGGTAGATACCCATAAAAGGGATTGCTGGGTCATATGGTGGCTCTATTCTCAATTTTTTGAGGAACCTCTGTGCTGTTTTCCATAGTAACTGTATCGATTCATTTTTCCAACGTCAGTGTACAAGGGGTTCCCCCCCACCACCCTCCACGTCCTCTCTAACACTTGGTATTTCTTATCTTATCCATAATAGCCATTCTAACAGGTGTGAGGTGATATCTGATTGCGGTTTTAATTATCATTTCTCTTATAGCTCATGAAATTAATTTTTTGAAGTCAAAAATTCAGTAAAGGAGGTTAGGTAGGTAGATACATAGATAAACAGACAAATATACACATGTATAATTTTAGAAAGTATATTCTCATATGCATCAAACTATGGTAGATCCCATACAGCTACAAATCAAATTTGGTATATCAATTTCCCCCAGATTAACTTTTATCCTAAAAAAAACAATCAAAAGACACATGCCTAACAATCTTTGGTTACTACAACAGAATATGTAGTAGTGTTAATCTTTTTGCATAAGTAATTAGATAAAAAGCAATAAATAATGTGCTAATTATATGTTTCTGAAGTGTTAATGAGAAGATCACAGTGTGGCACATAGTTGTAATTCTCAGAAAAGGAAGAGAAAGCCAGCTGAGAAAGCAAATGATTGGTAATTGGCATTAACGAATATCAAAAGTCATCTTGAAAGGAAATAGCAATTTCACTCCTAAATCTTTCATAGAGACTTTTAGTCTATTTAAATTCTTAAAAAATATAACTTGGAGTATAAAGATCACATGCAAAAATTCTTACAATGTGAAAATATAATTAAAAAATGTTTAGTATAGTTAATAATGATAACAGTATACCAATTTGGAAAAAAAAAAAAAAAGTAGAACTACAACACAGGATGATTTCAAGAATAAAGAATTATTTAAGACTTCAGGTTTGAAATCTTTTTTACTTCAATTCTGCTTCATTCCTCCTCTACTATTCATAATTAATGCTACCTCGATTCAATAAATTCACTCATTCCAGAATATATTCAACACCTCTAGAGACCTCAGTAACACTAAAAAAACCTGACTTTGCACTAATTTTTTTGTTCTTATTATAAAATTGTTTTCATTTGTTCTAAAATCATTGACAGTAAGGATTTTTACTTATTGCTATGCTTTGGATTTATTGTTAACATTTCACATCAATCATCTCAAGTAACATAAGTATTTTAGAACTGTTGGAAATTTAGCTAGTGGCAGATGAATTTTCCAGTTAGATCTGGGTTGCTATCACTTTGGAGGATTAGGAAAGTCAGTTTTGGAGCCTCCAGTCTCTTTTATTGGTTCTCTTTTACCTTTACTTTCAAACTTTTCCTCTGTCTTCTGTTCAATCTTTCCATCCACAGCTGTTTATCATATATCTTGTTCCCACAAACTATATTGCTTTAGTAATAATTGTACCTTCAAATTAAAAATATAATAAATTAAGTCTAAATGAACAAAACTTTTCTATAGAATTTTAGGTTTCTTGCAGACAATGAAGAAACATCTGAGAGATTTAGTGTGTATAGGACATTTATAATAACAAAAAAAATCTTATTAGGAATAACTTGCTCTACTAAAAGATTGCTATGGAAACTACATGAGGTTGGTTGATTTACTTGTTACAAAAGCATTGCTGTCCTTGTCAATCTATGTTTCATATCCAAGCATTGATTATTAGGGAAATCTAATAAAGGAGTGGAAAATAAGGGTATATAAATCTACACTCACAGTTGGAAATAATGCTTCAATCTACACCAACTAATAAAACATCAGTTGATGTTGTGGGGAAGAATAATATTAGTAGACTTAATCATCTGAAATAATGTCCTTTGAATTATTATATATTATGCCATAAATATATAAAAAGAGTCTAAGATGTTTCCTTGATACTATTACTTACTTATTAGATAATATAAAAAGTTTTTTGAATCTCAACTGGTTTAAATTTCTTTAAATTTTGTTTTATGATGGGGTGTTGTAGGCATCAGGCCACAGTTTCTTCTATAGCTAGAAATAAATGAAAATACTGAAATATGTCATATTTTTAAAGACATTAGTGAGCTGTGGAAGAAATAATGTATAGAGAAGTTTCATGACAGAAAAAGAGAATTTCCTTAGTGAGCTGGGTCTCCAATCATCTCTTTGAGAAATGTACAATGTAACTATGAAGAAAAACTGGGAACAGACAAACAGCTACTCTATTACTATTTCTTCTATATGTCTTAAATTATCTAAAGATAAACATTTTTTAAAAAGTCAAAAGACTCACCTGGCTATACATTGGTTATAAGAAATTCTATAAATATAAGAGCATGGATTAAAATTAAAAAGAAGCGAAATATATATTGTGAAGTTCTATATTGTAAACACTCATGAATGAAAGGGTTCTCTGACTCTATTAAAAACAAAATGAATATATATTAAGAATAAATGTATTATTTTGGGGAAAAGAGATAATGATTTAATATTCAATCAGCAGAAGCCCATGCCATTCCTCATATTTAATGCTTCTAAGAAAATAGGAATTCTATAAAACGAATAAAGATATTGAAAGTATTAAAAAGAGGTAACTGAAAATCGCATATAATTGAAAATTTGAACTTACCTTTTTCAGTGACTGATAAATCAGACATAAAAATACTAATGATATATATTATTTGAATATATGACTAATAAATTTATTTAGTTAACAGGTTTTGAACACTACATTACAAACCTGCAGAAAGTTTTTTCTTTACTTATTAAAATTAATTATATGCTGGGCATGAAGAAAAAAAACAAAACTTCAACAAATTGCCATCATGAAGCATATGATCTGATTATAGTGGATTCGAACTAGAAACAAATAAAATAAAAATTGAAAATTACCAAATATTTGTGAATTAACCACAATACTTTAAATAACTCCTATGTTGAATAAGAAAACATAATGCAGATTTTAAAAAATTATATAAAAAAATAAAAGAAATATATGTTTTAAAATACCATATTTAAGGATTGAAAGACATGATATGGTTAAGCTCTTAGTTATTCAGAAGACTCTTGCTTAATTTTCAAACATTTTATTGGTCTACAGATTTAATACAATCTCAAATAATCAGAATGTCTTTGGAAGGGGGAACTTAAACTCTGATTTTAAAGTTTGTAATAAAAATTTAAAGGACCAAGATACTACCAAATCTAAAACTTTAGTAAAACTAGAGTCATTGGAATTGAGTGGAAGTTACAAAAGGTAGATAAACGGACCAAAGGAACAGACTAAGCATATACTGTCACTTTATTTATAGCAGTATTGTCACTGTGACTTAGTTGGGAAATGATTGATACTCAATTAAAACTGCTTAGAGCAATTGGATAGCCTCACAGAAAAATAAATAAATAAAAGAAAACAAACAAACAAATAAATAGATAGATGATAGATAGATAGATAGATAGATACTAACTAACTTACTTTGATTCCCAAAATATTATTCAGGGTTCATCATTGAGTTAAATGTATGAATTTTTTTGGTGCTCCTGATTCTAGATTACATAATCAAATTTAATTTAAGTACTTTTATTTACCATCGTATATTTAATATTAAGTCCTAGAGGTTAGTGATCACACACTTGCTTCCTGGAAATATACTTTTCCCTGCTGGAAATAAAAATGCTTGTCTTATTTAATTATATTTAATTAGTCAGAACTCTTTGGTAGTAGCTGGTAAAAACTAAATTTCAAATAAGCTTGATAAAAAATATTGTCTCTCCTATAAAAAATATAGATTAGATATTGAGCAGACTTGACAACATAATATTTCTTTTTTTTTCTGATAACTGATACCTCAAAGACTATAAACAGGATTAATACCATTTGCAAATATATATACTCATTATCCTGGTAAATGATCTTTAAAGACCTTTCGATATATTGAAATGTGACCAACAAAGCAAATCATAGAAGAAATAATTTTAAAGATTTGGAATTGAGGAAATCCTCCAAATGCGCGCGCGTGTGTGTGTGTGTGTGTATAATTAGGAATAGTTGGGAAAAAATTTCATCTTCTTGCTTTACCTCACATAAAAACTTTTTTTTCCCACACAAATGTAAATATATTGAGAAAACATCATTATGTGTATGTTACTCTGGGTAACATATTATCACTTAAAAACCAATCAAACAAAATTTAGAGCTGTTTTTGGACGTGCTATATCTGATTTCACTAGAATAGAAATGTTAAGGAATGTCACATTGTTGAATATCCTCTAAAAAATTTCATCTGTCATGATATAGTTCTGGTCATTTTCTTTCTCCTCTGAGATTTTGATATCTATTTATCTTCTGAAACTACAGTACCTGTACAGTTTTATCTGCAAATAAGAAAACAAATGAGACATTTTGTGATAGATGGGACTCATCTTTCTTTTCTTTTGACCTTGCCTTCTGTTCTCAAATGTGTGATGATTTCTCATGGAAGAAATTTTAGTAAACTATAAAATACTATGCTACTAAATTTTAGTAAACTACAAAATACTATGCTACCAAATTTACTTTTACATTTTTTAAATGTTTATAGCATTTCTGCCACCAACCTACTGTTTATTAGCAAGTCATTTAAAATTCTCTGATGGTGTTTTCTTAATTGTCATATGAAGCTTATCATCTCTAGCTAACAGTAGAATTGGAAAGGCTAGTAGTAAAATAAAGTATGTAAAAGTATTCAGAAAAAATTTGTATAAAATAAATTGATATTTAATTAATTGTTAGTAATAGCGAAGACATTATTTTAATGTTGATAGTGTTGTTAAATTTAATACTAATCTTAATGGTATATATTCAAATGCACTTATATCTATCATATTGAAGCATCTAAATGTTACTATTTTATGTCAACCCTTAGTATATTGAAGACATATTCCAGCAGGATGAAGTTTCTTGAGGTAGACCTTTTATAGATTGTACTAATACCTCTGGTATGTACTTAGAAGAAAAGTTATACCATTTTGGCTGTCCTGAAAATGTATATCTCTATTATAATTGAAGTTTGAAGAACATAATTTTTAGAAGAAATACATGATGATAACAACTCTCCACCTTACTTCTCATTCTCTGTAATTACACCATCATATACACATTTGCTTAGGCCAAAACCCTAGGATTGATACTTCTTCTTCTATCTCTGTCCCTTAACACCACTTATTCCAAACAATGGTATGTACTTTCTGTGTTTCCTTTAAATACAGCGCAGTTTCCTTTCTTTTTCATTATTCTTCATCATAAAAATCTGTCTTGTGTCAACAGCCTCTACAGCACCCTGATGTAGAGTCCAAACTGATCTTCTTCCTTCCATTTTTCCTACCCAAAGTTAATTTTTTACAGTGCAACACATAATCTCTTCAAAATGTAGATTTGATCAGATCACTCCCCTGCTCATTGTAACATTTTAATAAATTGCTACTACAAACAGTTTTCTATGCTACACATGAACCACTGGTCCCATCTCTATCCTCAATCTAATTTTAGACTTTGCTTTCTGGTACCCTAAGACATGTGGGACTGTGTTTTGTCTCTTCAATTTAAATGATGAATTCTATTGTAGGAAGCTGTTTTCTTATATCTAAGAGACACTTTCTCCAAATTTTCATATTATTATCTCTTTATTATCTCAGTTCAAATGTCACTGTTTTAAACACTTCTTTTACTTGCTCCTTATAATTACTCTGTTTCAATTACTCTGTAGTATTTAATACACCACTTAAAATTACATAAAATTATTTATTTTTGTGTTTATGGCCCTAACCCCTGTAGCATGAAGTATGTCATTCTTGTTCATCAATGTATTTGATGTGCCTAGAACAGTGTGAGGCATATAGATAGGTAGTCCTTTAAAGGAGTTATTAAATTATTTCAGGTATCAGATTAGGTTACAATGAAGTAGAAATACAATCGCAGAACTAAAGTGATCTTAAACAACAAGGAGTAATTTCTTACTCTTCTTAACATGTCCATTTCAGATAAACTACAGGCTGTATCTTACATTGTCTAACTCCAGGAATCCAGTCCATTAGAAAAGCCACTAGGTTGACATTTTTCTGTCACTATGTCAGAGGGAAAAAGATCTCATTGGAAATTAAATGTTTCCATCTGGCAATGATTCACACCACTGCCTCTTACAATTAATTGACCTAAACTGGTCAGATGGCCCAAGCAAATACAAAGTAATAAATGGTAAAACACCATTGAATAGGAAGGCAGAGAGATGAAAATATTTGGTGACACAGCACAATAACTTTTACAGACTATAATAGATATTTGAAAGATTTACCAGTGCCACAGCCATAATCAGACATATTACAATGGTATCTGGAAAGATATTGCCAAATGTATCAGTAAATCTTTATCACTTAAAAAGTCGAGGATAGGTTACATGGAGCCAAGAGATAATATTTTTATTAATATTCTAATATTTTTATATTTTCTTCTAGCAAACAGATTTTCTCTTATGACCTGCTACTAATTTAAGAAGCAGAAAAAGTCTGGGAAGGTTGACAGCAAATTATCTACCTCTTAATACTGTTAGTTTAGATCTATTTTTGATCTTTTATAACCGAGTTTATTCTCATCTCTCTGTCATAATATTGTAGTCAGGACAAGATTGACAGAAATTTACTTTTGTGGTATAATGATTTGAACTTAGTTTGTAGACCTATAGCTGCCTTCATTATTATCAGATTCTGCTAATGTAATAATCTGCTGATTTACACAAAGGTAACAATCCATTGTTGACCATCTTTTTAAGGCAAATTAGTTACTGAGCAACTCCTTTTAAGAAAATTACATAACTTTTTTGAATTTTTTTACAATCTGCTTTAGAATAAAGATTATGAAAATGTCTACCTTTATGGAAATAAGTACTTATTATTTATATTTTAATCTAATTTCCTAAGAAGGTTAAATATAGGATAGATAAACGAAAGAAATATTGAGGCTGAGTCCATTTTAAGTGCCCTAATTATTATCCTGATGCCAATCAGTACTCATTTGAATGGAATTAAATTAATCCAGATTGCAGTGATAATTAAGTCCCTTGTCAGTACCTATTGAAGCTTCGGAAACTTTACCTTCTCATGAACAATAAAGTATGTGTCAGGAAACATCAGCAGAAAACTGAAAATGGGAGTTTGAACATGCACTAAAAAAAACTGGAAATTAACCCTACCTAATATTTTCAACTAAATATAAATCATTTAGCATTACATCATTTATTTTACAGACAATTAATTTCAAACAATGATAAATGTGTTTGATCTGTAATAAATCACTTATTCATAAAACAAGAGATGCCAGAATTTCAGCGGCCTAGAGAGGAGCTCAGTGAAATCTTAATGCTTTGTGAAATAACCATCTTGACTGGAAAATGGGCATTTAAAATTCCATTGTTATTCATAAAAAGGCATAGCTTGTATTCTATTCTAAACTACTCTCTGTTCTTAAAGCTAAATATTTTAAATTAGTGTCTCGGAGGATGTTTGCTGTTGTACCCAGATTCCTAATCTAAATTCTTCAAATATGAGAAGACTTCACTTTATAAGCTTTCATTCAGGTTTTTGCTAAAGTCTTTTCCATTAGATTTCATTGAAAAATACATTTTAAATGCTAGTATTTCAGTTTTCTCACAGCAAAAGAATAAATTATTCTCTCCCATTGTCTCTGTCAAGACATTTCTATAAATATATAATTAATCAAACATGTTGCAATTCTAGCTCATATACACATGTTTTTGAATATGCTACTTTTCCATCTCAAATGATTTTCAGTAATTAACTAAAATTCCTGTATGTTTATAAGTGTCTCATATGAGTGCTATAGGTATAAATAGTTTCATTAGTTCCAAAAGGACTTAAATACAACTTAGTGAGCAAAGAATTCCTCTTTACACTGAGTCAGATGGGTTTGTGTTGAAGTCATACATGTCTTTATCTTAAAACTGTGGCTAGCAAAAAACTTTACCTGCATGCAGTTAGTGTTACTCTAAACAACAAAGGTAATGATGTTTCCTGCAACACCATAAACCCTGCCTTTCTTGCTCATAAGCCAGATTGACATTCCTTCATTTATTCATTTATTCAACACATATATATTGAATACTTGTTCTGATGCTGGTGCTGCATTAGGCTCATGAGGGATGTCAAGAAACAAAACAGCCAAACATATTTTTGTCTCGTGTTGTTTATGCATACGGTAGATAGAAAAAGGACAAAAAAAGACTATATCATAAAAGTGAATTATATACTATAATAGGTGGGACTATTTATATTAAAAAAGTAGAGCATGTAAAGATTCTGGAGAGAAAATCTCCATTTTAAATTGGATTATCAGGGTTAACCTCATCTTTTGAAAATGGCATCTTTACAAATTTGAAGTTGGAAAGGGAGTCGACACAAGATATGTGGGAAATATAATTCCAGGTTAAGAGAGCAGTTAGCATAGACTGAAATTAAAGCATAAGAATATTAAGTCACAATGAAATTGAAAATAACCAATTCCAACATTTCAAATTATGAGACAGAAATATTTTAAAGTAAATATTTTTATAGAAAACATTTTTTGTATAGAGTTCCTGTAAAGAGTAATATAGTAGTCAATGAATAGAGATTTCATAATTTTCTATTATAAAGCAAAGGATAAAAATTATTTTTATATGTTCATTTCACTTCTTGTATAATAAAAAAGTAGATTAAATGCACATTTTTTTAAAAAAAGAACATGTTTTGTTCTAGTAAATACACTTTCTTTTTGACATTTCCCTGTTTTAGTTAATGATGTCACCATCCTTACAATTATTTATAGATCCAACATTGAAGTGATTATTTTGGGAACAGCCCTCTGAACAGTCATTCCCAAATAGTCAACTATAAAATTTCTAGATTTATTACCTGAAAACTTATCATTTTTGTCCTTTCTGTCTCTCATGTCTGAAATATTCTTGCCCTGAAAACTCTTTATGTAAAAATATCACCAAGCAATTGAAAATATAAGTCTAACACAGAATAGAGAACAAGCTTGGCTACCCATGGGAAGATGACAGAAAGTAGGAAGAGAGTGGTGAAGACAACGCACACTCATGCAAGCCTGTATGCTATAGAAATAGGCATGCAAACACAGGATTCCTTTCCGAAGAAGAGATTAAAATGCATATCAGGAAACAACAGTGGACTCTTGAGATATTAATTAACAATCAAGCTATATACACAAAAATAATGACAGTAAAATTAATTATATACATATGTTTAGAAATAGAACATTTTACTATATGTTAATAAAGTAAATTTAGAAACCAAAACAAAATGTTTCAGTGTACATCGAGGTAGAATAATATGCTTCATAGACGGAGATAAATGTTACATTATTTCCTCATGATTAACATATACATTTCATGGCTAAAATAATATATACAAATTAATAACTACCAATTTAATAAATGAACATTGATTAAAATGAACTTTTAAAGCTTCTCTGAAACATTGTAAATTCTACAGTATAAAGAATAATTGAGCGTTTTTTAAAGAAAAAATATATGAAGAATATTTTTTTCTAGGTCTCTACTCATTTTACTATATTTGAACCACAGGTAGTAAGTAATTACAGTCCTTGTTCTGGGAAATGAATGAGAGTAAAGTGAATTATGCAGAGACTATAAGCTATAACTCTAAATCTTTGTGAAATCTGCCACAATGTGTCAGAGAAAAAGTGCCGCTGAACGATTGTATTGATACCCACATTTTTTAAAACACTCTAACCTATAGGTTGATTGGGTAATAAATAGGAGGGTCATTTGGTTATATTTTCTATTTGAATTCTAGCAGATCCTTGTTAATAGGAGCCACGAAATGAAAAATACATACATATATCTATGCATATATACAGTAAACTAAAAGTATTTTGAGAAGAAATATGGGGAAAGTTATTTTATTTTACCCACCTTTGTTTCTCCTCTTGAAATTGTAAGATTGGTACATGTCATTTAATGACATGCCCTACGCTCAGAACCATGGCCTTTTTTTTTTGGCTTCGAGAACATTTAGCTGTGAATTGTATGTAATAGTGGGAGTTCTAACAGTTTGACAAGCTGTTGCTAAACCACCAAGGTGTTAAATATGTCAGCATGTCTTCTTTAACATCCTGCATCTCACTTTCTCTTTATCAAGATATACCTTATTGCTTTCGTATAGTTCAAGAAATCATTTACAGACTATTCTCCTTTTTCATTGACCACTCCACTCTTTTCATACATGACATAAGCTTACTGTAGCATATGTATATACAAAATGGAGATATGCACACACTAATTTGACACACAATTATATTTGTATTTAACTCACAACCTCTCTTTGAAATAATTAGGAGAGTGATTCTTAGGAGGAAAAAAATGATAGCTGGAGTCCTCAAAGTGATTTATATGTAATTGTAGAATTTTGGTTCTCAAGTTTGATGGCAGATGAGAATCACTTATGAATTTTAAAATACTGATACCAGCATTTAGTCACATATTTTGTAAAGCTGTCTATCTAGTGCCTAGATGTTAAAATACTAATGTATATAAATCTCACCAGAGAATAATAAGTTGAAGAATTTTAAATGGTGAAAAAATATGTGTTTATATTTTATAATTATTTTAAAGTATTTAAGATATGATATAACATGTGTATGGATGTAACACACATATGTGTATATGTCATATCTTTTAAAATTTTTAATGAAAGTCATATTTGGGGTAATCAATATATTTTAGCAGTTATTATTAAATTTATTACTTCTTACTATAAAAAAATTCCCAGTATTCTGTGTAAGGATACATTTATTTCAAAATTTATAAAACCAATTTAGTCTTTGTTCATCAAATCTAAGATATGTTGTTTTCTGTGATATAAAATTGAGATGGATATGATGAAATATGGTTTACAACTATAGTCACAAGATTACAAATTCTACTTATTATCCTACCTTTGTTTATGCAAATTCATAAGAACGTTGAACTTAGAAATGGGAGCTATCTGAATCAAGCACATTTGAAATGTCATTGCTAATCTCTCCCTGCCACAGTCCTCATCAACATTGACCTTCCTGATTGCTTGTTACAGCTTGACATAAATGCAGTGCAACAATCTCAGTGCTGTAATTGACCTTTAACCACAGTATAGTCATGATCCCTTTTAGAGATCTAATAATTCCATGGCACGAATATCATTCATTTGTTTCAATAATTGTTTCTGACATCTTGTATTGTGTGTATTTTTAAAATAGGTTGAACAAGAATAGCAAGCCTTGTATTTCATCCAAATGGTATTACTAAACTGTAATATTCTAATGAATTCTTTTAAAATAAAGTACATTTCATTTGTGCACAAAGGAGGAAATTGGGAAGCATTTGAACATCTCTGAAGATATCTTTTCTGCGTGTGGTAAGAACACTTAGCATAAGATCTACCCTCAACAAATATTTAACTGCACAATTCAGTATTGTTAACTATAGGCACATGTACAGAAGATCTCTAGAACTTAATCCTGTTGCAAAACTGCAATTTTATACTTCTGAATAGCCAGCCCAGCAACTGCCATTCTACTCTGTTTCTACGATTAGAGCATTTTTAGATTTCACATACAGGTCAGATCACACAGTTTCTGTCTTTTTCTGTCTGACTTATTTCACTTAGCATAATGTCCTCAAACTTCATCTATGTTGTTGCAAATGGCAGGATTTTCCTCCATTTTATGGCTGAAAAATATTTGTGTGTATGCGTAAAATATTATGTCTCTACTTAGCCATAGATTGTTTTTGTGCCTTGGCTATTGTTACTAATGCTGCAGTGAACATGGGAGTGCAGATATCTCGTTGATAATTTCTTTTATTAATAATTTGTGATTTTCAGTATATTTCTGAGTATTTTATTCTTCTTGATATTATTATAATTGGGATTATTTTTTTTTAATTTTCTTTTCAAATAGCTCATTTATAATTTATAGAAATGCCACTGATTTCTGTATGTTGATATTATATTGTGCATCTTTACTATCTTTGTTGATTAGTTCTAACAGTGTTTTTGGTTTCTTTGAGTTTTTGATATGTTAGATCATGTCACTAAATTTTACTTCTTCCTTTACTGTACAGACACATTCAACTTCTTTTTCCATATCTAATAGCTCTGGCTAGTACTTCTAGTGATGAGTAGAAGTAGAGAGAGTGGACATCCTTGGCTTTTTCCTAATCTTAGTAAAAGCTTTCAGGTGTTCTCTATTGAGTACGATGTGGGCTTTTGAACTTTACTATGTTGAAGTACATTCCTTCATTACCTAGTTTGAAATTTTTTTAATCACAAAAGAGTGTTAAATTTTGTTAAATAATATTTCTGTAATTTATTGAGATGGTGGCATATTTTTTATTATTCATTCTGTTAATGTGCTATATTGTATTAGTTAATTTATATATGACGAACCATCCTTTCATCCCAGAGATAAATCAACTTGGTCATGGTGTATAATCCTTTTAATGGGTATTAAATTCAGATTACTAGTATTGTGTTGAGAATTTGTACGCCTATATTTTTACTGATATTGGTCTGCATGCAGTCTTTTGCTTGTTTATTTGTTTGTTTTCTTGCAATGTTCTTGTATGGCTTTAGTAAATAAGTGATGTTGACCTCAAAATGACTTTGCACATGTCCCATCCTCTTCATTTTATAAAAGAGTTTGAGGAGAATCAGCCTTAATTCTAATTTAAATATTTGGTAAAATTCAAAAGTGAACTATCTGGTCCTGGTCTTTTCTTTGTTGAGGAGGTTTTGATTACAGACTCAATCTCCATACTGGTTGTAGGTCTATTCAAACTTTCTATTTCCTTATGATTTTGTCTTCATAGGATATGTCTTTCTAAAAATTTGTACATTTGTACATTTGTTATAGGTTATTCATTTCGTTGACGAATATTTGTTCATAATAGTCTCTCATAACTCAGTATTTGTGTTATTAGTTGTAATGTCTTCTCTTTCATTACTTATTTTGAGTCCTCTATGTTTTTCCTCAGTTTTCTAGCTATGGGTTTATTGATTTTGTATATCTTAAAAAAAAAAAAAAAACAGCTCTTACTTTTGTTTATTTTTTCTATTGTTTTTCTATTATCTATTTTTGAATTTATAATTGAATCTTTATTGCATCTTTTCTTCTGCTAACTTTGACCTTAATTTGTTCTTTTTTTTTCTGCCTACTTGAAGTGTAAATTAGTTGTTTGAGGTCTCTCTTTCTTTTTAAATGAGGATATAAATTGCAATAAACTTTCCTCGTAGTATAGTTTTTGCTGCATTCCATAAGTTTGATTTGTTGTGTTTTTGTTTTTATTAGTATCAAAATATTTTTTAATCTCCTTTTTAATTTCTTCTTTGACTATTGGTCATTCAAGAGTATGTTTAATTTCCACATTAATGTGAGTTTAACAGTTTTTCCTCTGCTATTAATTTCTAGTTTCATTTCATTGTGGTTGGCAAAGATACTTGGTGTGATATAGATCTTCTTACAATTGTTAAAAATGTTTTTTGTGATCTGATGTGATTTATCCTGGAGAGTGTTCTATAGACACCTGAGAAGAATGTGTATTCTGCTCTTTTGGGGAGGACAGTTCCAAATATGTCTGTTAGGTCCTAATGCTCTATAATGTTGTTCAAGTCCACAGTATGCTGATTGATTTTCTGTTTGGAAGTTCTATTCATTGTAAAAGTATCTATCAAAGTCTCCCACTATAATTGTATTTTTATCTATTTCTCCCTTCATTTCTGTCAATGTTTGCTTTATATATTTAGGTGCTGTGATGTTGGATGCATATATATTTATAACTGTTATATCCTTCTGATGAATTGACCATTTTATCATTATACAATGACCTCCTTTTCTCTTGTGACAATTTTTAATTTAAAGTGTATTTTTTCCTTTTATAAGTATGACCATCCCTGCTCTTTTTTTATTACCATTTATATAGAAAATATTTTTCCATTCCTTCACTTTCAGCCCATGTCTATCCTTAAAACTAAAATGGGCCTTTTATAGGCAGTGTGAAATTAGACTTTTTAAAAATCCATTTAGCCACTTTATTTCTTTTGATAGAAAAGTTTAATACACTTACTTTTAAAATAATTATTGATAGGAAAGGACTTGTTATTATCATTTTGTTCATATGTTTTTTTATCTATCTTGTACCTCTTTTGTATCTCTCTTCCTATATTGCTGTCATCCTTTGTATTTCATTGACTTTTTTGTAGTGACATGCTTGACTCTTTTCTCATTTTTCTTTGTATATATCCTTTGGCATTGTCTTTGTGGTTACCTTGAGGCTTACATAAGCTATCTTATGGTAATAGCATTCAATTTTAAGGTGATAACAACTGCAATCACATATAGATTGTCTCTCCTAGAAAAATCAGTATATTGGATATATGGTCAAGTTCTTTCCTTCATTCCCTAGGGAGAGACTGGGAGCTAGTAATACCCTCCTCATTATATGACACTGTGCCAGGAGTAGGGATTTTCACAAGAGGATGTCTCAAATTTTCTTACTGAATTCATTGTGGCTGGTTTCATAATTGCTCAAGATGCAGGGACCTCTCAAAAGATTTCTGGATTTCCTACGAAGAGAATTGATCTGTGTATAATTGTTGAATCAGTATGTCTATGGTGGAAAGAGAACCCAGGATTTTCTATATCACCATCTTGTTGGTGTTACTCTGAATATATCAAAACAATAACTGGTATTTATTCGGTTGTTACCTGAATTAAAGAAATTATACATTACATTTTATGAAATGTTGGATAAAATATTAAAATTCTCAATCTAATGACAGTGTGATTTACTTAGATAAAAGAATTAACATAATGCTTAATTATTTATAAATTCATTGGCAATCAGCTCAATTTTTCAGATTCATTTGCACTGTTCACCTAAATTCCAAAGCCTACCTTAAGAACTCTGTTTTACTTATCAAGTAATAATTCTCAATTACAAACTTGAATATGAGAGTTTGCTGCCACAGTCTTTACTATACTGATGTTATTAAATCTGGAGAGATATATTAATCAAAATATGTAGTATAGGTTATATTCAAAATTTATAATCACACAAGTATGAGCTATATACATTTACTATATGTATCTACTATACATATTTCCTCAGAGCTTACTATGTTTGTTTTAACCAAAGATTTAAAAAAATATGTATATCTTTGAATTAATTGGAGTCAATCTAAAAAGATCTACTAGTGTATCATTTAGAAAATAGTCTCAATATTGAAAGGAAGGCATGGAGGAAAAGAAAGTTCCCTTGATAAACATTTTTTTAAACAAAATATAAACAAACAAATACATAACTATGGAATAATTCTTTTTTGAATAGTGAGAAAAATTATGACTATGCATTCAACAACAGAGAGTCAAATTAACCTAATGCAAGAATAATTAGCTAACATCAGTATTAAAAAGATATAATTTAGGACTTCTGGTTTGTATTAGCCAAAGTTGTATTAATGAATGTTTTTGAGGTCTTTTATAACTTTCTTTGTCTCACAACAAGTCAATCAGTTGTTACTTTATGAAGTGAATTGAATTAGGTATTATTCATATTGGGATTTTAACTCTTATCTTTCTAAAATCAGTTTATTATTTTATAGTACATAATAAAGCATTTTATATTTTATAGCTTAGTATAAAATGTTTCAATATTATAAATATAAAAATTTCAAGTAATGCTCAATTAGTAAGACCTCGAGAAATAAATGTGACTCTCTCTCTCTCTCTCTCTCTCTCTCTCTCTCTCTCTATATATATATATATATATATATATATATATATATATATGTGTGTGTGTGTGTGTGTGTGTGTGTGTGTGTGCGCGCACACATACACACACACACCTATAGCTATATTTTGGTGTTGTTTTGGGGGATGGGACATTTAACAACATGTATTATATCTGCTTTTCTCTTCAAATTTTTTACCAGTTAAGTACATTTAAGAATTTATTCAAGCAACATATTTTAAACAGAAGATAGATTCTTATTCTACAATGTGTTATGCTGTGAGAACAGAACTGTCATGAAGTTTTGGTATTTTCATTGTATAGTCTTATATTTGTTTCTTAGCAAATTTTATCATCAAAATTTAAATAGCACTAGCTTAGTAAAAAGAAGTATCTGGTTAAGATTGCATTCAAATACTAAAATGTACAATATAAAAGAAGGAAATATTACATTTCCTTTAAGTAATGTGGGGCATCAATACTACTGATTACCAAATTTAATCAAATATTAATGGTATCCTATGTGGAAAAACTTTATAGACAATTTGCATAACTGAGGGAAAAATTATGTTTTCATCTTAATACATTAATATATATCTTAAACTACAGGTTTATATTAATTAGTTATCCTTTTTGTCAGCTGTGTTGGAAGTTTGTAATGCTTTTTAGGAAACGTGGTTCTAAAAATCTTCTCAGGTCTTCTACGGAAAAGTAAGCTCTACAAAACAGAGAATGGAGCATCAATCGAAAAATTCTCCATGCTGTTTCTGTAAAATGTTAATATCAACATCTCGGTCACAGGACTATTTTTAAGGTTAAATTGAATGATATATATAACTTTCAAACATAATTTAACATAATTTTTATATTCTTTAGCTGGAGATCCTTTGGTCTAGTCTTATAGGAACTCTGGCAAGGGTGACAGTATGGGATTGTGAGGCTAGGATCAGAGGGAGACATAAGATCTAGTTGTATGCAGACATAGAACTCTAAATGTTTGGGATGTAAGATGTCCAGTACCTTTTAAAAGTTATTTTCTTGCTGAATTATCTAGAGCTATTCTTTACCACTCACCCATCTTCTGGATATTACAACTGAGACAGATTATGTGGAGGGTGTCCCAGACACTCATGGAAGCTAACTTTGAATATCTCTTGAAAAACTGAAAGAGTACCTGGGAAGAGGTGTCAGTGGGATAGAGGAATAACTCTCAATGACAATCCTAGGAACTCTAAAGGTTGTTCTAGATGAAGAAGCTAGATATAAAATGTGTTTACTTACATGTTAAAACTCATAACAGACCTCAAAAATTACCTCCTCATTCTATTTGTCAAAATAATAGTTACTTGTATGAGCAAAGAATGTAATTGCAGTAGCAATTCTAGAAACATGACTCTCCTTTAATCTATTCATAATGTTCATTTATCAGATGACAAGACTGCTGACATAACTCAGTGTGACTATAATTTTAGGCATTTCAGATACGGATACATGACATCCGTTTGCCAGGTAAATGCCCATGAAATCAATCTTCCATGCTTTCTTTAAACCATTTATGCAAGTTATCACTTTATAAAACTATAATTTTTATGTTCACTTGTGTTCTAAATAAAATGCAGTCACTCCCTGAAGAACTGTTAGTTTTCAATTATAGCAATCTGCTTGAAGTTCAAACTACATACCAAACATACTGATAAGGTAATCTGTTTCTATTCTTTATATATATATATATATATATATATATATATATATATATATATATATTTGCTTTTCTATATCAACAATATTTAAATAATTGAAAAAGAAAAGAAAAAAAATTATTGAGATGCTCAAAGATAGTGAATAAGAGAATATCTGTGAATCTGGAAATGTATTATATAATAACACAGAGTCTGAAACACAGCTCTAGAAAATATCTTCCTCACAGAATGTGTCGTGAGAAGTTATGTAGGACAATTGCTTAGAAGTGTGCCTAGAATTTATTGAGTGCATTCACCAGTGATGGTGGCACAAAGTTGCTTTGCATTATTATATCTAATTTCAGAGGCATCTGTAGAGTAATATTTTTTATAATGTAGGTTATGATCTATTATTGGTTCATGGAGACAATTTAGTGAGTTGCAATCTCCATTAAAAAAATTGAAATAGAATAGACTGTAATTGAATAGAATAAAATACAATGTTTCATGAAATATAGATATTATTTCTTAAATATTTTATTTCTGATTATATCTCTATATCACAGGCATGTATGACATTTGCTTATAATATAAAATATTTTTCTTACTATATTCAAACATAGATGAAATTCACAAGTCTAAGTTAATTTGTCTAATGATTTAATCTTAGAAATATGTGATATTCTTTCTGAAACTTTATTCTCCTTAAAGAGAAATCATCTAATTTTATTTTGCAGAGTGTTTTTTCCTAATTAATCAATAATAAAATAAAAAGGTCAAGAAAAGGAAATAAAATTGAAGACACTTTTAACATATTTCCTTATTGGTTTATCTTGTACAGCAATGATTATTTTAAAAAAATAAACTAAGTAAATATTGGGAAAGACTAGCAGTGGAAATAAACCCTAAAATTTCATGGAAATTAAAAACTTTTCAGATATGCTTTGTTTTCCTCCCTCATCTGCTAAATTAGATTTTTAAAAGCTTATTTGAGTTTACAACCTATGTCGGTAACTTTTGTATGTTCCAAGCTACCTGTCTTAATCCTATTTTACTTACCTTCAAAATGAATATCATTAATAGAATATAAGAATGAAAGAGCTAGAGCTCAGTCGTTTAGGATCAACTTAATCACTTATATAGAGAAATAATCCTTTTGATTGTGCACTATAAATTAGATTATTGCTCTCTAAAAATATGTGTGGAAAAGAATGAGGAAAATATTACAAATCAATCTACATTGTAATACATCTAATAAAAATTTATGAACCTAAAAGTGATATAAAATATAGTTTTTAATTTAAAAACAAAGAACCTAAAACATGAACTGACTGAATTGTTTTAAAGTAACTTAGTTTCATATCATTAAAAAAAAACCGTTATTTAAAATAATACAATAAAACTCAGCACTCAACAACATAAAGATACCAGCACTTAATTCAAACTTTCCAGACATGCAAACAGTAGGAAATTATGGCCCACATACTTATCAAAAAATCATTAGACCAGACTAAGAAATGACAAAGATAATAGAACTAGTAGAAAATGACTTTGATAACTATTCTAAACATAATACTTTTTATGTACAAGAACATTGAGTAAACATGAAAAAGACAGACATAGAAGAGATAAAAATGCAGATAAAACAGAATGATGAAAACTGCAATATCTGAAATAAAAATATCACTGGTTACAAGCCATAGAGATTAGACAATACAAATATTAAGATCAATGGACTTGAAGATATAGTAATAAATGCTGTCTAAAATTAAGGACAAAAAAGAAAAAATAAATAGAGTAATCAGTGACCTTTGAGATAGAATCAAGCAGTCTAAAATATGGATGATTGGAGTCCCAGGAGAAAAGAAGGGAGAATAAAAAAGTTGAAAAAATTAATGCCTAGATATTTTTTACAATTTGATAAAAATCACTAACTCAGAGGTTTAAAATCTTGCACTCAAATCAGAATGCATCTAACAACAGCTCTTCTAAGGCACATCATAATCAAATTGAAGAAAATAAATGTTACTTAAAAAAAAAAA
>CM053507.1:12003036-12030715 GCA_028627145.1 Eidolon dupreanum
ATCTGCTAGTCTGTGTATTTAGAGAAACAAAATATCATTGCATTATAGTTGGTTCCATATAATATTTATCCACAAAAATTTCTGTAGCTTCTTAGTTGGAAAACTATTTTTTTAATTTTGTATTTTAGAATTTCCAACATTCAAACTTCATTGAGATTTCTGTAACAAAGTAAACAGGTGTTGAATGATGTAGGGAAGAAACAATAATTTTTCCTCTGCCCTTCTAGGTTCATGGCTGAGACTCTCTCCTACCCCCATAATAAAAACACATATTAATGGGAGAAAAACAAATAGGAGTTTAATAAATGTATACCTCCTGTATATATGGGAGAGATGAAAGAAAAGTAAGTTTGTGATATGGCCCAAACCACCACCTTAAATATCATCTCCAGCAAAAAACACAAGATGATGAGCAGGGGGAGCCAGTTATATGAGATTATGAGGCAAAGCACGATAACCAAATTATGGCTCTTATGCAGATTTAAGTCCAGTCCTCCTCCAATAATAGGTTTCTAGAGATGTGATCCTCTTTATCTTCTTGATACAGAAAGGGATACACACTTACAAATAAAGGTTTTCTTTATAAATGTAAAATTCTCTTACAAAAGTGTAATTTCTGGCTTTTTAGAGCTTTTCCTACATCTGCTCTTTCTTAAAAATAATCATCCTAAAATAATCCACATACCAAAGAGGTATATCTTTTGCAAAGGTGACAAATTCTGACCTCTTTCAGTAGAATAAAAGCTCATTTACAAAAATCAAGTGATTTTGTAAATCCTATAAATATACATCCCAACCTGTTCTGTTTTGGGTGGCAAAATTATGTTCAAAGACTAAGATTGTTTTGCCAGTATTTTATTTAATAAAATTTCACTGCCGAAATTATAATGATTTCACAAGCCATTAGCATACAGAATAATGCCTCTTAATAAGCTGATAAAAATTCACATACTCTAAAATCAATGATGGATTAATTACACTATTGTTCTAGGCAAGGGGAATAAAAGGAATAAAGTCCAAATTTAATTGAGCTGCACTTTTATATCAGTTGGTACTCTGGAGAGACGGTTTAGCCAACTGACAGTTGATGTCGAGCTGCTAGAGCAAAAAGTAAAAGTTTGTTTTGCTGTAGAACACCTCGCTAGGGATTGATGGCACCAGTGTTGATGGGCAAGCTGATCTCCTTTTCAAGGCCACTGCAAGGCTTTCAACACTGCAGGTAAAAGAGTCACCTTATCATGGCAGGAGCTAATGGCCCAAAAGTCTTCAAAGAGCTATTTAGGTCAGCAGAGTCACCTTTCTCTGGCCGAAATTCTCCAATAGTCCCAAAAATCTCTCACTATTTATAGTCTTAAATGTCCCCTTGCTCTAGTCTCTTCATTTTTTTTTTTTTTTAAATAAGTCCCCAGCTATGCCCCTCAGGAGCAGAGTTGCTGGGTGCTTATCAAGAATAACAGATGCAATGATTGCATCCTGACACACTGTACTTCACTTTCTATCAAAATAACTTTACTCTTAAAAACAAATTTATTTTTGTTATAAACAAGTGGATTTGAATTCATATCAAACAAATATAAAACACCACCTTTATTTTTCCTTTTGTAGAACTCTGATTCTACTAAACAGAACAAAAAAAATATATTTTTAAAATAGTTAATTATATAATTTTGTTACCGTTGGGGGCAGTTTGAACTCTAGCATCACCCCAGCAGCTTGGGGAGGAAGGTAACAATGTAGAAATATAGTTCGCTTTTTAACTTGGTTCTTCCCTGCTGACGCAGTAAAGAATTACAGGTCAGAGAGATTTCGAAAAAGTAAGACTTATTAAAGTACATTTTAGAAGGAGACTGGCTATGCTAAGGAAGGCTGTTGCCCTGTGGAATTTAGGAAGTGAAAAGAAAAAAAGATAGAGTACACTCCGAGGAAGGAGTGGGTTCTCAGAGAAGAGGGCTATAACAATGCAGAAGTGGGAAGGGCCGTGATGGGAAGTTACAAAGGTGTTCCTAAGTGATTGGCACGTGAGGTCATTTTGATTGACACTTGGCTGCTATATAGCATTTGCCTAGTGTGTGTGTGTGCTTACTCAGAATTCTACTAGACCAATGGGGTGTTCTTTAGGCGGTCTCTGGACTGGTTCTCCAATCCTTTGTTGCCCTGTTTCTCATGTCTGACTAGCTACCTAACAATTTGTTTTCATATCTGCTAAGACAATACAGCCTTCACTGTTTATAATACCAACAGGATGCTTTACTAATGAATGATCCTTGAGTGTTACTGAATACAATGAGAATCTAAAACTCTACCATACCACATACCATTTATAACATAATGAAGCTTGGTGATGGATATGAGAAAGTGCATTGATTTCCATTTGAGAACCGACTGATCTCACTTATATGCAAAACAATTAATTGTCAAACAATCAGTGTGCCCTGCATAATCTATTTCAACCACTAATGAAGCCTTTTTTGTGAGACCAATTTAACAGGGTAGCAGAACAATAAATGAATTTGAAATCAAGGGCCATCTATTTTACATGTGTGTAGAAGATAGCATCTTATTCTTTAACATTCCATGTGATTTTTTTTAAATTTATATTATAACTTTAAAAGCATTTTTTATTAAGAAGATTTGAGCATATTATAATGTAAGAGTTTTTCATTATGTAAATATTAATGAAACTTTTATATTATGAAGAGGTTGAGAATACAGAGAAAAATTAAAATTAGAGACCAGAAGCTTATAGCTATATATGGAAATAAAAATAAATAATTTAGATACACATGCAAATACATATTTACATATACATTATGAATTGATATGAGAAATATGTAGATAATACTCTGAGAACAGAGAGAAAAAACAATTCACTTGGGAAGAAAGTGAAGAATGAGAGATATAGAAAAGGAAATATTTGAGCTTAAACATTACATGCAAATTTTTCTAAGACAGTATAGTGTGTAGAGGATATTCAGGAAAGGAAGAGGATAATAAGTATGAGATTATAAATATAAGGAAAGTGCTTATTGTGTAAATACAATGATCTTAGTATGAAGATAGGTTTTATTGGACAATATGTAATGATAAACCAGTGTTGTATGACATGACAATAAATTTTGGCTTTATACCTATAAGCCATGTGGAAATATTGAAAGAAGGATACACACATGACTATTATATTTTCATATGCATCTATGAATGTGTTACATAGTCATATCTATTTATATATGTACATATATATACACACATATATATATACATATGTACTTGTTTTTTAACATTAGAATGATAAATATGATAGAAGCATGAATGATGAAATAAATGTGAGTATCCAGAATGAGTCACCCCAAAATGTGCCTCAGTGGTATGCAGATTGCTTCGAGCTAAAGGCAATTTCAGCTTCCTGTTCAAGAGATACTTTTGCTCCCCACTTTACATATCTAAACAAACTTAATTTAGGAAGCTGTCACAAGGTAAGAGTTACCACTAGAGATGACTTTTTACCTATCAATATGGCAGGACAAACTAATAATTACTGAACACGTGCTCTCTCTGTAGTGACCTACTGAAGCTTCAAGGTAAATTACATCATCTCTAACTCAGGATGTCTTATATACTTCAGTCTCCCTTTCCACTCTGAACCTCTTCTGCCTGTGGGGTCTCTAACTCATGTATTATGGGTTTCTATACATATGTATGTATTAAATTTGGTTATATTCTCTTGCTAATCTGTCTCATATCTATTTCACTGTTAAACTATCCTGAAGAACCTTGAGAGTGGAGGAGAGTTTGTTCTTCCCCCACAACTGTGCTGAGTTGTAAGGACATAACTAAGAAAATATGGTAAAGTCTTGATTTAAGACAGTGATAGTGGAAATAGTGGGAGAGGAAGAAATTTTCCTCTACCCTCTGTCAGGTGCTTTCAGCTGATCTAATAATTAAATCCACATGAGATAGATTAACAAGAGAAAATAACTAAATTTAATTACATATGTATATATTGGATTCTACATACAAGAGAGAGAAAGAGACCTCATATCCATGAGAGGTTCAAAGACAGAAAGTGTAAATGAAATATGTACGTCATTATGAGCTAAGGATGAGGTAAGAAACCATGAGGCTTCAGAGGGAAGGAGGGTCATTTGCAGGCTAAGAAGAACAGATATTCAGTAATAGAAGTTTATCTTACCCTATATATAGGTCACAAAAGTTATTTATAGTAAATATTCTTAATATGAGCAAGGCCCCTCATTTAAATCCCTTGAGGAGAATTGAAACTTTCTTGTGATCCTGTAGGATCTCCATTGCCTTTAAATCAAAATAATCCCTATACCACAGAAGATCTTGGGGTGACTTTTTCTGAACTACTACAGGATAAAGTATTGGACAAAATTTAAGAAGTATTTAGTTGAGACCTCTATCAATATTTGGTCATTGATTGAAGGGAAAATGAGAGAAATAGGAAGAAAATTTCTAGATCTGTTTATGTAATACATATCTATCTTTCTATCCTCTAACTTTCTTATTTACTTTCATGGGTTTTCAACTAGATTATATTTGTTATGAAGCAAACTACATATTTTTAATGTATTCATTAAATACATTTTGTGGAACATAAGCAAATCCTCTATTAGCATATATATTTACTATTTTGTAAAACAAACAAAAAAAGAAAAAAAACTGATTTTAAGAAAAAAGCACCAGAATGATTACAAATACATTTATTTACCACTTTTCTGGACTCTTGATAAATAATTATTTTATATGAAAATTATTAATTTTTAAATTATATTTAGTCTAATTTTTATTCTCATTAATAAATATTTGGAAGTTATATGTAGGGATAATAGTATTTTTAGTCAAAACTGTGTCACTATTTAATAGTTATATGTTCTTAAATAATATGACTTAAGACCACTTTACCCTTTCCACATTAAATAATGTAATGAAGTGAGTCATGGTTGAATAAATTTGAGGTAACAAATAAACTCATTAAGTGCTCACATTATATAATACAGAGTGAAATCTTCTACAGAATATAGTATTAGAACTTAAAATAAGTATTTGAGAGATAAATATTTGTAAATAAACCAAATACGATTTAGAATTGAAAATAAAGACAAGATGAATCCAAAGTTATTTTCAATTACCTAAAGAGTAGTTAAGAAGGAAATTTTTCCTAGGCTCTTAAAATGTGAAAAACAGATTATTTTCTTGGTGAAATTTCCTCATTTAGTCATTCAAAAATATAAATAAACATCTGTAAAGGACAAGTATCACAATAAAAAAAATCTAGTGTCCACATTTAATACAGATATAAGGAATTAAAATATATAAAAATATTTTTTTCTTAAAATGTAATGCAAAAAAACCAACAAGCTTTTAATTAGCACACATAGCACTATAAATATTTGAGATAGAAGGTAGAGTGTAAATTTCATCACAATTTTAATGGCTTGCTTCATGCAGAAGTTGACTGACTCCAAACTATCATTTAAAAAAGGCAAGGCAGTATTATTATTAATGCATAAAGAATTTATTTGTTTTGTTTTTGAAACAAAAACAATGCTATCTAATCCAAAAATAGTTTGGGGGGGTAGGACATTTGAGAATCTCACTGATGAAAAGACGTTTTATGATTACTTGGGTCCCAAGAGTGGAGCTGAGGATCTCATCTGGGCAGTCTTTATAGATGACTTTTATTCTTAACTCATCTGCTTTATTCTCTCTCCGGATCATTTTCCTCCCTCTAAATTGTAGAGCATTAAAGTCATTCAGTATTTATATAATAAACCTAGTCAATAACTGATTAGCACTGAGATTTCAATCTACTACTTGAACCAATTGCTTTGTCCAGAAGACTGAATATTTACATTTGTAAACAGGTCATTTCCCCATCGTCAGGAGAGACAGATTGGTGGCAGGGAATGAGTATACCGATTAAGAGGGAAAGGAGACAGTTGAGGGAAAAGCATCTCCCAAAAAATGAGGAATAAAGTGAGGATGAAAATCTAAAAGCAGTGAGGATCTATATAATGTCTAAAAAATATTTCACAGGAATGAACACCAAATAAGAACAATAAAAGTAACTTTGAAGAGTGCAGTGGTCAGGGTTAAGTTGCAAGGTACATGATACACCATAGGTAGGTGAAACAGAATAAGTATGTATTGGGTGTTAAATCACTCGCAGAATCTCTGAGAGGCATAAACAGATAGACTCAAAGTGAACTTCTAGCAGTCACTTCCAAAACTGTATTTGCTTCTCCCTTTGTCATGAGGAAGGAGCTGCCTTTTGAAATGAAAACCAGCCAATGCAGCTATCGTTTCTAAAACCACTTTCCCTGCTATTGTCCATGTCCATAAAATGGCCTTCTGCCTTGTTCTTTCTTGGATTACCACTAAGTGCGTTCAAGTTTTACTAACACTGGAACTCAATTCGCATTCAGCAGCCTAACTGCAAGGGATCTTCGAAATGCAGTTTATATTTCCAAACTTGGTAGCATCACTGTCTTCTCTTGGCATACTTCTTTTTAGTAGGCATCCTTTGGAAGACAAAAAGAGAGCTTGGATTAGATCCTGAATGAGCCCATCCATAAGATCTGCTATATTGGGGCATTTGATTCTCCCTTAACAAAGTAGCTTAAAAGTTTAATTTATAGATTAAATTATCTTTTCTTTAGAGAAGACTGGTTGCCCTGGCCTGTTTTTGTTGTTGTTGCCATTTTTTTTTTTTTTTAGTTTGGTCTTTAGAGATGGTAAAACGGCTTTCAGATTTTCTTTTGTACCATCTGTGTTTACGGCTATCAGATATTTCTTCTGTCTTAGAAAGAATATTCTATCATCACCAATTATTTATTTTCACAGTTAAAATTATATAGAATAAAATGCTTCTAAATATATATATGTATATATTTAATGTTAATGATCTATTACAATAATAAAAGGATCATTTCAGAATGTTTTTATAAACTACCGCATAATTCTTTGAGAGATTTTGAAAAACAAATTAAAGTATAAAACATATTTATGTGTATATTCTTTATCTAATAGTAGGGCCCAGAATTTTCATGAGATTGTTTAAGTGTGCCTTAGACTACCACAAATATTTAAAAATCACTGATAAACTGTATTTTTTATAGGAAATTATTCTATGTTTATATAAATCATGAAGATTTATAAGTATGAAATGTAAAAAGAATTTTTCTTGTTCACTCTCACTAATAAAAATATAAAAAAGCTATAAATATTTTGATTTAAAAAATAAATTCAAAAATAGATTTAAAATGATTTAATTTCAGTAAAATTTACACAAAAGTTATATTTGACCAAAGGTTAGGGGAAAAATCAGTACCATAAAGCTGATAATTGTATTTAATGAATATTTTTAGATTATACATTTCTAAGTTTGCAAATCAACAGGAACAATATTATTTTATCATTGAATCAAGATAGTCATCATCTTTTACATTAATTTGTCAAGAAATTATGCAGATATTTGGCTGAGTTCTTATTTCTTTTCACAAAACATTGATGGATACTTAGTGCAAAAAGACAATATTACAATTATACTAGTGATTGTAATTATCTCCTTTTATATTAACATTTATTATAATGACATATCAAACAATATGAATGTGCATATATATAATGCACACATATAAGAAACATGGATAAATTTATTTAAAAAAAGCAAAAATAACCTTTTTTTTAAGTCACCAAATTAAAATTTCTTTAGCCCAAATTCTGAACTCTAACTGGAGCAAAACAGCCAGGTTCTTTTTTTCTACACACACACACACACACACACACAAAAAAAAATATATATATATATATATATATATATATATATACACACCTTTAACAATAATGTAATTTCACTTTAAAAGGTAAAATAACTTTCTTCTTTTAAAAAATATTACATGTAATATTTCAAAATGTCAACATAGCTAAGCAATATTTAATGTTGTGTCAAGTAGTGGTTCTATTTTGCTAATCTTACATCTCTTTTTCTTAATAGACTGTTTTCTATTCTAGGTATATCAGACAAGATGCTTTAATTTTACTTAGTATACATGATAAAAATTTTAAAAAGTGGCCTTTAATGGGTTGTGTAAGTTCTGAACTAACACTGTAGTGATCAGGTGTAATGAAAGAAGAAGCAATTTTGGAAATTGAAATTGAAAAGTTAATAGGAATTTTGAACTTTAAATTTTTCTATATTTCTAGTTGGTACATCCTGTACCTTTGGTTCATCTGTTTATGTTACATTTCAAAGTAGAAAGATAAGAATATAGTAGGACATGATAAATATTTCTAGTAAAATTTTTCCTATTGTTACCTATAAAACAATTTGTAATAATTTTACATGGTATCAATGCATTCAAATAATTTATTTTCTTTATATAATTTTTATTGTTTTTAAATATTGAGACAATAATTTATTTTTAAAAATCTGAATGTTAGGTATTATATAAATAAATATAATTTAGATAAAGCATAGTTTGTTGAACTCAAACCTTTTGATGTTTTCTATTAGAAAATTTATCTTTGTGCTATGTGCTAAGTCTATATTATGGCATAGTGTTTTCTTATAAATATTTGAACACATGATTAACACATGCCAAATGTATTGTATAGAAGCCATTTTAGCAGAAATTAATGTTATCATATAAATGACAAAAATCATAACACAACTGATAAATAAATCAACATAATATATGGTGTAATATTAAGATTGATACAGTCCTTAAAAAACAATGACACATCAAAATTTTATGAGTGATACATAACTCTTTACACCCAGATCACAACCTTTCCATATTTCTTAGAAAATTATGACAAAGACCATTAAAATTTTTATTTTGAATATATGAACTATATGAATATTTATGAAGTCCAAACTATAAATTCACAATTCATTTGTTATCATTTTAAGAGGTCTTTTTTTTTTTTCCTCTGCATTCACTCACTACTGAGTCAATTATATTAAGAATTATTTTGAGCTTTGACCTGGAATACATTTAACCCTTTGGAAAGTAAAGCAGACATGGAAATATAGAAGTTGAAGAAAATGTAAGATGATTCTAGAGCTTAAATTAGAGAATATAACAGAGATCGAATGTCTATCATACTGCAGGAATCTTCATGAAGTTTATCTCATTCAATCTGTAGTATATTCATTTGAAAGCTACTATGTGCTATCTAGATCTCAGGAAACAAAATGAAAGTAAGAAGCTATTTACAGTTGTTTTAATCTATACAAAGATTATCGAGGAAACTGACGCAACCTACCAGGCTAATTGTACAAGTAAATTACAGAGATTGGAAAACAGTTTATATGAACATTTAGGATGGGAGCAGTCCCAATCTGGTATTGTATTGTAGGAAATTAGAATAATAAGGGCAAGACAGAATAATACTGAGGTTGCAGTACTTTATGAGATTTTAGAATCTACCTAAATCTAAAATTAAGAAATAAGTCTTCATTGGTACATAATCTATTTAACAGGAATTATCACTATTATAGTTTTTTTCACAATGGGCTAACATATATTCCTTCAGTGGCCAGCAATATTACCCATTATTACAATAATATTAATTATAATACACGCCACATTCTGCAGTTCGGATACTATTTATTAATATACTAAATATTTTGTCTTTCATTGTGTTTATTATTTCCAATTACTAAAAAAGGATTATTACCAATATTTTACAGATGTAGATGCTGATGGTCAGAGATGTTGCTCAAAATCTTATACCTGTTTTTTTCCATTTATGGAGAAATTGAAACTTAGCCCTATTATGTCTGGTCATAACATCTGCACATCTTTTCCTGTTCATACCAGACTACATTCCAGGGAGTCTCTCCAGTGAGTTTTCTTGTTTGAAGAAAACTAAGACAAGAAGTGACAAAAATGCATTTTAGTGCATAGCTTTAATTAAGTTAAACCCAAGACAGACAGACACACACATACACACACACACACACACACACACACACACACACACACACACAACTTCTAGAGAAAGAAATCAAAATAATTATTAAAAATGGCATGGTGAATCATTAATAAGAACATTACATCTTATATTTAAAGAGTATTAGCTATTACCTTGTTAACATCCCACTTTTCTCTATAAGAAAGGGTAATATTAATAATGTTTCATTATAAGCTAACTATTCAACCTCCCTTTAAATGTATTTTGATAGGAAAAAGAGAATTCGTATTTAAACATAGGCAAAGTATTTAGCTTGCATTACATTTCATAAGTAGTTAAACTTTTAAATAGATATAATGAAATATTTATTTTCAAATAAAGTACTATGAGGTGAGAATAATGTCACATTTCATTAGATAACTAGAAAATGGAAGCCATATAAACTATTTTGATGTATTAAAGTTTACATGTGGATCAAAAACTACTTAAGTCTCCAGAAAGTAGCAAGAGTTAAATCTGGTTCAAAAATGTGAACCATTTAGAGGAGGTGTACAAAATTATAAATAATAGCAGGAACAATGAACTAGTGGTTACCAGAGGGAAGGGGGGAGAGGGGAGGTGGACAGGTAAAAAAATTTTAAATAATTTCTTCAATTAAAATAAATAAATTAAGGGGTGGTTCCATAGAATAGTGCTTAGTATGTGTGCTTTCCATGCAGAAGGTTCTGGGTTTGAACCCCAGTAGATCTATGGCTCATACCCCGGGTACATGAGGCCCTCCAAGTGTGTACCAGGCACTGGGTGTGCACCGCAAGTATGTGGGAGGATATGACTTGCCCTCAGAGATCCAGTTCTTAAGAGGAGACGGCAATATCCATAGGTCAGGGGTGGAAGGGGGGGTGGAATTAAAAAAATAAACAAATAAAATTAATTAATTAATTAATTAATGTCAGGTTGTTCATAACATTTATTGCAAAAATAAAACTTTAAAATAACTACTTCTGTAGTTCGTTTTTATAATCTTGGACACATGTATTCATTTATTTTTAACAGATTTGTTGAGATATATATAATAAAGTTCAAATAGTTTAACTTGATTCTTTTGAATATGTATCCCATCATTTCTTCAAAACATTCCTCTTTGCCCATTGAGTTGTCTTTGTAGCCTTGTTAAAAATAAATGATTATGTTGCAAATATTTATTGAAAAATTCCCTGAAAAGGTATAAATACATTTCTAGAATTTTATGGTCTTTTTGTAAAGCAGTATCTTGAGCAAAAAAGACTGATACAATTTGGCAACTTAAAAAAGGAGAATTATAAAAACAGTAACAGCATGCATATTAAAAACAGAATCCTACAACTAGCTAAAAAAAAAAGTGCAAAAACCTGAATGTGTAAGAGAATGTGTCATGTTCAGGAACAAGGTTTTATATGTTGCTGGAAGATAGCGCTTTATTTCTGAAGGGTAAATCCTAAGAAACAGACAACTAAAACATGATGCTTTTTGGATGCCAGTCTAAGGAATTCAATTTCATTCTTTAAGTAATGGGAAAGCACTATCAACACTAGCAGAAATGTGACATCATGGGCTGCCTGTCATAGAAAGATCGCTTTAAGGTTGGCTAAGAGGATGATGAAATCTTAAGTCTGATTTTGCAATGACAGCTGCAAGAGATGAAGAGGTACAAATTACTAAAAAAATACTAATAGTGTTATTCAATTCATCTCTATCCTTACCAATCTCCTGTTTACTTGTTTTATCAGTTAATGAGAAAGAAGTACTGAAGTCTCCAACTAAAATAGTGAATCCATCTATTTCTCCAAATAATTTCTTCAGATTTTCTTCCACATATTTTGAAGCTTTGTTATTAGATGTAAATATATATAAATTTTTTATGTTCCTCACAAATAATTGAGGATTATTCTATTTTTTCTTTTAGTTATGTCAATATTCTGTTTGTTTTATTTTATATTAAAAATTTTAGTTGGAAACATATACTTCAACGATTCTTTAATCTTTTTTATTATTATTGAAGCACCTTTATCATCATGTTCCAATCTCTCTTTACTCCTACCTACATTCTATGTTTAGATACCTATATTGTCTGATATTAATGTAATTTCTCCAGCTTTCCTGTGAAGAGAGGTTGTATAGAGTAACACATTCTATTACTTTCATTTTTATCTAACTATCTAACTATGACTTTATATTAAACAAATATTTCTTTAACTTAGTATATAATTTTCTTGCTAACTTATCCAGTCTAAAAATCTCTGACTTGTAATTGTATGTCTATCATTTAGACTTAGTAGAATTTTGAATATGATTGTGTTTAAGTCTATTATATTGATATGTGATGTTTTCATATTGTCTCTTCGGTTTTTTAATTCTTTTATCTACTTTGTCTTTTCTAGATGAATTGAGTAGTTTCATACTTTATGTAATCTCTACTGAAGCCTTATTAATTATAGCCCTTTTTATTTTAATTTGCATTTTATATTTATGCTTGCTTAAGGTTTATAATGTGTATCTTTAACTTACACATTCTGTCTTGCTGTATTATTGTACTACCTCACATATAGCATAAATGTCTTATGATATTATATTTCTACCTCTCCTGTGATTCTTTGTATAATAGTGGTTATACAACTTACTTCTAAGTAAATTCTAAACTTCACAATGTATTGTAATTATTTTTGCTTTAAGCAATTTGTTTTAATTGTCTATTAAGGAAATTTATTAATGAAAATAATTATTGCTTGTTTTAATTAAGTTACATATTTACTATAATGGAGCTCTTTTTTGCTTTGCATTGATTCAGGTGTCCATACAGTACCATTTTCCTTTAGCCTGATGGCCTTTGTTTAATATGACATAACATGGGTCTGGCTGCAAAAAGTTCTCTAAGCTCTGTTTCTGAAAAAAAAAAAAAAAAAAGTCTTAGACTTAGTTGGAGAATGTTTGGTCATTTGCCACAGTGTTTAGTCTGTCTTGACACTGACCTATATATTCCGATTTTCTACCATCATCATCTGAACCTATATTTATATCATTATTAAAAGGCTTACATTGTTTTGTTTTTTTTTAATTTTGAAATTATTAGATTGACAGGAGGTCACAAAGAAATGTACAGGGAAATCATGTATACTCTTCACCTATTTCCCTCAATATTGACAGCTTGATAACTATAACACAATGAAAAAACTAGAAAATTGAAATTGATACAAACTGATAATCTTATTCAGATTACCTTATTTATTCATGCATCATTTGTGTATGTGGCATATGTGTGTGCATAGGTGTCTGTGTAATTCAAGCTTTTATATCACATACATAGGGTCATAGAACCATCTCCACAATTAAGATACAGGACTCTTCCATCACCATGAGGCTCCTCATGCTACCCTTTTATAGCCACAGTCACCACTACCTCTCTCTATCTCTAAACCCTGTAAAATATTAATATCTTCTTTAGCTCCACAGTTTTGTTATTTCAAGAATGTTATGGAAGGGCAATCACACAGCATTTAATGTTTTAATATGCAGTATATTTTTTTCACTCAGCATAATGTTGCTGATACCTATCCAAGTCATGAGTATTGATAGTTTGTGCATTTTTATTGCTGAGTAATATTGCATGGCATGCCTACAGAAGTTTGTTTAATTTACCCTTTTGAGAGATATTTGACTCATTGCCAATGTTTGACTATTACAAATAAAGCTACCATGAACTTTTGTATATGGTTTTTATGTAGACATAGTTTTTATTTTTCTGGGATAAATGCCCAAGATTGCAATTGCTGGGTCATATGGTAGGTAAATTTTCATTTTAGAAGACACTGACAAATAGTTTCCTAGATTGGTGTTACTGTTTTCTAATTCAACCACAAATTTATGAGTGATCCAGTTTCACCAAATCCTCATCATTGATATTATCAAAAATTTAAGCCATTTTATAGGTGTGTATTGGCATCTGATTTTAATTTACATATATCTAATGATAAATGCTGTTGAACATCTTTTTCTATTTTTATATGCCATCTGTATATCCTCTTTAGTGAAAAATCTCATATTTTTTGCTCATTTAATAATCAGATCTTTTTAAATGTTAAGTATTGAGAGTTCTTTAAATATAATTTTTAAATTTTATTTTTATCTGTATCTTCTCTATTTTATTTTTTCTTGCCTTTTTTAGATTCCTTAGACATTTTAAAGATTGTCTTGATTTATTTAGAGTATTTTCAAATATATTACTTTTTATAATGTCATTAATGGTTGCTTTATATATTGTATATATGTATTTATGTGTAATATCATAACCTATAGTATACTATATAGCATATTATTTTAATACTTCAAGTGAAGTATTGAACTCTTCCTTTAATTTAGGTCCCTTTAACTTCCTCATTAAAAAAAAATATTTCCTTAAATATTTCCTCTATTTATATTGCATTTCCACAGTTAATTTTTTTGCCTTAAAGACCTAATATAGTTTAAAAAACCTCATAAGAAAACTTTATTATATTTACCTCTACTTTTGATTATTCCACTGTTCTTCTTTTCTTCCAAAGTTCTAAGCCTCCTCTGTTATCATTTATTTTTTGTTTTGAAAGGTTCCTATAGTCATTATTAATGACAGATCTCCTGGCAACAATCCTCTCTTTCTCTTTCTCCCCACCCCTTAGTTTGGGAAAGATTTGGTTTTTCATTTATTCCTGAAGAATATTTTTTTTCTGGATATAGGTAAGGTGTCATTATTCTCTTGCTGTTTTATCTTTGTCTTTACTTTTTAAAATTTTAATGGTAACATTACACAGAATGGATTTCTTTGGTCTTATTCTGCATAGATTTTCTCAGGTTCATAAATCTCTAAGTTTATATCTTTGCCAAATATGGTGAGTTTTCAGCTCTTATATCTTTTAGTAACTCTGCAGCTTCACTTTTTTCTCTTGCCATCCTAGCATGCCACTAATACAAACAATAGAATGTTAGATTTATTGTTATAGTTTCACACATCTCTGAGACTCTATTCTTTCTTTTTTTAAAAAATCTATTTTCTCTCTGTTGTTCAAACTGAGTAAATTCCATTGATCTATCTTCAAAGGTTCACTAATTCTGTCTTCTGTCATCTCTACTCTACTATTCAGTGAGACTTTTTAAAAATTTTCTGTTACCTTATTTTTTAGTTCTAAAATTTATGTTTAATTTTTTTTTGTAAATTTTAATTACTTTGCAAATATTTTCTACATTTTCACATGTTTTTCAATGAAATTTATAATTTCTCATTGGCAATTTTATCATGGCTTCTTTAAGATATTTTTCATATAGTTCCAATACCTGATTCATCAGATTCATTTCAGTTTGGGCACCAGTTGATTACTTATTCTCATACTATTTTTTATTTAATGGTTCTTGGTATGACAAGTGGCTCTTTATAACATCCTTGATATTTTAGAATTATGTTAAGAGCCTGGATCCTAGGTAAATCTTAGTAGATGGTCTTCCTGATCAGGTTTAATGTATAGGTTCTGGAATATTTTTGTAGGCTGTAATTCTAATTTAATGTTCTGAGGTCTGGCAATGCTTTTCTGGTCTTTTTTTGTTCTTGGGGCTTCCCTGGAGCACCTGCTATGTCCAGAATAGTTCCATCTCTGTTGTTAACAAGGTACTTTCCTTGACTACCAGATGTTGTTAGGTAGAAAAGAAGGTAGATGCTGGATTTGCAGAATACACAGCATGTCCCTTGGCCTGTTCTCCAGACACTGGGTTCCTACAGCTATTTACTATATCTCTGTCAGTGCCTTGAGGAGAGGAAAGTAACTATTCGAGTTGTCTCCTAACATGGAGAAGGAGGAACATGTGGCTCATGTGGTCTTCTACTTGGATGGATGGACAGGAGTATCTGTAGGTAACGATGTCATTGGGTGGAGGGTCTGGGACACTGGGCCTGGTTCACTTTTTGCTGCTAGATAGATGTTTGGAAGATTCTGGACCTGAGTTGGTCGCCAATGCCATGGGATGGAGGGTCAGAAGACACTAGACCTTGTGATGATAATTCAGGTTGAGTCTGGGGTACCTGCCTATTTCTGTCCATTATAGAACAAAGTACGGTTATCCCACCTGGGGTCAGTGGCTTTGTGGTGGGCATGGGTCAGGTGTATTGGGTGGAATATAAGTTGCTATATCTTGTCACTGGTGATGCTGCCTGCCACTGAGAACATATGAGAGCTGCCGTGGCCGTCTATTATGGGGCAGAGGATGGTTTGGCCAACTTAGTCTCCACTGAGTCTACAGATGCAAAATGATGGATTCTAGTATTTCTAGTGGATGTGGAGTGAATGAGGACCCATCTTGACCCATCTAATGTTGCCTCTGAGTCACCTCTGCTGGCGGCTGTAGTATATGGAGGTAGGTCAGCCTAGCCAGGTTCTGCTGGTACCAGTCTGTGGGAAGATCAGACACACAGCTATCACTGGATCTGATCATAAGACGCATTCCCTTTTTAGATCTCCATTAGGCTTTTTAAATTCTGATACTTAAGCAAAAGAGATTTTTTTTTCTGGTAATAATTTAAAAAATAATTATAATTGACATACAATATTATATTAGTTTCAGGTGTACAACATAGTGATTAGCCTTATGAAGTGATATATACCATATAAACCTTATGGAGTAATCACATCTATAAGTCTAGTACCCATCTGACACTATATACATTTATTACAATATTATTGACTGTATTTGCTATGCTGTACTTTGCATCATTCTATGACTACTTTGTAACTACCAATTTGTCTTTCTTAGTCATTTCTCCTTTTTCACCCAGTCCCACAACCCCCATTTCCATCTGGCAACCATAGAAAAATTCTCTATCTATGAATTTCTTTCTGTTTTGTTGTTTTAGATTTCATATATGAGTGAAACCATATATTTGCCTTTCTCTGTCTGACTATCTATGTTATTGCAGATGGCAAGACTTCATTTTTTCTTATGGCTGAGTAATATTCCATTGTATACACATACCACCACTTTGTTCATTCATCTATCGATAGTACGTTGCTTCCATATCTTGGATATTGCAAATAATGCTGCAATGAATATAGGAGTGCATATGTCTTTTTAAATTAGTGCTTGGAGTTTCTTCAGATAAATACCTAGAAATGGAATTGCTAGGTCCTTCTTTGTTCTTTTTACTGACTTTGTTTTAAAATTTATTTTGTCTGATATAAATATTGCTACCCCAGCTTTTTGTTTGTTTGTTTCCATTTTCATGAAATATTATTTTCCTTTACTTTTAGTCTGTATGTGATTTTCAATCTGAAGTAAGTCTCTTAAAGGCAGCATATGTAATGGTTTTATTTTCTTATCCATTCTTTTCTTTTGATTAGAGCATTTAATCCATTTACATTTAAAGTAATTGTGTTAGATATGTAGTTATTGACATTTTTTTATTCATATTTTTGATCCTCCTACTTCTCCTCTCTCTCAGTTTCTTTAACACTTTTGCAATACTGGTTTAGTGGAGATGAACTCCTTTACCTTTTTCTTGTCTGGGAAGCTCTTTATCTCACCTACAATTTAAATCGATAGCTTTGTTGGATTGAGTAGTCTTGGTTGTAGATTCCTGCTTTTTATCACTTTAAATCAGTATGTCATGCCAACTCCTTCTGACCTGCAAAGTTTCTGTTGAGAAATCACCTGACAGTCTTATGGGAACTCCCTTGTAGATAGCTAACTACTTTTCTCTTGCCACTTTTAAGATTCTCTCTGTGTCTTTAAACTTTCACATTTTAATTATGACGTGTCTTGATATGAATCTGTTTGGGTTTATCTTGTTTGGGATTCTCTGCACTTCCTGAGCTTATCTGTCTATTTCCTTCACCAGGTTGGGGAAGTTTTCCATCATTATTTCTTCAAATAGGTCTTCAATCCCTTGCTCTCTCTCGTCTTCCGGTACCCCTATGATATGAATTTCCGTATGCCTGTTTTTGGCCCACAGTCCTTTAAACTATCCTCATTTTTTCTTCTTTTTTTCTTCTGTTTCAATTGGGTATTTTCTGCTACCTTGCCTTCCAGATCGCTGATTTAATCCTCTGCTTCATCTAATCTGATGATGATTACTTTTAGTGTATCCTTCATTATAATTATTGTATTCTTTATTTCTAAGTGGTTCTTTTTAATGGTTTCTATATTCTTTTTCTCATGTTTACTGTCTCCTTATTAAAATTCTCCCTAAATTCCTTGATGATCCTTATAACCAGTGTTTTGAATTCTTTATTTGATAGATTGCTTGCCTCCATTTATTCTTCCTGGAGATTTCTCTTGTTTCCTTTCATTTGGAACATTTTTCTTTATCACCTCATTTTGGCTGCCTTTCTTTTTCTGTATACTGTTTCTGTCTTCCAGTTTTAGTATAGTGGCCTGTGTAGTAGGTGTCCTATGGAGCCCATGGGCACAGTCTCTGAGGTTACCTGAGCTGGGTGCTCCAAGTATATTCCTTGTTTGGGTTGTATGTACCCTTCTGTTGTAGTTGAGCCTTGATTGCTGTTAGCACATCAATGGAAGGGATTGATCCTCAGGTTGATTGGCTGTGAGGACTGGCTCTGACTATAATGGCGAAGCTGACCCGATATAACAGGATTTGCCTTGGTAGGACTCTGGTGCCTGATGAGTATGAGTCTGTTTTTTGGGTGAGTCATTCGTGGAGGTGGTTGGGTGATGCTCTTGTGTGTTCTGAAGCTGATCATCAGGTATTTTGGTTCAAGGACTTCTTAGGAGGGGTTTTGGTGCAGATCAAGATTTGCCATTGCCTATGGCCCTGCCTGGGGCCACTTGGTATAGGCTACAAAGCATTGCTGTTTGTGTTGAACTTGGGACAGGCTAAGCTGTGAACTTAGGCTACTGCTGCTAGTGCTGGGCTTGAGGCCAGATGCTGCTTGTTTGGGGTTTGTGGATCTTTGCGAGATTTTGGAAAAGTTTCCTTCAGAAGCCAGGACAGGCCATTTATATGGAAAAGCCAATTTAAGAGACTTGGGTGGACTCAGGTTTTAGGGACTCATGTATTAGCCATGTTGATAGAAACTCAGAAATGGTGCCTACAGGCTGAGTGATGGCTACTGCTAGCACTTCCGTCTGGCAGAAAGCTGCTCCTCTAGCCCTCACCCTGAAGCCAGACAATTCAGTTCTTCCTTGTATGTCCTTGGCACCTTTCGAGCTGCTCCCTGGGGCTGGAGCTCAGACCAAGTGTGTCCGTAAACAGACTTACCTTTAAAAGCAACCCCTGAGACTCCAGCAGCCCTCTGTCTCATTCAACTACAATATCTGCTGGTTTTCACAGATGGAAGTTGTGGAGAGTTTCCTTCTGGACACTGGAACTTTGGGCTGGGCGCTTGGTGTGGGCTTGGTACCCCTCACTCTCCTCACACAGCTGAGATAACCCTCTTGATTTTTAACAACCATATGAGGGTGTGAGATCAGCCCATTCAGATCTTCACCCCTCTTACCAGTCAGTGTCAACATGGCTTCTTCTATATATCCTTAGTTATAGGACTTTTGTTCGTCAAGTCTTCAGGCAGTTCTCAATTATCGTTCTTTCATAGTTTAGTTGTAATTTTAATGTCTGTCTTTTCTTGATTTTGTTACATTTGTTTGTTTTAATTTATGTATTATGATATAATTGATATATAACATTATATAAGTTTAAGGGGCACAACACATTGATTTAATATATTTATACTTTATAATATAATTACCAACATAGTGTAAGCTAACACATCTATCATGTCACATAATTATCACTTTTTGCTGTTGCTGCTGTTGCTAAGGGGACAATTAAGGTCTAGTGTCTTAGCAACTTTGAATTTTATAATACAGTATTATTGTCTATATCACTATGCTGTGGATTAGAGCTCTAGGACTTATTTATCAAGTAGTTTCTACTTTGTACCCTTAAACAGTATATTTTCCATTTCCCCAACCCTCAGCTTCTGGTAGCTAGCATTCTAGTTGTATTTATGAACTTAGCATTTTTAGCTATATGTGTGAAATCATACAATATTTGTTTTTCTGTGTCTGACTTACTTCATTTGGCATAATGTCCTCATGTTTTATTCATGTTGTCACAAATGGCAGGTTTTCCTTCTTTCTAATGGCTACATATTATTTTATTGGGTATATATGTGTATGTATGGACACACACACACACACACACACAAACACACACCCCACATCTTCCTTATCCATTCATCTATTGATGAACCCTTAAGTTGTTTTCATATCTTGGATATTGTGAATAATTCTGCAATACACATGAGAATGCAGATATCAATTTAATATCCTCTTTTTATTTCCTTTGGCTATATACTGAGGAGAGAAATAGATACATCAAATGGTAGTACTAATTTAATATTTGGAGGACCTCTGTACTGTTTTCCATAGTGGCTGAACCAATTTACATCCCCACCAACAGTGCATAAACGTTCCCTTATTTTCATATCCTAGCCAACACTTATCTCTTTTTGATAGTCATTCCAACAGTTGTGAAGTTATATCTTCTGGTTTTGATTAGTATTCCCTAATGATTAGTAATGTTGACCATTTTTTCATGTTCCTGTTGACCATTTGGATATCTTATTTGGAAAAAAAAATTATTTAGTTCTCTGACCATCTTTAAAACAATTTTTTAAAATGTTACTAAGCTGTATGAGCTTTTTAAAATATTTTTTGAATTTTAATCCCATTCTGTATGTTGCCTTTTCATTTTGTTGATTGTTTCTTTTGCTTTGCAGACGATTTTTTTAGTTTGATATAGTCCCACTTATTGATTTTTCTCTTTCTTGCTTGTGTTTTGATGTTAAATACAAAAATTATTGCTCAGACTTATGCCAGACAATGTTTTCTTCTTGGAGTTTTGTGGTACCAGGTCTTATAGTTTTGATGTTGTTGTTTTAGGGGTTTTTTTTGTTTGTTTGTTTGTTCTATTTTGTTTTGTTATGTTTTGTTTTGTTTTATCTCTTCTTGATAGGTTGTCTGGGTTGGAGTACTCTCAAGGGCTCAGTTTTGTAACTATAAGGACAAAATGAGAGATTAAATAAACAAACAGGAAAGTCATATAGTGTCACTTTTCAAGTCCTGAGCTTTCTAGCCATTTCCCTTTTTCTTTCCACATCTCAGAATCTTGTGAGTGAGTGTGTGTGTGTGTATCTTTTGAATAATGTCCCGTGTACTTAGTTATATTAGTGGTTAGATGCAGGAAAAAACTGACTGTGCCATATGGGCTGGGACCAGACACCTAACACAAAACAGTGTTCATTCTAAATCCAAGTGTAGCTCTTCTGGAAGTCCTTAATTTCTCTTGACTCAGTAATTGCCTTTCTCTTTTACTATTTTTTAAATTGTGATGTCTTCTTTTTAGGTTTCATATGACCCATATTTCAAGGGGTCTATTAATCTCTATCCTTTCCCCCAATACACACCACACATACACAATTTTTTTCCAGGTCTCTAAAGTCCTTTTTCTAAAAGAGCAAAGTCCTCCTGTTCCAGAACTTAGTGTTTTTATTTATTTTTTCTGTATAGCTTTTAGCTTGTGACTTTTCTTAAGACATTTTTGTAATCTAACATTTCCTAATTACCACATATTGTTTATTTTTTGTTCATATTTTCATAACACACTATTAATTAACTCTGTGAGAATAAAGTAGAACCAAATCAAAATCTGTGAATAGTTATGTGGATAAAAACACATTTATTTAAAACTCATTTTATTAATTATTTGTCTGAGTAAAAAATTCTAGCTTAAAATTATTCATACTCAGGCATTTTTTAAGTGTTGCTACTCCATATTTCATTTGGATTTATGGCATATTTTGTTCGTACTATTTTATGATTTTCTCTCTCTCTCTCTCTCTCTCTCTCTCTCTCTCTCTCTCATCTATCTCTGTACATAGATTCACTGTCACTGATCTGTGAGCTCAGTGCTCCAGAGGATAGAAATGACAGAGAGACCATTGCAAATGACAGACTGAATAAGTAATTCCAACTTCAGAACGACTCACACAGAAAAAAGAGTGAAGAAGGGACTCTGCTTTTTCCTAATCCATGATTTCCACCATACATGGAAGTAGATAAATTATTAAGAAGATCAAAAAAGCAAAATTATATAATTATATAATTTATTAGAGAAAATAACTTATCTAAAGTCAGTGACAGAATCAAGTCTAGAACATCATGGAAGACCTGGCTTGTATTTATATATACATCTCCTTAAAAGACATTTTTGTCCTTTCTCTTACTTCAGCCAGAATTTCTTCTTTTAGTATTGCTCTGGAGGCAGTGTACTACTTACATTTATACTCTATTAGCCCTATATATTCACATTTTTTTATTAATGTAGTCATAAAATGTGAGGAAGGGAAATAGCTTTTTCTTCTTTATAAACATCGTTGCATCTGTTCAGTTCTTATAAGTGTTAACTCTACACTATGGTTTAATTTCATTTTCGCTTTTGTGATCAAACATATTTCAAGAACTAGACTTTCTAAGATTGCATTAAACATGTTGGCCTGATTTTCTCCAACTCTTTATGAATTGTTTAGTGCAATATTTTCTTCTTCAGATTGCAGTTAACTTATTTAAAAAAAAAAATTGTATCTGAATATTGAGACATATAGTTGCTTGTTTTTGTTACACTCCTCTTCATTTTATTCTCTACGATTCCTTCTTTACATCCTTTGCTTTACTTTCTTTGTTCCCTCTTTGAATATTATAATGAATCTGAACTTCCTGGTTCTCTAATTCTCTCTTTATCTTTCCTTTACTTGGTGTTTTATTTCACATTGACGTACATCTTTCACTTGATATTTTAACTTTTTAATTGATTTATTTCTATTGATATTTTATTCTTTTTTCCTCTTAGAATTCCTGTAGTACCACTTTAGTAGTGTCTTGAGAATTAATAAACACATGTGGTCAATAGCCCTATGTAACTAAAAGCCTATTATAAAAAATAGAGTACACAATTATCATGGACACTTATTTTAATTTGCTTTATTGAATTTTATATACATATTGATCTAAATGTATTTTAATAAAACAGCTGTTTTAAAATATAACACATTTTAAAATATAACTTTTAATTATTGCTTATTAATTATTGAAAGTAATTTCAGAGAAATAAATGTAGAAAATATCCAATGATACTGTTCAAAAAGAATTCTCATTAATTTCTTTACTAAGTAATTATGTATTTACTTAGGAGTACAGTCAAGCTTATCAGGATAGGGGTTTGTACTCAGGGGTTTTTGAAGTACCTAAGCATAAAGCTTTTGGTTTGTTTGTAAACATTAGCTTTAGAGAAACAAATTTTCATTGTTAAAATAGAGGTCTACCTGACAAATAATGAAAAACAATAAAACTCTCACCTCTTTAATTCCCAATTTTCAGATGCAAAGGCTTTATAATCTTTAGTTAAACTCTTTTTGAATTTGTTTCCATTTCTCAAAAAATGAGTATGATTTTTGGTTTGTCTTTTTGGAATATTTCTACTAAGAAAGCTAAGAGTCTCTACTAAGAAAAAATAAAACTCGCTCTTTTGTATCTGTCCCTAAATGCACACCATTCCCCATGTATTTTCAAATATAATTAGTTATAACTTTTTGCTATATTAGCATTACATAACATTATAATGACCAGGTAATTATTACTTATAGATGAGTATCTATCATATTATGATTTTGTTCCTTTATGTATATAGTTTTTCTCCTCTAAAATTAATAGTAAACTAATTTGCTATTTGCTTAATTCTATATATCTGCAATAAAATATACCTTAACTTTCCACCAGAAGTATAACTGTCCTCTCAGTACATCAATCCAGTTTAGCAATTTTGTCTATTTCTTGCAGAAAGTCCCATTCAAGTCCTTCTTACTGTTCTTTTATAGAGTCTCCTGGTTTTGATATGGATAATCCAATGTTCTTTGTTCAGAATACTAATATTATTTAATTCAGTATTCTTTTTTTTTTTTTCCTGAATTCTCTCTTTCCTTGGATTCCTGTTTATGTCTGCTTGCCCTGGTATCTGTGTTTCCTGTTAGAGGTTTTCTGCAAATGTCTTGTGAACCTAGGTATTCTCTTCTTATTTAAGATTAATACTGTATCTAAGCTAACAGGAAGTTCTGTGTAGATTGATGAGATTTGTTGATTTTTGTTTTATTGTGGAGTGATCTTTCCAGACTCTTACAGAAACTATAACTAAAAAAGAGAATATCTGTACCTTGTTTTCTCTTAGACTGATAAATGTTACCAGAGAAGAATTCTTCAGTCTCTCATGTGAAATTTTAAACCTGGTTACCACATTCTCATA
Organism: Eidolon dupreanum; assembly: GCA_028627145.1. Classification (NCBI taxonomy): domain Eukaryota; kingdom Metazoa; phylum Chordata; class Mammalia; order Chiroptera; family Pteropodidae; genus Eidolon; species Eidolon dupreanum. The sequence goes on from CM053507.1 coordinate 12,027,344, forward strand.
GCTAGTGGGAGAAAGTGACTTGGAAGGAGTTTTCGCCTCTATTCTAAAGAAAGACTGTATTATCATTGCTGTGTTTAAATTATAATACTTTTAATCTCAGCTGTGTCTTAGGACTCCTTCTGAGTCTCTTTAGTTCAGTGTTTCCAGAGTAGAAATTTATAGTTGACTAGTAAAGGAGTAATGGACAGTTTACCAGTTAAAGGTTGGGTGAGGATTATCATGGGTCTACTCTCTGGTTTTATGGATTTATTATGATTTCTCATCTTGTCAGCCTCTTAAAGTGTTTTACTGATTTTTAAAAACTATGATGAAGCTACCCTGTTCTGAGATCTTAACGGCACACAATAAATGAAAATATTAATGAGATAAAAGGTACTTCTCCCATAAAGGACAATTATTAATTCACTTTTGAGATTAATATTAATTGTTTTTCACATCTTCCAAAAAGTCAAGTGGATTATAAGGCAAGAGGTATTAATTTATAAGCTTTAGTAAATCTAAAATGCAGCATACTATGAGTTCATGTACTATGGTTCAATCAATTTTAGAAGTAATTAAATGCTTAATTACAAAATAATATTTCAGCAGATACTTAAATGACAAATTAGAGTTAGCCAAGACAAAAATACGAAAAGATTATTTAAGATAGTGAGGAAAGCATGCTCTGAGTCCAGAGAGCACATATATTTCCTCCTGTGAAATACCTGTAAGAGCAGATCATGGAATACAAATATGTAATGAGTGAAAACATGCTGGGAAGGTACACAGGAAAAATCATGGTGCAATGATAGCCATTTAAGAAATTATTAAATCTTATTACTATGATAATAGATATGATAATTTAAATGATGTTTCAAATGTAAAGTCGTTTCATTATAATAGGCACAAGAATGGTAAAAATAAATTTTTACTCAATAAATATTGATGGCATGTGGCTAGGGAAATAAGTTCATTGCTGGAAGCATATAGTATATATGCATGTGTGTGTGTGTGTGTGTGTGTGTGTGTGTGTATACATATATATATATATATTTACATATATATTTATATATATATTTACATACTACATATTTTTATATATATATATATATATATATATATATATATATATATATATATATATATAGTGTCTAGATAGACAACAGATTTTGATGATTTGGGCCAAAATATTGAAATAAGGAATAGGTAAAAACCCTAAATTATTATGAAATAAAATTGACAAGAATTTTTGTTTCTTGGATGTGGGAGATGAAGGAGAAAGTAGCACCCAGGATAACTCTTGGTTCTCCAGTTTGTGCAGAGATAACAGCAAAGAAGATATGACTAAGGAGCAGCTAGAGAGGCAGGAAGACAATCAGAAGCATGTTTAGGAGCGTGCAAGGACTGTGCCATCAAGCAAAGAGTGTCTTCTTGGAAAGAGCAAGAGATCTGCTGCAAAACCAAATTAAAAAAATCCTGAAAAATATCTATTTGAATAGCTAAGATCTAATGATCCCGATTTCATGCAATCAAATGACCAACTCTGAATTCATTTCTTGCCTCTCGCATTTTCTCTTTCCCTGGTGTTTTTATATCAGTAAATAAAAATGGAATATATAATTAAGAAAATTCAGTAACATGGGATAAAGAAGTCAGTGTTTGAATACTATTGTGTACATGCATATTAAGCAAGTGTGGAAAATATTATTTTTGCTTATTTGTGCATTAATGAAAGACCTAGCTAGTTATTTTCTAATGACCCTCTTTTGTTAACTGATCAGCTCTGAAGAGAATATTAAAATGCTGTGTTTTCAGTTTGAATGCTAATATTCCATTCAGACATTTGAAACACCACATAAATTATCATTTCTACTTGCTTAGACTTATGACAAATAATCAGCTCACTCCTGAGCAGAAAGGAACATAGATTTTTTTTTCTCTTAAGTAGAAAAAATTTCTACCTTGAAACAAAACAAACCAAAAAACTCCGGAAATATCACTTTAAAATACAAAAAACTGGAAATGCAGTATGAGATTTTGTTATTGTTTACAACAATAAAGTGGGCAAAAATCATGTCATACAATAAGGAAAGCAGATAGATAAAAACATAGATATCTGTAACATCAGATTCTCCAAACTTGATTCTATCCTAAGCAGCTACACCTTGTCTCAAAATCCAAGAGAACATTTATGAACAGACAGTGAAGTACAACCACATCATATTTTAATTCTATCTTGATCTTTAACTCCAAAATCAATATAGAATGTGACTCTGTTATGATTTTGTGTAAAGAGGCTTCTATACACTTTATTCAGGTGATATTAACCTCAGTAGGGAGGTTTGCCTTCATCTATTCCAGGTTCACAAGCTTAAAATGTGGATCAAATTACATTACTGAAAAGAAAACAAGTCCTAAATATATTTTGAGATTTCCAAAAAAGGCTTAGGAAAATGTGAGTGCACACAGCATGCATTCAAAAGTCAATCTCAATAAAAAATTCACCTCAGAGAGAATACTTATTTAAGGCAGAGAGAAATAACACAGAACCTGACCCCAGTGATAAAATAGGAGAGAAATAAAATAAGAACATTTAAATGTAAGCCAAACTTATCCTGTATGACTGACTGCCTGCCTGCCTGCCTAACTGCTTGCATGATTGAATGACAGATTGACTGCTTAAATAGTGTGGTTTTGTTTTTCATTTGGTTTCCTCTTGTTGTGTAACCCTAGGAGAACTAACAGCTGAGCTGTTGTTTTTTAGGAGTGTGGCTAATTCCAGGATCTGGGTTGGGGCAGTAAGAATCACGGAGTGTCAGAAATCACACTTTTTGGAGTCATTTTCCTTGTCGGAGTCATTATTTCTATTTGATTCAAGTCTTTTAAGCATCAATTTTCACGTTGTTCCTAAGAGCCTATGAGTTGAATTAGAGGAAAGTTTTGAATAAATTAATGATAGAGCCTGTTGCAGCCCAGAAAAGCAGCTATTCTAAAGTGTTCACTAGTGTATGTAAGATAATAGTAGAGACATATTCTTGTCCCCACAAAGAAACAGAAGTTCTATGAAATGTTTCTTCCTTTTTTTGTACTGGTAGATATACCCTAAAAATCTTCATTCCTCAGTCTATCTTAATGTTCTGCTTCAATAATAAATCTACTTTCCTCATTCAATATTATATCTTAGTTTTTCAAAGTTTCTAGAATTAATGACACACAATTTCCTTCCTGACCTTACCTCAAACTGCTTGAAAGAGTTATTTTAATTATTTCTGTTTTTTCACCTCTTACACTTTTCTAAAGCCACTGCACTTCAGTTTTGTTTTGTTTTGTTTTGTTTTGATTACCAATAACTTCCACATTAAAAAATTCCAGTAGCTTCCTTTGTGAAATAAT
>CM053507.1:12031215-12062884 GCA_028627145.1 Eidolon dupreanum
GAGAGTCATGCAACATGCACCAAACTGTATTTTAATAAATAAATATTATTGTGTTAAAACACAGACATTTTTGGGTTAAAAAATATAAATATACATAAAATCTTTCATACCTTCCTGTGGATGTGGATGCTCACATATCTAACTACCATCTAAAATTCTGCTCTTGAAATTCTAGTTAGCATCTGAAAATTGAAATAACTAAAACCTACTTTTTAATTTTCACTTTTTCTAAAGAACAGATTGTTCTCACAGTAGTCCTCCTTTTATGTGCAGTTTAGGCCAAAAACCTTGAATCAACTTTGACTCTTCTCCAGTGCTCTCATCCTATATCCAGCATAATCACAATTTTGACTCAAACTTATCTATAATCTCTATGCAAACACTTTCTCTTTCCATCACTCTTACCATTTTACCTATAGCATAACCATTGCAATGACCTTCTAACTGATCTATTTGTTTTAAATACATTGTACTTCTGACCAAATCTCTACAGTGAGTTTTTATCTCTTTCTAACTAGCATCCATACCATAGCCTAAAAGTCTATGCTGTATTTAGCCCTGATCTTATAAGGAAACATTTGTAGAAGTAATAGGAAAAGATTTTGACCTAAGAATTGAATATAAGACTTGTATGTGTCAGGTGTGTCAGGTGGTAGAAGTTGGCTTAAGAGGGATAGAAACAGGCAGCATGCATTCTTTTACTTTTAAAGATTCTGTATGGATGTGTTTCCCCTTGCTTTGGAATAGGTACAAATACATAGTAAGTAATATCGAAGATACTAGTACGAGGTCTCAAATGACTCTATTTCTAACATGTTTGTGATATTCTGTGTATTGTCCATGATATCCAGGACCAAGGTTAATTATTGCAGAGATCACAAAAATACCTATTATCATGAAACAAGGGTATTTTGGAAATATATAATTAAGAAGAAAAATAGTGTAAACTCTTGATTATGATGCTATAGTTATAAAAATGTGTTCACATTAAAAAAATGATATATTTTATAAAGATCATTTGTCTGCTGATGAGACAAATTGAAAGATCTAGGAATGATAATAAGAAAAAGGCTTAGTAATCTGCTGGAGGAATCCAGCTAAGAAATAATGATGATTTAAATCTCTTTAGAGGAGTGGTGTTATAGAGAAAGTAATTGACGTGAGAATTACTGAAGAAGGAAAATTATCAGAATTTTGTTTTTGAGGAAAAGATGGAACATTGGACAAAAATGAAGAAAGGGGATACAATAAGTGACAATACCAGCTTTTAGAAATTTGGTGGCTTCTGTAATTTTTATCTGATATGGAGTCATAAGAGATAGAGAATATTTTCACAATTATATATTACCAAGGATCATTTTAACTTAGATTGCAAAATCAGCTTGAAATTTAATTGCTGCTCATAATCTAAATTTCAGTAGTGGCAAATGAAACTTGGCAATATGTATGGTCTGAAAAACATTTTACACATTATAATTATTTTTTCTTCTTATTCTAACCATATGAGTGAACAGTTTAATGTAGCAAAAAAGAAAAACATAACAACAAAAGAAACATCATTAGGCCCATCCATGATTCTAATAAGAATGGGATAGTTGCTTTGTCTGTAGCTTTTAAATTAAAAATCTAATATATTGTCTTCTACAGTTAAGTACAATTTCTGGGTATAATTGACTGGTGATATAATAACTAATTTGGGACATACACACACAGACAAACATACAGACAGACATATATTTCAGAAAGTATTTACCCATAAACCTAGTAATCATTTATGGAAGATGTAATTCAGGTCTCTGTCACACAATGGAAACAATTGTGAACTATGAAATCTCTAAATACAAGGTACAATCATGAGAAAAGATTGAAACTAACATTCTCATTTTGAAAGATCAAGATAAAGATTGGTTAATTTGACTTTGTTAATTCATATTAATAATTAGTATCTTCATTCATTAGTTAGGTCCTACTTAATTCACTTAGTTTGCTACAAGACCTCATTGCTTTATCTGGGTATATTGTCATTTTATTTAAAAAATAAAAATATTAATACAAAATCAATGTAATTATTTTTGGGACATATATCAGCTGGAAGAATCAGAATTAAAAACAAAATAATTGCATGACTGCAGATCCATTACATCATACTTTACTTTGATATTGGAAGGAAGATAATAAATGTAATAAAAATATTACTACTAATACTAATAGTAGGTATTAATATTAGTGTTATAACTAACACATTGAAAACTGCCTAGATGCGAAGTGTGCGTCTAAGTGATTTATGCTTATTATATGGCAATTTCCAGAACATCTTTGGGAGACTTTTTTTTTTTTTACATGTGAAATGAAATTTGTAATTAACTTTTTCAAGGACACACAGGTATTCAGTGATTGAACTAGATTTCTAGCCGAATAATAATATACTGATTTTCTTCACTTGTGACATTTCTAATGTTTAATTGATAGAAATCATTTTTGATTTTGATTATTGTGACATTTGGTACCAATGATTTTGAGATTTACTTATAAAATATGCCTTGAAGAGTTTGTATCACCACTTGTCCCTTTGAACAATTAAAACAAGTAGGGATTCTGTCTTTTGTGACAGTAGCTGACATAGTTTTGTTCTCCTATGGGCTTTGTTTCATCTAATGCGATGATGCCCAGGCTATATCAGGTGATTCTGATTCATTTTGTTTGAAGTGAGGCTTACGGTACTGGGTGTGTGTGTGTGTGTGTGTGTGATGATAAATGGTAAAGATATTTTTACAAATCTAGGTACTTAATTATATGGTTAATCTTATGTATCACATATATAAGATAAATAAGTATAACAAATTTTTATAGAGTTTATATAGCTAAATAGTTAAATATCCAGATATTAATGCAGCCAGGATTGGAAACCACTAAGAGGTTTAATTTGAATATTTGTTACAGTGCTTATATTCTAATAACAGGATAAAGACAATAAATAATAAGATGTAACATAAATATCTGAGTACAGCATTGATGATTTGAGTGTGTGTGTGTATGTATATGTATCAAAGAAACTGCCACATGTCTTTCCAAAGTGGTTATACAATTGTACAATTTCACTAGCAAAATACACACACACACACACACACACACACACACACACACATATTTAATATTCTTGCCAAAAATGAGTACCCTCAGTCTCTTTAAATATTATCTGTTCTGTTGGTTGTAGTGGGAACTTATTGTAATTTAATTGGCCTTTTCCTGATGATTAAAGATAATGAGTACATTTGTATGTGCTTATAAGCTATTTCTATGTATTTAGTGAAGTGTCTCTTCAAAACATTTGCCTGTATTTTGAGATGTTTGCCTATTTATTATTGAATCATAGTGTATATATATATATGTATATATATGTGTATATATATGTATACATATATGTATACACTATGATTCAATAATAAATATATGTATACATATATACACATATATGTATATATATATAAGTTACAAATTATTTGTAATATATATGTAGTTTAATTAGTCTCTCTATAGCAAAGGGCAAGTAGGTTTCTCATACAATAAATATAATATATTCCTCCAGAGCAAAGAAAGGCATGTTTGATGCCCATTATTAAAGATGCAGTTTTCCTAAGCTCAAATCTCCTCTCTTTTAATGCAATGTGGGTGCTGGTAGCATCTGACTCTCTGTACACTGCCCTGTGGAAATTTGGTCTTGGGAAGTTGGGAAAAATGCTGATATTATAGCTATTGCTATTTCCATGGAAAGTAAACTGTACATCTCTGACTCAGGAATCTCCTATCAATTATCACCATTTGTTAAACCGTGGCTGACTCACTTGTTAGCTTGCAAGTAATTTAAAAACTCAACATTTTACAGTTCTTGACAATGGCTACAACTGTTGAGCAGCTACTTATTATGTATTTAAAATTCTCTATCTTTTGGCTTATAGAGATTTCCAAAACTATTTGTCTGAGGAAAAACAAACCAAGACAAAGTAAATAAAACACATCTCAATCTTGGCCTGCAGAAGATTTTAGTGTAAGTTGAAGGGTCAGATGCTATATTAAAACCCCATACTTATATGGTTATTTAAGAAAATTGATTGGAAGAAATCCTTCCAAAGATTAAAATGTCAAATAGATCTTGCTGCTCACCTCCCTTGGTATAGAATATGATCAGAAGTAAAATATTTATTAATATGTAGACAGTAATTATTTGATGTATGATCATGAACTTCTTGACTTGGCAATCTCTGACAATCTATGTCAATTGTAAAATAGATATTTGTGCATATTTGAATGTACATCAAAGTTCACCCATGATACAGGAGTATCTTGATAATTGAGAAGTACCAAATATCCAGTTCTATGTATGATTGTCACCTTGCATTCTCAGCCATACTGTACTTATTTATTGTCATAACCAGCCATGACATCTAGCACCATTTTTGAGTAGCACATCACTCAATGGTAGAAACCAATGCTGAGAGAATAAGCCACCTTGAGCATTTTCCAAAATTAGCACAATAGTATTTTTCCCTGTCGGAAAAGTAAGTTCATTTTACTATGAACTTTATTTGCTTCTGATGCTTCTATCTACATTGTTATATGTGCTATAACAATATAACAATATTGTTGTATTTAGTGATTATTCTATTTGCAGTGCTACTAGATAACACAGCACTGCTTTTGGCAAGTCAATCATTTTATAGTAAAAGAGGCAACGAATGGCACCTTGTGGCAGTTAGCGATCTAACTCTCTCTCTCTCTCTCTCTCTCTCTCTCTCTCTCTCTCTCTCTCTCTCTCTCTCTCTCTCTCTCTCTCTCTGTGTGTGTGTGTGTGTGTGTGTGTGTGTGTGTGTGTGTGTGTGTGTAAAGAGTTGTAACAACCAGGTAATAATAACTTACATGTTTAAGTACTAATCTATAAAAGGATATCATGCACTTGGAACCTGCACCTAAATTACGGTGCTTTTTTTGAAACTAGAACACAGGTATAAAAATCAAAAGATGCAAACAGAATTCTCTCCCCTACCCTTAATTACATTCTATTTTTTTTAAATTCTTAGTTCCCTCAATTTGCTCTCTTTTAATCTAGGGCTACTTCTTTCTCTGAAATTGTAGTGCTTCCACCATGGAATACTACAAAAGTTCCACTAAAGTAGACATTAAAAGATACTGTCTCATCCATTTTGATTTCTTCATGCCATCTGGTCATTTAGGGTTCCTTATGCCATGGAAACATAACCAGTGGCTGTAGTGATTGATCTTATCTTAAAAAAATGAGACGGTGATGGAGAAGAGTGTACGTTTGGAAAACAGAGGATTCTCTGGGGTACCCAGAGGCGGTTCTAGGGATTGATCGATTTTGTCCCTTTCCTTTTGGGGAAAAGAGTGGACATCTGTTTATTCGTACAATGATATTTGCACCATATAAAATAAAAACATGATGTTTTGATTAGTATTGTTTCTGTACTTTAACGTGTATAGAATGATGTGTTTGAAAGCCAATCAGCCAAGGAAACAAGTTAATTGTATGGGATGCTTTCTTTTTGTATTAAAAACTACCATTTCCCTTCTAATATTTTCTGTATAGTAAGGGCTGAAAAATCTACATTTTCCACACTCCCTTGACTATAGGATTCCAAATTAAAAGTTTAGAAATTGGAAGTAAAGCAGAAGCATTATTCTCCCACACCTACAGAAATGGCTAAGTTCAGGCAGATGAAAAAAATAATGTTTGCAGTGGCTTCCATGATATCTATAGTGAATCACCTTCCTAAGTGATGCAAGCAGCTGTGCTACCAGAAATAGCTTCACATGACACTATACTTCTAGATTAACTCACATGGTTTCTCATGATATCTGTTCCCCATTCTGTTACAACAGTTTTGAAGGCAACACATATTCTCTATAAAGTCCATTTTAATTAAACACTTGGAGTGTTTTCTGTTCTCATAACAAAACCTTGATTTACAAATCAATCATTAATCTATTTTAGAAAATCAACAGTTTCCTTTTGATTTATGTATTAATTATTTTTAGTTTTCTTAGCAGGAACAAATATTCATAAACCTGATGACCTATAAATTAAGATAATTTTAAATGGAAATAAAATACACAACAAATAAATAAATGAGTCTAAGTTGCAAAATTTGCTGAGTGGCATGTTGACCACTATGCACAAAAATTTCCAATTAATATGTCATTTAGTTTCAAACTCTTGGGTAGATCAGAATCACCTGTAAGACTCTGAGCGTCAACTCAGATTTAAATTCCATAGATTTGCGGTAGTGTACAAGAATTTGGATTTTTAACAAGTTACCAGGTAATGTTGATGCTGCTGGTTCATGGACTGCTTTTGAGAAACACTGCTCTCTTCTGTATTTCAAGACTTTATTAGTTTCTCCTCCTTTTCAAATAAGTATATAATGCATTATCTTACATTGTTTTAGCAGATATTATATATGTATATGTATATTTAGCATATATTATATATATATACACACACATATATGTATATATATATATTTTTTTTTTTAATTCAAACTTACTACCAGTCACAAAATCCTCAAGTACTCCTCAGCTAGCTCATTTGCCCAAGCCTAATGGTCTCTGATATAAATCTTTTTATTATCAACCAGTTATTTTTATAACACTGCCTTGTAGCTATTTAAAAATATATAACTCTCATGTTGAGTATGAATTTTAAAATGATTCATGATGAAAAAATTACATATAAAAGAACAAAACAGAAAACTCAGTTTGGAAATCACGTGTGTATAAGTCTGTGTGTATGTATTATTTAAACCTGCCCCCAATGATTTTTGACACCTTAAATCAGAGCTTTGTGATTGTTCTTCAAAGATGTATTTTCTCGAAGCCAAATCAGCCATTTTAATTAGTTGATTCAATTCAACAGTCAATAAAGTTGATTAGGATGTCTGATGAGGAACTGATTCCTGTGAATGTAAAATTTATCCTATAGCAGTTCAATATCCTTTAAGAAACTTTTCTATTGAACACTTTCTTTCATAAATTTTATTTTATTTCAAGGTGGAAACTAACAAACTGATCAACTTTGTTGATCATAGGCAATATAGGCTAGTGTTTAAAACATAATCTTTGACTCTAATCCACTACTTGCCTCTGGTACACAGAGAGTAAAGTTAGTTGATATATTTATATCAGCTCTCTTGTCTAAATGATAATAATAATTATAATAATATTAAATAACAACATATGATAATTCTAAAGTGAGTAGATATAAAAAGCTTAGAGAATTCTATAAACATTTGTTGTTAAGCACCTAACCTGACCAGATAAGACTTTACATATAAAACATTATCTTATTTTACAATCTATTTTCTGATTACAAAAAGGAAGTACAGAAATTTATAAGTACAGAAATTTAATAGTGGAGTCTGCCTGCTATATTAGCTTGTAAACATTTATCTTGAATAATATAATACCTTTGTTAATAAAAAGATTTGTTACATTTAATCATCACATTTTCACATGGATGAAACAGTTTCTGAATCTCTTGAAAAAATAGATATCTGGAAAAGTTGAACTTAGATGCTAAATTCACACCTGGCTGCATTTTCCAGGAATTCCTGCCTCTCTTTGAGGGCCTCCATTCTCCAGACCATTATTTGCAGTCAACTTCATTTATTTTCACATTGTCTCAACTCTGTGTATCTGTGTTTTGAAAATGTGCTGTGAGAATGTTAAATGTTTTAGGTCAGTTTCCATAAAAGCAGAGCTTGAGAGAACAATTCAACTGCATGGGATTTGTTGGGAAAAGATTCTTTAGAAAACACCCACAAGGGTGGAAATGAGGCAGAATAGGAAAGTGAGAGCGAGCTGAGCAAGGATTCGGTCTCAGGTAAAGTCTTGCCTTGGCCTTATTCACAGACAGACCCCTCTGTAGCAATAACTGCACAGCAGAGTTATTCCACTGAAGGTTTGGTCCAGATTTTATAACCATCAGTCAGGTAGCTGCTGAATTGAGGGCTGCTAATGGGAGCCAGTGAGACTCCCTGGTGAGGCAGCTCCATTCAGCAGAGGACAGTTCTGAGAAGAAGTACCTAAGAGATTAAGCAGTAGACAGGATGAAGAAGAAGAAGCTGTTGAGATTATGGTTTGTTTTGTTATCGTGTTTAATAAAATACCTTGTACTGATGAGAGTTCACTTTAATGTTTAAGAGCATGAATGCTGAAGCAAATGACCGAATTAAAATTCAAACTTTACCACTTCAGGTTTGTTAGGGGCAGGTTAATTAACCTTCTGTGTCATAAATTTTTGAATATGAAAAACACAATGATATTGGAATAATATCTTTATCACATGGTACTTGTAAAGGTTAAATAAGATCATAAATGTTCAGAATTGAAAACTTACCTTAATAAGGCAGTACATGGATGTTATCCGTTATTATTATTTTTAATTCCTTATAAAAATATGTGGGAAGATAGATGGATAACTGTGAAGTGAATTAAGTGATCTTCCCTCAAAATTGGAGATACCGATCACACTTTTTTACAAAATGCTTTTATAATTAAGAATAACTAGTAGATCAAGTATCTTTTCATATATTTATAAATATAAGAATTTGGGGCTATTTTCTGTCAATATTAACTTATTATTTTATAGTTCAGCAATTGCTAATAATATTACAATACAATTTTGCATATAATTAGTCTGGAGATAGAAATTTATTCTTTTTTATTAAATATCTACAAGTATAATTTCTATGTCTAAAGCATATTTTTAAGTTTTAGTTAGATTTTTCAGATATTCTTCTGAAATAATAAATAATATTTTACTATAAATAACTGTACAGAATGCTTGTTTCTCATCAAAATATATACTTCTTGTTGGGAGCCGTTTTCAGGCTTGAGAGCCAAGCAGGATATTCGCACAGTAAAGCTAAGAAGTCTGCTGACACAAAAAGAACACCTGGAGACGAGAACAGAGAAGTTGATTGTTCCTTGGCCTTAAAGAAAGGGATGCGGTATGCAAAGATAGTATTAGGCTCCCTGTGTAACGTTGACAAGGTTATTGTGCATAACTAACATTTTTTGAGCTGTTTCTCATGCTTGCTAGGGTATATCAGGACGGTGCTAAATAAACTTGGTGCTACAGCTTTGACTGTATGCCCTCCTGAGATCTTTCTCTCTTCTCTGTCTTTTTTCCTAACCCTCGCTCCCCCACTCAGGACTGTTCGACTCTGCCCGGCTGGCTCCGGCAACTTCTCCCCATTCTCAGCATGCATACTGCATACATACATTTTTTTTCATTTTGCAAATGCTATAGGTAAAAATATGCTTGATGTTCCAATATTTTTTTAATCTTTTTTTACTATAGCGATATTAAATATTTTCCTATGACCATCTATATTATATAAATTAGTAAACCTTTTTGGTTCCATTGTTTATACTTATAATTCATTATTTTGTTTATTAATTTTAAGAAATTTTATATACTAATAAGTTAATTATTATACATCCATACTATAATGCTTCCCATAGTTTTGAAAAAGGAACAAATAAAAACTTTAATCACATATCCCCTACCACCAGCCATTTCTCTTGTTTTGTGAAAAGCATATTTTCTTCAATATATTTTTTTATATTCACTCTCTGTAGTCTCTCATCTCCATTCTCTCACTCTGTCTTAAGTATAAATAATTTTTCACTTTTTATGGTGAAAGAAAAGAGTGTAAACTATTCAAGTACAACTTAATGTACTTATTACTAATTAAACACTTATGTAATTATCACATGAAAAATAAATAAAACATTTTCAGGAACCCAAAGCATTCTACATATCTCTTCCCAATCTTCTTCTTGTTCTATCCTGACTTCTATGTAATTAGCTTTGGTTTAGAGTTTTCTCACTGATGTATTTACACCAAAATCACAGTTTAATTTTTCTTGTTGATGAATTGTGTATCAAGGGAAGCATCGAGTGTGTTTCTTTGTGATTGATTCCATTGATTATGTTATATCAGTTATATTTATCTTTGTAAACAGCATGGAGTTTATTATTTTTACTGAGAAATAGCAATTCATTGCATGAATATATCCCAGTTAATTTTAAATTATATTGGTTGACCTTTGTTTTCAGGTTTTAGCTACCACAATTAAGTTTTGCAGAATGTTCTTGTACATATTTTTATTGCAAATGGAAATATATATTTGAATATGTATATATTCAACTGTAGTAGATATTCTTAATCTTCAACAGATATTTTTACAAGTTGTTGTACCAACTTACTGTTTCACCACAAAATCCACTGATTCATATCCTCATGAATTCTTTGTATTTTCAATCTTTGGGATTTTAGAAATCATGGTAGATTCATAGCCTTTTAAATAGTTTGATTTACCTAATAAATAATCATGTAGAGACACGTTACATAGTCGATTTTGGTATATTCTCTTTTAAAATGGCTAGGTTCTCCTGCTGAGTATTTTAGTTTGATATTTTCCTCATATTCTTATGTATCTGTATATTTTATTTATAATATTTTAATTAAATAAGTTACAAATATATTTACAAAAAATGCTTTTCATTTGCCCATTCTTTTTGGTCTTTTGATAATGTTTATAAAATTAATGTAATTCATTTCAGTAGTTATTTCATTTGTGATAAATGATATGTTGTAAATTGGTTGAAAATATTATCTGTAAGCCAAGAAGATATATTCATATATTATAATATACAACTTAAGATATACAATTTATATTCCAATTTGTTTAATTTACTTAGAATTTCATGCAGGCAAAATATCAGACTCACTTCCTTTATATATGAATATTCAGTAGCCCCACTACCATCTCTTGAAAAATATGTGTCTACTACCCTATTTAACTTTTCTTTTTCATTTATCCATGTTCCAATCAATACTTTCTTAATTATTTCAGACTTTTAATAGTACCTGATACCTGGGTGACTAATTCTTTTCTGCGTTCTACTCTTTAGGAATATTTTGGTTGTTTTGTTTTCTTCCAATTATCTTTAGAGTCTGCTTGTTAAATTCGTTATGATTGAGTTGAATCTTAGATGAATTTGGTAATAATAGCCATCATTCTAATATTGAGTCTTCCATATGCATTCTATATTTCTTATTAACCAGCTATTTTTTTCATAATTTCCTTCATTAGTGTTGTATAATTTTTATACATCTTTTGCACATTTTGTTCAATATTTTGGCAAATGTTTTATATATTTTCCTGAAATTAGAATTTGTATGCATTTAAATTCCCTAGCCTATGCAGTTTTATAAAAACTCAATAGAATTTTCTACTTTGAACTTCTATCTTATAAGATTTCTAAAGTTGGTTTAATATCCTTAAATTTATTTTTATGTTTTTTTAAAGTGTTCCACACCTTTATGTTCCATATCCTCATGAAGAATGGGAGCTTTACTTCTTTCTTATTTTTATAATATTTTTTCTTGAATTACTATATTGCCCTAAGTCCTCAATATTGAATCAAAGTGCTAGCATAGATATTTTTATCTTTATTACATATGTATTTTTGGAATGCATCATTTTAGTATTTTTAGGAATGAACATTTGATTTTGTTTGCTGAAGTATAGTTCTCTATTTTACCAGCTTTTGTTTTTATCTTTTTTCCTTTCACAAATTTTCCTATATTCTTAATATGAATATTAGTTCATAAACTCTAATTTTTTTACTAATATTTGCTTCTTAGTTTAAATCATTTAACAGCATTGTACAAGTATTTAGATATATTATTTTTCTTATAATTCAGTTAAATGTTTTATAGTTTAATTTAGGATTTTTGATTAATCATTTATTTAATAAGATATTTTGTTAATTTACCAAATTAGAGGTATTTCTTAATTAGATTTTGGATGCTAATTTCAAACTAATAGTTTTGTATACCAGAACATATTCTGTATGATTTTGGCCTTAAGAAATGTGTTGATCTCTTTTTTTGTATAAGTGTTCTATATATTTTTTTAATAGAATATGAATCTGATGATGTTCATATTCTATTATGAACTTCATGTAGTTTTTGGTTTAAAGAAATTGCCACTGGTATTAGTTCATAGTCCAGTAACAATATCCCTAAAGTTTTATTTTTATTTATTTGGACTGAAAATCTTTTTTTAAAGTTATTTATTTATTTCATTTTGATATGGGGACCATTTGGTGTCTTAATTTAGCTGGTACCTTTCAATAATTTTGGAAAACTTTAAGCTATTATCTTATTAAATTACTTCTACCACATTCTCTATTTTGTTTCTTACTGAAACCCAAGAACATGTATATTAAGCTTTCTATTACCCTTTCTAACTACCTCTTCAGATCTATCTCACCATTTGAGAATCAATTTTAAAATTACCTTTTTAAAAGTGTTCTGCTTATTCTTATTTATATGAGCTCCTTTTCTTAATCTTCCTAAGATGGTATCTTGTTTATTTCTTTATTTACCAGTTATTAGCTCAATTCAACATCAGTTCTGTAACAATGATTTAATATGTTTTGTTCTTCAGTGTATCCTGAGGGCCTAAGAAAATAACAAATATCTAATATGAACTAACTAAATATAGATTGGGTAAAAAAATATTTGTAATTATTGTTAGAGGTTAAACTAATTTTAGATCAAATAAGCAATGAAGTTAATAATAATACTTACATATTATTAATATAATTTCTGCCCCAAAGTAAGGTTTTATTTAATTTTGGCCAACACTAAAATAATATTACACAAGTATACACTGAGATAAATTGTCATTTAATAAATTTACAGATATGATCTAAGTTTACTTTCTTAATCTCAAAGTGGTAGGTTATTATTATTATTATTATTATTGTTATTTTGAAATGATTAGTTTTAACAGGTTCATTCAATTCTTATCTCTGTTTCAGGGTTAAAATAAAATTTTAAAAAACTTAAAAAACTTACACTCTGCATTTTCATGGGCTTTTACTTTCACAAGTGTATGACTTTGTGATGGGCAGCTCAATAATGTATTCTATGCTTTCATTTATTATGTTACAAACATGATCATTCTAAGCAGGCTTTTCATCAATAGTGTTCTAAGAGTTATTGTGAGGTTAAAATAATACTATTCAGAAGTTTGAAATAACATTTTAACCCAAAAGCCTTATTAACATTATCCATTTCTCTAGAGTATAAATTTTGTAAAGCAAGATCCAAATTGCTATTAAATTTAGACTCCTATTCAGTGTTTTTGTTGTTGCTGTTGTCAGTTTGCAAAGAACAGAAAGCTTAGCATAATAAAGATGTGAAAAATGGTGTAGATTATTATCATGCAAGTTATTAACAGTGTCAGAATAGCAGTCATAAAAAATATGCCACAGGGAAAATTGTTGATGATGGGATTTATTAACTCAGTAGCATGTAAAGAATATTTGTTTTAATAGCATTTTAACAAAACATGAAAACATTTTGTGATGACAATCTTAATTAATCTGCTTTTGGTCAAGCTATATTTCTTTCCAAATTCAAAAAGAACAACAACCAGAATACTTAAAATTAATTATGATGGTTCATATTATTTACTATCCATTTAAAAATGTCAACTACCTTAATCACTGATTTTTTTTCTAATCAACTTTAGCCTTACTGAGAAATTCCATTTGTAACAATTTGGATAACCTTATGACATTCATTGAGCATATCGTGCACAGTACAAATATTTATTAAAGTATATGTGGTTCTATACATTTGAATATGTTTATGCTAATAAATATTATATGAATCTAAGAGAGGACACTATTTTGATTAAATTGTTTCATACCTATCAACAATCAATTGATCATAGAGGCCTATCTGTGGAAAATGTTCTCATTTTGGAAAATCATACAGTTTGAAGTCAATTTAAACTATACCAGAAAACAGTAAAAGTATTTGTCATCAATTAATATAGAGATATAGGTGTCAGTAGAATAAATTTCTCAGACAGTCTTTAAATAAAATATAAAATTAAATCATTGTCCATACAGTCACAGCATTAATGTCAATCTGACATTAGTTGAAACAAAATTTCACACTTATTTAATCTCCCATCATCTGGAACATATTTGTACATTTACTCACATGGATTTTAAATTACATAATGATGAATATTGTTTTCCCATTTTTTTAATACCCTAACATAGCTCCTTGCCTTGAAATTGTAGTTTCTTAAGCATTTAGTTTGATTTTATTGGTTTAATAGATCAATTTCCATGAACTATGCTTATTTCCTTTATGTTGTAAACAAGGTTATTAAATCACTAATTAAAAATCTTATATTTTTTTATCATCTTACCACCTCAACGACTGATTTTTAATTGATACTCTATTTATTGTTTCTACTTTGAATTAATGGAAATTGTGACCCCTTAAAAGAAAAAAAAAATTCAACATCAATCAGCAGATCACAATAACAGTATACAAATTTCCCTTCTGTTTAGATTTTGAAATCCTTTGAACACCTTAACCGTCAGTGTCAGAGTGTGCAATCTTGTATAGTGCCTTCCACCTTCTTCCTCTCTATAATACTCCAAAACTGAAAGACAAAACTAAGAACTAGTAAGAGGTTTTCTTTAATGTAAACTTCTTCTAGGCATATCTCTGTTACTTTCGCCCTCACAGATACACTTCTTTTCATGGGAGTTATTTTTCTTTTTTCAAATGATTTTCTCTTGCATAAAGCATGTTCAGCTCTGCTCGGCCCTCAGATTTCTCAAGCATCTCAGGCTTTTCTGATATTGTCTTTTGTCAGGCTCAGGTTCATGGCTCTGTTTCTACACAGCTTTAAGATTTCATACAGAATGAAGCCAAGAGGTAAGAAGGTTGTTCTCCATACACACAAAAATAATGGCATCTGCAACTAACTAAGCATTTTGATTGAATGTGTTTACTTCACAGCAAAATGCAAGAGCCAGGTGACACTAACTGGTCATAAGCAACTGTCAAATGTTAAAGAATTTTGTGAGACAGCCAAGGTGAGAGTATTTACACCATGTGAATGCCTATCCCTTCCCCTCAAAACTAGTTGTCAAACCACCACTGACACTGAGCCATGCAAGTGGTTATGTGGGGCAAGAGTCTTAAGATTTTTGGAAGTCCTTTTTCCTTGCTGAGAGGATATACTAGGCAACACCGTGATTCTTCAAGAGATTGTAACAAGAAATCTTAATCTGATTCTTAATTTAATTTTACACTAGGTTAATTTTTACTTTGAGAATTTTTTTCCTATGGAAACACTACAAAGGACAAGTAGCTTTATTTTTTAATCCAATAGGTCCTGCTTGCTACCAAGAGGACCTAGTTGATATTTTCTTCATTCCACCAGGACAGACCATAGCCAGATAGAGCCAATTTGGTAAATTTTCTACTTTTCCAAATTATGGCAAGCAAACATTTTTGTCAATTTTTCTGCCACTATGTATCATGTGATTTTTTTTTAATCTAAACATAAATAATAATTTTCTCACTGTTCTGCCAGATTTCACTTATGGTCTCCCCACTGCCCCTTCTAACTGTACCTGCCATACAATTCCAAAGTTAATGCCACACATTTTATTCTTATAGTAGCACCAATTTCATTTATCAATGGCTGTGTAACAAATCAACTCAAAACCTTAGTGGTTAGAACAATTATTTCTTATTTCACGTGATCTTGTGAGTTAGTGGGTGATTCTCAGACACGTGGCTGGGTGAAAGTTTCAAGATTGCTTGATGTACATGTTAGTAGGTAGTGCCGCATGTCAGCAGGTATGCCTTGGTTCTCTTCCATGTAGCCTTTATTCTCTAATACAAGATTCAGTAAAGGACTAGGTAGAAAATATTTTATGTTTTGTGGCCCATAAGGTGTCTGATAGAAAATCTCAATTCTGCCATTATAGTCTGAAAACAACTTTAGATAATAGGTAAATAAATCGAATATGTTCCAATAAAAATTTATTGATAAAAACAGGAGCAAGCCATATAATATAGAAAGGCATGATTCTTTGAGGGCCATTAATTAAATTGTTTTGAGCAAGGAATTATTTCCCATTTATATCAAGGATTGCAAATTCAGATGCCTACATAGAACAGGTAACTATCACAAATATGTGACATGTCAGGGATAAGACTGGAGTGTAGTAAGAGTAGACACAGGCCTATATAATTCACACTCAAAGGAACCCATCTAAAGTTGCCACTTTCCAGATTCCAATTTAAAGCAAAATATTTCACTTTAAATGAATGATTATTTAATGGACTTATTCTGTAAAATACACATTTCAAGAAAAACATCTATTCTAAGTTTAAGTAAAACAACGATGACATATGTATGTATTCTTTTATAAAGTAGAAATGGTTTGTAACCTGAGGGGACTATTGATCTTTTTGTATTGCTTAAAATTGAGGTTACTTGACACAAAGATGAAGGGTACTCTTTTTTTTTACATGGGTTGGCAAACTACAGACTGCAAGGAAAATTCATTTTGTAGCCTGGGAACACTGAATGGTTTTTATATTAGCAATGCTTTTTATATTTGCAATATAAACCAGAACAAAATAAAAAGAAAATCATGCAACAGAGACCATATGGTCCACAAATCTTAAAATATTTACTCTCTGGCCCTTTGCAAAAAAAGCTTGTCAACTCCTATTTTAAGTCATAATTAATGTAATATATTATTTAAACTTAAAATGAGAACAAAATTAAAAGATTTAATGGACATAAATTTTAACTTTATAATAGACATAATATTAAAATTTTAACAATGTATTAAATTTAAACATAAAGAATATTAACATGAGCTATGGCCATTTTGTAATGATTACCATTCATTTTCTTTATTTTATTTGCCATATTTGAAGTATACGATTGCCTTATGTAGCTAGTGGTTATCATATTAAACAGTGAAGATTATAGAACATTCATTCCTATCACTACAGAAAATTTTATTGGATGGCAGGCACCACTCTATGATAAACATTGTATAATAAATGCAGAAATTATAGTTAAAATCAAAATAGATAATTTAAAAAGAAATAATTGGACACTTTTCATTAAACCAATAAATGCCAAGGAAATTAATAAAAAAGAATTCACAAGTATATTAAATTGGCTACTAGTAAAAACAACAATAGAAGATTACAAGAGTTGACAGGATGTGAATAAATTGGAACTGTTTTGCATCATTGGTTGGAATGTGAAATAGTACAGCCATTGTATAAAACAATATTATTGTTCCAGAGAAAGTTAAGAATAGAATTAAGACTGTAGATCTCATGCTAAGTAGTCTTAAAACATGTACACACATAGGACATAAGGAAACTCTGGGAAGTGCTGGATATGACTAGTATCTTGATTGAGATGATGGTGTTACATGTGTTTGCATATATCCAAACTTATCTAATTGTACATGCTAAATATTGTGCAGTTCTTTCTATATCAATTAAAAATAAAACTATTAAAAATAAAAAAGAATAAGCTAGCAATTCTACTTTTGGTTATATGCTGAAAAGAACTGAGAGCAGAGTATTAAAGAGATATCTGTACTCTCATGTTCATAGTGACATTATTCAAAATAGTTAAAAATGGAAGCAATACACATGTCCATTGATGGAGAAATGGATAAGCAAAATGTAGTATACATACACTGTGGAATATTATTCATCTTGAAAAAGGAAGAGAAATTCTGACATATGCAACACATGGATAAACCATGAGGATATTATGCCACGTGAAATGAGCTAATAGCACACACAAATGTACTTTATTATCGTATCTATATGTTTTAACTAGAATAGTCAAATTCACAGAGACAGAAATCAAAATGATGGTTGTCAGGGTACAAGGATAAGGAAAAAGGGGTATTTATTGTTTAATGGGTATAGAATTCGTAAGGATTCTAGAGATAAATGGTGGAGATGGTTGCACAACAGTATGAATGTACTTAATACCACTGAAGTAAATAGTAATCATGGTAAACTTTATGGTATATACATTTCACCATAATTATAATTTTTTAAATAATAAATACAATTTATAATCATAACACAAATAATTACCAAGGAGTAAATATAATAAAAAATGATCAAGAAATCTATATTGAACACTAGAAAATGTTACTGATAGAAATAAAAGAAAGTCAAAAGAACAGAAAAAATATATTGTACTATTTTCATGGTCCAGAAGATTTAATGTTGGTTAGGAATCCATTCCTTACAAATTAGCATGCATTGATAACATCCATAAAGATATCATTATAGTTTGTTTTTGTTCTGTGTTTTGACAACAAATAAAAAAGTGATTGAAATTAGCTTGCAAAGAAACAAAAATTCCCATAGCTTCTTTAAAGAAAAGAAATAATTGGAAAACTTACACATTTGATTAAAGTTAAAAAAATCATGAAAGTGTAGTATTGGCATAGGTATATTTCAATAGGGGTGTTGAAGAATCTAGAAATAGAGGCATACATAAAGAATGCTTGATTTTTGTCAAAGGCTCCAAGACTTCGACAAAATCAATGAGGACAGGATAGTCTTTTTAACAAATTATGCTTGAAAAAAGTCAATACCAATGTGAAATAAATTAAAATCCAATCCCTAAATTACTTTATATACAGAAATTAATTTAAGGTGACCTAAATGTAAGAAGTGAATTTGTAAAACTTCCAGAGAAAGAATGTGAGAATACTTTTGTGAACTTGAGATAGGCAAATGAATTTTAGGCAGATCACAGAACATATAAAACATACAAATATATAAAAGGAATTTATTAAAATTAAACATCACTGCTTATGAAAAGACACAATATAAAAATAGTAACCAATTATACACTGGGGAACTATTAAAAATATATAATATCTTAAAAAGAACTTGTATTTAAGATAGACAAAGGAAACCTAATTAAAAATAAAAGTTCAATAAGTTAGAACAAAAGACCCTAATTGATAATTCACAGATGTGAAAATTACCAATAGAACATAAAAAAGTATCCAACAACATTACTCACCAGGAAAATGCAAATTTCAACCAGGTGTGATATTACTTATACATTTTAAAATTAATACTAATTTAAAGATTGACAATATCACGACAGTATCCAACATGGGTAAGATTGTGAAAACAACTGTAACTCTCATATATAGCTGAAATATAAGTTGGTACAAACACCCTGAAAACTTTTTAGCTTCTTATCAATTACATATACAACTACTCTGTGACTTAGCCATTTGACTTCTAAATATTTCCCCAATAAAATAAAAATGTGCCCACAAAATTCTTGTATAAGAATGATTTTCTATTCTAATACTAGCTCAAATCTGGAAAGAAATGTGTGCATCAATAGAAAAACATGTGTCAACAGAAAACTGATTAACTAAAAATGATTAATTAAACTGAGTACTTTCCTACAATGGAATAAAGCTTAATTAACTATGAAAAAACTAATGAATAATATAATGATATTTATGAATTTTAAAATCAATAGATTGAGGGAAAAATGTTTGATATAAAATGTATAATTCATTTTTGATGAAGTCTCAGCACTAATCTATTGATATAGAAATCAGAAATTGGTACAGTAGTTTCTGTGTAGGGATTTTGAGGAAACAGAGTGAAAAAGGGATATGAAGAGGTTTCTATAACATAGTTTAGGTGTTAGTTAGATCAGTGATTCTATAACTTAATTTGACTACATTTCATGATAATCATCAAACCTTGTCCACTTAAGTTCTGCGCATTTCACTGTATGTATTTGATAATACCATAAATGGTTTTAAAAATGAAAGTGTTTTAACAATTCCCTCCAGTTATTGCTCCATTTTCTGCCCTCTTTCATAGTCAAACTCCAAATACAATCATCTAAAAAATGTCATCTTCATGATCTCTCATAACAAGAGAACTACAGTAAACTGTCAAACTGGCCAACAATCTCATATTGCCAATCTCATATTGATCCTTCATCAGTATTGTTTATAGTTGATCTATTGCTCTTTTTTTATTTTTTATTTTTTTTACATACTTAGCTGGTCCAACACCATACTTACCCCTTCCCCCAACCTTAGCTCTTCCTTCTCTGGTTACATTTTATTTTTCCTTATATCTACCTCAGCTTTTCAAAATGTCTTCTTATTGTCATACTGTGCTTCCTTTAATCTCTACGTTCATTTAGATTATCTCATCTATACTTATGGTTTTTAAATAATCTCTATAAAGATGACTATTGACTTGCATTTCAAGCCTAGATATTTAGAGTCACAGATTCTATTGATTAATTGGCATGTTTAAATGTCAGATCAATATCGCAGTATTTTAACATATCTAAAAATGAATACTTTGGTCTCCCTTGAGTGGACCTTCTCCCAAACTACATTATTTCTCTAAATATATCATTTACACAGTTACTCAAGTGAGACAACCAGAAATCAGCTTTGATTTCTCTATTTCTTTACTCATGTTCAGTTTATCCAATGTTCATAATCACAAAGAGATGGATAAATACTAGATAGATAAGTAGATCAATAAATAGGTAATAGAATGAAGAGGGAGACATATATGTATATTTATGTATGTAAAGTAATACATATGTTATAGTTTATACTAAGTATTGTTTATAGATAGTAAAAATATATTCTAATGAAAACATTAAAAATAATTTTAATAACATTACATATTTACTATTTTTTATTCTGAATGAGGTCCAACATAAAGGTAATTAAATGTGATATATTTTAAACATTAAGTTGAAATTATAAGGTACCATCAAACACTAACCATAATCAACAAAGTCAAAATATAATGTCACTGATTACTAATATTTTTAGAAGAGGAATAAAAATAAAAATCATGCTTTTAACATAGTTACATAAATATACACGTATATCTGTATCTTCATATTCTCAGCACAGAATTACCTATACAGATATCTAATTCTGGATTAATGGAGTGATCAGCTTCTGTTTTCTTAACAAGTGCAATATGCCATGCAATTTAGCATACTTGTAGCTTTCGATAACAAGAAGCCATTTCAGATGAAAGTAAACCTTTATTGCAGTGAAATGTGAAGCAAGATAATTTCTGCTCAATAATGCAGAAAATAATGTCTATCACCAGCATAAATTATTGACTAACACCTGAAGCACATTTCTTCACCCTCTAATTTATTAGTACAGTTTGCATGTTATGCCATGGTTAAATAGCATTAAGAAAATTGCTAGGCTCCAAAACATAAAAATAGATTTAATTTACACCTGTGTTTGCTTTTGTTTAGTATGGTTGAGAACATGGAGCTATGCAATTATACTGTAGTACCAATTTTAATGGACTCAAATTACATAGAAAATAAGTTAACTTTTTCTGAAATTTGATTAAAAGTTTATAAAAAAGAGAAGAAATTCAAGGCCTGTTTAGTTTGATATATATTTTGGTCTCATTTGTCATATAAAGAGTTACTGTTTCTCACATAACAAGTTACTGTTTCTCACATAACAAGAAAAATAAATTGTAAAATAAAAATATATTGAAATTGCAAAAGTATTATAGATGAAATAAAGTTAAACTATGTAATTAAGAGAATTGAAAATTCTTTTATATCTTTGAAATATATAATTTTGCAAAGAAAATCAATAATTCTACTTGTATTTTTCAAATGTTCTATCATTAATTCATGGAAACATTTAACATATTTAAATACTTATACTAATATGTTCTTAATTATACATTTATATTTTCATGAAGTGAACACTTTATAATATTCATTTGTTATTCAGTAATTCCTTTGAGAATTGTCATATTAGCTACAAATAATTTTATTTCTTTTTTTCTTCATTATAGCCTATATCACTTAAAGGAGATAGGAACCCACAAACTAATTATTTTGTAGATATTGAAAATTTGGTTTCTATCTGGCAAACAGTTACCAGAAATACATTAGCTTAAAAATACTTTTTATGTCATTGCAGAGCAATTAATTGGAAAATTGACCGATTAGGGAAATTAAATTAAGTTGAACAAAAGTTTAGGTTTTTGTGAGTGTAAAGATTTTCTATATTTGAAAATAAATTCTATGAGTTTTTAGTTGAAAAAAATACTAATATTAAACCCAACATTTTTAATGGAAAATAATCAAAATATTAATTTGATGCTTCTTATATTTTCTTTATTGTGCAATTTGGTAACTATCTTGCACAATCTCTACTCTGAACATTTTGGATTCTGACAGAAACCCACCAAATTATCCTGATTCCTTACATCATTTGGGTAAACAGTCAAAGGTAATTTATAAAATGAATAAGTTCTGGAGATCTAATGTACAACATGGTGACTATAGTTAATAATACTCTATTATATACTTGAAAGTTGCCAAGAGAGTAGATGTTAAATATTCTCACAAAAGAAATGATAATTATGTGACATAGTGCAGGTGCACTATAGTGTTAATCATTTTGTAATATATTAGTGTATCAGATCAATACCTTGTGTACCTTAAACTTACATAGTGTTTGTCAGTTATATCTCAATAAAGCTGGGAAAAAATTATAAAGCAATAAACATGAATGAATGAATGAATGAATGAACAATGTATTTCTAAATCTGTCTGTGAATATCACATTTCTCACTCCTGATCTGGTACCAGCATTTCATCTTCAATGCTTGGGCAGTAAACAGCTAAATGCCATACAATAAATGAATAAGACAAATGAAGTAGAAGTATGTTATATGGAAACTCCAAAGTCACTAAATTAATAAATGGCAGACAATTTTTAAAATAAAGACACAACAAATAAACTTTTTGTCCCTTAAACACTGTGGTATATTTTCTCCATATTATGTTGAAATTCATTTTAATAAATTTTATCTAATAATCATATTTAAGTTGT
The DNA here is from genome assembly GCA_028627145.1 of Eidolon dupreanum. Classification (NCBI taxonomy): domain Eukaryota; kingdom Metazoa; phylum Chordata; class Mammalia; order Chiroptera; family Pteropodidae; genus Eidolon; species Eidolon dupreanum. The sequence continues at coordinate 12,054,098 of CM053507.1, forward strand.
AATAAACTAAGTTATTAAAATAAAAAATGGAGAATTTCTTAATAGTTCTTGGACTTAAAATGAGATTGATAGAGACAATAAAAAAGTAGAATTTATAAATTTATTAAGAAACTTGCCCATATATGTAATTTTTTAAATATTTGTATTACGATTGATTGAATAAATAACATATTATTTCCTTACATTCATTTTGCTGCTATAACATTATCATGAAAACAATATCTTCTGACCTTTTAATTGCTTTGAAAAGTCCACTTATAGTTATGAAGAATTCTGAGAACAAGTTTTTTGCTTGTGAAACTTATTTATGAATGTGCTGCAAGAAGCATTGCAAATTGGCCTATTTAAAAGCCCTAATGAAGCTCAGCTACCAGTATGTCCAAGTACGAACTAATTATGTTAAGACATGGAGAGGATGTTCAAAATAAAGAGAATTGTTTTTGAATGGATCAGAACCTTAAGAGTGAAAGAATGGAAGAAATTCTGAATTGTGGGAAGCGACTTAACTATCTGAAAGCTTAAAAGATGTTTTTGGAAGACTCCTTCTTTTTTGGAATGAAAAGATTTCTCCTGGAAGTATTAGTTGACAAAATTATTCTGATGTTTGCTCATGGACATAGCTGTAGGACACTTCTGAAATATCTGATAGATTCCTGAAGATATCTGAAGACATTATCAATACTATTCCTCCTAGTAGAGTCCCCATTCTCCTGCATAATGTTGCGCCTCCCTAGTAGTTCCTGTGTAACCAAGAGGCTACATAATCAACCAATAAGAAAGTAGAGGAGCAAGGAAAAGTGAAACAAGCTGAAAAAATAAGTCTTCTCCAACTGTTGGCTAGAAATAACTGAAAAGGAATGGCGAAAAAAGAACCATGTTGATAGTAGAAGTGCTCCCTTGAGTGTGCACCTCCTAAATGATCTCTTCAAAAGCAAAGAATACAGCACAACTATTTGTCACTTATATAAATTTATAAACCAATTTACCATTATAATCCATTCATATGTATTAATTTTGTAAAAATATGCCTTATTATTGTAAATGAACACCTCAAAATTTTACATTTTTCCAATAGCAATAGTTGTTTTTATAAATTTAATCAAGCCGCATAATATACTTGAAGACAATGACAGAGCAAAGGAGACTGTGCTTTCAATTTAAAAAAATATATCTCTTTGTTATGTTATTGTCTTTATGAGGAGTATACAAAAGTTGGAACCTCGCTGCGACAATCTGTATATTTATACCAACCTGAAATACCTGTGAAAAATGATTCCAATTCCTGTGAAAACTAGGTTACAGCTGCTACTGATGCTTTTGTATCTGCTGACCTGGAATGCCATCACTAGGAGATCTGCAGCATTTGGTTATTATGCAACCATTAATTCAGGAGAAAAAGAATTGCATAAAAATGTTTTATATTATGTGCAAGAGTTGTATTTTAAAATTTATACACAAGTATAAATAAACATATATATAAATTATTAAATAAGTGTACACATATATACATGTATACATTTAAGGAGTTTTTTTTTTTAGCCTCCCTGTGAAGTGGCACACTGAGCAACGAAGCATAATCAGCATTCCTAAATTGTCTACTGAGAGCTCCAAAATGGAGTACCTTCAGCCTCTCAGCCATTGGTTTTGTTTTGTTTTGTTTTTCCCCAGCCATTAGTTTTGAATAAATCTTTAAGGAGCCTTGATATGATTGAAAGAAACTTTTGAATGATGGTAAACATTATTTTAATACTTTCCAAAAGAGAAGTGAAAGAGATCATATGTGGTTTTCAAGTTTTCTGCTCTTTGGCATTCATCTTTGCCTCTGCTTCTGTTCTCAAACAAGTAAAGTTGAGGAAATACTGTCAGATCCTAGTCCGGAAACAGTGAGGAATGAGAATGGGAGAATAACAACAGTGAACATTTCCAGAGGAAACGTTATGGTAAATGCGCTCTTATTTTTGAGCCGTACTGCTGATTTCGCAGTTAGCATGAGTCAATAATGAAAATATTTGTAGATTGGATAGTTATTTAACATGAAAATAAGAAATGTGGGAGCAAACAAAGAATAGATAAAAGGAAACTGGAAAATGTATTTGTAATAGCCTCTTTCATATAGTCGACAATCATATTGAAATTTAACCACTCTTAGTACTGAAAATGTTCGATTGCATTTTACTTATCTTTTGATATTAAAAGCTTCATGTTTATGTTATTGGCTGCTTCCACTGTGATCAGCGGGACGGCAGCCTTGCTATCACTGTGGAGTCTCAAATGAGTCTTTACCTCCTCTACCTCCATTACTGATTCAGAATGTACTTCATATACACATTAAAATTTGAGAAACACTTTCTGGAGTACCTTGCATAATTACATAAACATAAATTTTAACTCTAAAATAAACTATGTGGTTATTTATACCATTATTATCATAACTTAGGTGAATTAGACTGTATTGCCCCTATAAAACCAAACTATCACAGTGCCACATTATTAGGGACACAGTTATCATTTGATCCATTAAAGTCCCTGGCTTTAATTCATTTATATGTCAATACATATGATATAATAAAATAATGTATTTCATATAAAGGAACATTATATAGCTAATATACAATTAATGAATTGATAGTAGAGAAAATCTAATGTATTCTATCATGCAAGAGGTGAAAAATACATGATTACTGCTTATCGTTTTTTTTTATCAACTTTTCTGACTCCTTTGTCCTTGGTGTCTGTACCCACAATGACCACAGGAACGTCAAACTTCACTCTGGCAAGGTGAATGATTTATAGTTTTCATCCTGAAATTTAAGACCTGAAAGTGATTGCATTGTCACAGTAAACCGTTCTCAGACCATCCCTCTCATCGAATGCCATATACCGATTGTTTATTTTACAACAGAAGCCATTTAAAATCAACTAATAACAGTTCTTTAAAACAGTGAATCTAGGAAGAACTATCTTCAGTTTTTATGATGGAAACTATTAAGATTTGAGAGAAGGCCCTTATTTTAAAGCACTCTTTCTCCTCCCAATGCCATACCTATTATTATTTCAGTGGCTATAATGCAAATGAACGCAATGTTAGTCCCATCCTCTCATCCTCTAACTTCAATAGAAAAAAAAATATGTCTCACAGAAGATGTATTAGAGTAAATCAGTGATCCATTCCTCACTGGAATATAATTTATCCAGGTACATTCTCTCTACTTGAACATTTCTAGATAAATATAGTTTGACATTGTGAAAAAAATAGTGAAGTTTGAAAGTACAAATTTTATTATTCTCTGACTGTAGTAAATTTCCCGCAAATATACCTCAGAAAGTACACAGCTGCTATCCTGTTAAGAAAGGTCTTTTTAAAAATGAAAACAGCATTACCATCCACCACAGCTGCTGTCTTTCTCTACTTTGATTTTTATCAATGTTAACAACATTATTAGCTATACACATAAGCCATAGTTTAATTTAATACTTTTTTTCCTAAAAGGTCTCAAGTTTACAAAAAATGTTCCTTAATATTTTTTAAATTAACAGGGTTTGCAAAGAAAATTTACAATTATTACCAACAACACTTAAATGACATTAATTTGGCAAGAGCAAATTAACAGGTACAGAGAAACTGCCTCTTTTTGTTACTGGGGATAAAATATTCCTACTATTATTTAAGTTCATGCTCTTCTCATGTGCTGTGGACACCATCCACTAGTTGCTTCTCAAAGACCATCTTTCATCACCAGTTTATTTCTCAAACTCACCATCATAGAAACATGTACCACATCCCTTTTAACTGCTGTCTCTATTTTTTTTTTATAGCAAAACTTCTTCAGAAAGGTCTGTAATTAATGCTAATATTTCCTTCCCTCTCTCACATTTTTATATCATCAAGCCAAAATAAATGAACCTTTTCTTCTCATTATAGCAATAAATGTCTTGGTCATTGTCACCAATGACCTCCATTTTGCAATGGTCACTTCTGTGTTCTACTTACCTGACCTAAAAGTAGCATGTGGTAACCTCTCCTTTTTGAATAACGTTCTTTTCTTGAGTACCATAATATCTCAGTATCTTATGTTTCTTTTTTTCCTTTATATCACTAGCCACATATTCTAAATTATCTTTACTACCCCTAATCCATTATAAAATCTTGATTGTGAAGCACCTACAGGTTTGGTCCTCAAACTTAATGCTTTCTATATTTACTCTATTCTTATTTAATCATATGTAAACATAATTTTGCATGCAATCCATATGTTGTGTCCAAAATTTCTGTCTCCAGCCTTCACTAAACATTAGATTTATGTCCTTCACTCAATATTTCAGCTATGCTTCACACAGCTTCACATAATGTCCACAATAAAATTATCACTAAATATAAACTTTTGCATCTCCCCAAATTCCTTATTTCAGAATTTGCAGACATTTCTCTGTGTTAAATCACAAAAGTAGGAGTTAGCAGTTGCTTTTTTTCTCTTATTTCTTCCTTGAAGCTCTTCAATAATACCTAAATCTCTCACTATCAAAATGTATTTTAATCATGTTTACTTTTTTCCTCTCCACCTACATTTACTCTTGAACAAACTATCATTACCAATCGTATAGGCTATACAGTAGTCTGCTAACCATCCTTCTGGCTTTCACATTATTCACACAGAAGTTAGAGGAATAATTGAAACTAAAAGATACATTTTATTATTTGCCAAGTCAAAACTATCTCTTACAATTGATTTAAATGTATTTATAATGAAATCAAAACTTTTTATTTTAGTTTATGAGGCCTAACATGGCCTGGCCCAAGACTTCATCTCTGTAAATGTCTCTCTGAGCTTCTTCTTAACTCTAAACCATAGCTACCTAAACCATTCAGTCGCATTGTTTTTCTTTCTGTTTCTCAGTTGTACTGAATTTGTTATCTCTTTAGGGATTTTATTCTGTCTCCTGCCCAAGCAGTTATTCTGTTTAAGTAGCTCCTTTTAATAATCGCTTAAATGCCACCCTCTCCAATCGGTCTTTCCTGACCATCCAACATTGAATAGTGATCAGTTCTCTCTACATTTGTTATTTGAATCCATGTATCATAGCAATTATAACTGGTACAGCTATAAATATAATAACCCAGTTGTTTAATTTGCACATCGTCTCTGTTAATTAGATGATAATATCCAAGAGAAGACTATTTTTTTTCTTGTTTTGTATGTGGTTGTATTCAAAATGTAATCCAACACATACTTAGTGTACTATAGATATTAACTGAATAATTGAACAGGATACATTCAATATTCGAGCCACATATGTTATTACTCTGACTAGGCACACACTGAGCCCATAGATGAAGGTTTTAAGTTTATCTAACTATAAGCAGCTGTTGAACTCAGAAGTAACCAAAATCATATAAATCATTCTCTAATTGCTATAAATTTTCTTCATAGCATCCATATTCAAGTGATATTACAAGTCATCTTTTGTTTTTGACACAATTATAATTAGGTTACTACCCTGGTAGTGAGGAATTCAGTCTTGGTTGAGTTATTTTAAGCCCTTTCCTAAATATTTAGAGAAAAATGAATAGCTAGAGAATCTGAGAGTTCCTGGGACTTCACAATAGTCTATTTTCCTCCTATTTCATTACAGTTTCCTGACAAATATCGGTCACTGAAACCTTTGGTACATGTGAGATCTGACCAGCAGCACAAGAGTTCTTTCATTCAAGGGTAGGTCACACAAAAAACTAGGTGGTGGGGAAATTTCACAATTTGTAGAATTTTAAATTTTCAGTTATGCAACACAAAATTTATTAGTAGGTCCTAAAATCTACATGTTAGTACACAAACACCTAGGCTTAGTCACTGTTTTTAGGTAACAGAGGAGATAATCAATACCTCATTATTTTATATTTCTACAACAGAAAGAAACAAATAGTGACATCTATATAAATTGCCCTGTTTTAATTATGTATTTTAAATGTCTGGATGCAACATCAAATCCAATTTGGGTTAAAAAGTGTAAAATTCTTAGTTTTGCCTGTTCGTAATAATGTTCTCACTTCTCATCTTTCATTATCAAAACATTAATGTTTCAGTCTTTTGATATGTGTGTTAACTAGTTTTATTTTTACAATGAATGCATTTCTGATTCATGCTTAAGTGGTGAAAACTGTGATCTAAAGCTTTGTCAAGTGCTTATTTATTGTGCATGAACATAGATTGCAAAATAGCCAGGCTTTATTGAAGCTGCTGCTACATCTTCTACAGGAGGATAGTGACCTGTGAAAAGTAGTTAACCAATAAATAGAGATAATCTAAGATATTAGGAACCATTTCTACTTATCCTTCAAATAAGAAACTATATTCTCTTGTAACCAAAAGCCATAGAAACTCAGTAATGACTTCGAGTTCCCACCCAAAACCCATGAAAAGTAAGATAAAGATGATCCCTCTTAGCAGCTGGAGCTGACCTCAGTAGAAATTTACTCAAGCGACTTTGTCTTATAGAATGATAGCTGGCATATGGTAGATGTGTTGATAACATACCCTCACTAAATGAGTTAATGAGTCAGCAAATGAATAAAGACAATCTTCCCCAGCATTAATAGAAGACTGTACAATAGAAAAAAAAAATCGAACAGAAAACATAAGTACAAATAAACAGCATAAGATCATTGTAGATGTGAGATATGTGCATGCTCATGTGTGTGTACGTGTATGTATGCGACTTTGTCTTATAGTCCACTAGTACATAGTCAGTGGTCTTCTCCTCCATAAAACTATCCTGTTTAGGAAACTGTCATATGCTATTCATTTGTCTTGTTTGTTTCTAGTTGTTTTCATCACTTTAAAGTTTAATATTTGCTTAGTTTTATTTTCCATTTTGTAATTTCTTTCAGAGGATTACTGATATAATTTATGAAAAAAAATGATCATACATGTAATAGGACTAAACACCTTAAAAATAACTTTATTTACTATATCCTTAAAACTGGACCTATAATAAAATAATCTCCGTAAGTGGTTTATATATCTTGTCAATTTTTAATATTTATGCTATCAGGCAACTTGTGGACTTATGTACAATATAATTATTAAAAATATCTATATATGCATACCTAAATAAAATGTTTCACCCTCAGTGTAAAAGTTCAGTATCTTTTCCTTAATGATTATATGGAAGTATCTATTGTTGTATTAATCACTTGGAGGAAAGATATAACATAATCAATGAAAAGAAAATAATTATGTTGTAAATATAAAGCTTTCAGAGAAAGTAAAAAGAAAAAAATACTGTGGTTTAAACTATGTTTGAATCCAAAACTAACGTAGACTGTTTAAATTTATTTTTTAGTAATTTCCTTTTCATCTATTTGAAGAAACATGCATTATTTGTTATCCCAGTGGCATCTTTGGAGCACTGTGAATCCCTGTCTATTCTTATTAAATCTATTTTCACTTAGTGTTTTATCTAACTCTTAGAGAAGTTGATGGGTATGATTAACAACTTAATAACAGTGTTTCATGGATATATTAGATATAGTAAAGATAGGTCAAGATTGTTTAGTAAGCAATAGAAACAAAGAGAAAAACAATCATAATTCAAGATTAAGGGAGACTGTGAGGAAACAAGATTTGCTTTATTAAATTCTGAAATGACAGAGATAAGTTACTGAAAAAATAAGCTCATATTTTTATACATACACTATTGACTCATATCATTTTATTCTTAATAAAAATAGTTAAATTATACATTCATAATAAATTTTAGAACATTTTTGTATTTACAAAATGATAGTGAAAATAGTACAGAGTTCTTTTATACTCTACCCCCAGTTTCTATTATTATATTAGCATGGTTCATTTATCAAATTAACAAACTAATATTGATATATTATTTTTAATTAAGAACTATACTTTGTTCAAATTTTTCTATTATTCCCTAATGTCCTTTTTTTCTTTTTCTTTTTTTTCATTCCAGGAACTCATGTGATTTACCATAATACATTTAGCTCTGTGAACAGGTCTCCTTGGGCTTCGGGTGGCTGTGACTGTTTCTCAGACTTTTTTTTTTTTTTTATGACATTGACAGTTTGAGGAGTACTGTTGTGGTATTTCGCAAAATGCCTCTCGTTTGGAATTTGTCTGATGTTTTTTCTCATGATTAGACTACAGTAATGTTTCTTTGGGGAAGAAAGAGCATAGAGATAAAGTATAATTCATATCACAGCATATTGAGTCATAAACATTATTTTCACTTTTGATGTGGACTTTGATCACCTGGTTGTGATAGTGTTGTTTGTCAGGTTTCTCCATGGTTGAGTTATTCAGTCCTCTTTCCACACAGTACTCTTTGGATAGAAGTTGCGATGTGCAGCCCACATTTAAAGAATGGGGATTACACTACATCTCGATAATGACAGGGTATATACATTCAATATTTGGAATTTTCCTGCATTGGAGATTTGTCTAATCTAATCTATTCATTTATTCATTCCATGATTTATTTATAATAATATAATAATATGGTCTCGTGCTAAATTATTTTAAATCTCGAGTCTGATTTTTCCAATTTCCCTGCCACATCTGGTTCTGGTTCTTGTTCTGTCTCTTCAAATTGTGTTTTATTTTTGCCTTTTGGTATGCCTTGCAATTTATTTTCTTGATAAATGGACATGGGGTACTAGGTAAAAGGGACTCTGAAAGTAGGCCTTGGAAATGTGATGCTGAGGTGGGCAGGGAGGAGAAGCATTCTACAGTCTTGTGATAGGTCTCGGTCCTAGTGAGCCTGTGCCTCTGGGCC
>CM053507.1:12063384-12094726 GCA_028627145.1 Eidolon dupreanum
CAAAAATCAAAAGAAATATAGCTCATTCCAGTGATTGGCACATGAATATATGTGCATATACAACATCAACACTTTTAACCCTGTTAAATTATGAACATGGTATCTCTGGGCTTTATTTTACCATTCCTAGTGGAAAAGAGCATTTAGATCAAACTGAAGAACTACTACACCAAACTCCTACTCCCTGGTTTAAGTCAATTATGACATTGTAGGTTCTCAAAAAATATAACTTTTTCTTTAGAGTGCTAATATCAGTTGTAATTTGTCATTTACTTACGATGTATCTCCCTAATTAAGCTCTGAGTTTAGGGGGCAAGTCTAACTTTAACACATGGTAAGAACTTTATATAAAGTATATATTTACTTCTTATTTTAAAATTAAATTCGATATAAGGAAGGACTATTTGAAGAATATTTCATGACACCTACAACACTGTTATTTTTCATCGTACCTACTCTACTGCTTACTGTTTCTTATCAATCTACAACGGAAAACTATTGTCCAGGAATTTAATGCCATAAAAATATCTCTCCAGACACAACTATGGGGGCTTTTTAACATAACTATATAATATCGCTTTTAACTTTAGCCTTGGCTACTAGAAAGCTAGGTGATAAAATAAATGTTTAATTGTAGTAATGATCTCATCTTAGGTATACATACATTTTTTCTCCCATAAATTGTTTTTTAAGCTTTATTTTAATGCTGTGTATTTAAATCACATTTATGTGTTATTTTGATGAGTGAAAAAATAAATGAAAGTGTTTATGTGAGTCGATGTTTATGTTATTTTTTTTTTTGCAAAGGACATAAAAACTCAAGTAACTGGAGGAAAGGTATAAAACCAAGTATATTTGATTAAGTAATGTTTATCTTAATTTCCACTGAGTCCCATTATATAATGAGAATTTGATATGTTGCCTAAAGTATTTAAAACATGCAGATTTCACTGAGCTATGTTCGATAAAGTATTATAAGTAAAGATAGTATAAGGAGAGAAATTCATAAAAGAGCCGCCAGTCTGCGAGCATTCGCGACAGAGAATAAAGGCACTATCTGATTTCAGTTAGTTGTAGAACTGGAAGAGGTGACAGACTCATCTTCAAATATCAGAAGATAAACTTGAAAATGCTTTGAATGAGAAAGACTGACTTATTTTCAGTATCTTTGCAAAGAAGAAAGCAATTTTGTGATTGACATATCCATTTTTAAATCTCTGAATGAATTAAATTGTCTTAAGGTAAAGTCTCCAGAAAATTATCCCAATTGGATTAAATAGTTTAGGGAAAAGTTTACTGGCATGGCTCTCCCACGTAGGCTTGATAGATTGTAATTTCCCAAATTAATGTGAGATAGAAAAAGAATTACAAGGGGGAAGGAAACCAAGGAAATACAGCAAAAATAGTTTAGCAAAGAATCATAGCTGTGGCTATTGCAAATAGAGCTGAGTTAAATAGCATAGATAAAAAGCTATATTTTAGAGAGTTATATGCTTTCAAAAGAATATGTGTGACTTTACAAGACTAAAATGACTCTTGGTCAGCAAACATGTATAGGCAGGAAGCAGACTAAGAAAACTGCTCAAATCAAGGGGGGGAGGGGAAAGATAATCAGTCTGAAGGAAGGGAACAGTGCTTACTCAGATGTGTCAAGGAAGGTAGAAAGAAAGTCTCAGAGATCAGAACAAGACCATGGAGCACATTGACTGGGGAGCTGATTCCAACTCAATCAAGAAACATTCTCTACTCCCACAGAGGAATGTCCTCAGAGTCCCTACAGAGACATTTTAGGATTAATATGGGCAAATTACTCCTATATTTTCAATCTTTCTCATTGGAAAAAGGTGTGTTTATTGTGAGAAAAAAAAAAAAAAGAAACTATATATTGCAGGGATGGGGTCAGAAAATTTTCCTAAACTTGGTGGACCTGATGAAGAGATCACTGTGTACTTTACATGGACAAATAGCTAATCTGTGACAGTTATTTGCTCATCAAACTTGGCTTCAGTATGGTTAAGCCTCTACTTACCTCTCTACCTTGGTAAATACAATATTTAGAAAACAAAAGTTGTATTATCCAAATTATATATATGATTGTGTGTGTATGTGTTGTGTGTATGTATGTATTTGTGTGAGGATAGCTAGCTAGCTCAATAGGCGGTTTATCTGAGTTGACCAAATAATGTCATCAAAGTCTATTTGCCTCCTCACTTCTGCCATTGGATGATAACTCCATATGCCAAAGGCTTGGATCAATATTAGATAATAGAATATACTTACAGCTAATTTAAGTTTCAAAACACGATCTCCAAGAAGTGAGAATTTTCCTTCGGTGTGTTCATTATATTGCAGTCCTCAATCAAAAGTGAGACTTCTCACTCACTTCATCTCAAGAAACAGGATTTCCACTTGTTCTCCATGTAGGAAACATGGGCTTTCTTCACTTTTTTTTGTTCACCTCCTGCTCCACTCACTAAAACTCTTCAGTACCCTACCAGAGTTTAAAGATGGTGGTGGCAAGTGGGAGGAGAAAAGCATAGAGCTAAGCTCTCAATTCACCACTGCTCTGTCTAGTGTATAGTTCCTCACTCTGTAGTGTCACTCCCTTATCTGCCTCTCCTGCTCCCCTCAGTGACTGGGTTTTGTTTTGTTTTGCTTTGTTGTTTGTTTATTTTTACAGTCTAGTTTACATAGACCTGTTTATGGTCCTGCCAGCCTAGCCTTGCAGATAGTCTGAGGGAAAATCCTTTTAAAATGATCCCGGCCATACGAAGCCAGAATGTGTTCCATAATTAATTCCTGAACTTCGTGTTCAGTGACTATCTGCAATTGTTAGAAGGAAGCACAGTTGTATGAAGTCAGCTACAGCCCTCCTCAAACCCTCATTCTTTTTCTCCTCTTCTTTACCAAACATGCTGCCAAAGACAGATAGCCACACACTGATATCTCACACACAGGCAAGTGTGCAAAATCAGTCCTGGGTAAGCCCATAACTGCAGGGCATGTAGTTTAGATTCTGGGTGATCTCTGGGTGATCTCTCCTGCAAGGCCCTCTCATTAAGTTTGGGGTCAGCAGTTACCTTCATCCTTTATTTCTTGAGGGTGACAGCTAATTTTGGGTTTGGAGGGAATTTCAGAGCATGTCAGTAGTTTTCTTCAGGGACATATCTTTAAAAATACACAGTTTTAAAATCTTTCAATTCCTTTTATATCCTTTAAGTTTTCAAAAGTGTTGGAAAATAAACTACTTAGTTGTTTCCTTGGAAATTTGCATTTTGGCCTGTCTCCCAAGTCATTTTGGAATCTGATACTTATGCTATCTCAGACATTCACATAAAATTTCTCAAATTAACATCTCATCATAAATGTTTCAAAGTTATACACCAGAGAATGAGCATGGGGGTGGGGAGAGTAGGAACTGAATGTCATTTATTAAAAAGAAATAAAAGTGGAAATTTTTTTCCCGTACTCATTACCATTATATTTAATAGAAGAAAATAGATTACTGAAAGACAAAGAAAGAAGTCCATGTTAATTGCTGCATTATAGAAATATGAAAAGATTTTGTATTTTTAAAAATATGTATATTTCTATTTTCCAAATAATTTATAGTAATCACATACTGTACTCAGAATCAGAAAGCAAAATAGATCTTTTACTAGAAAAGAAACTTGAAAGTAAAAGAAGCATTCTGAATAGACAGTCTCAGGGCCTCTGCCTTTGTTTCTTCCATTTTCTGCTGGGTTATCACCTCAATTTTCACAAACCCTGCCAACCAGAGACTGAGGTGCATGCATGTGTCATACAAGAAATTGCTACAGTATTAGTCTCTTTTGAAGTATGTTGACCCAAATCTAAAGTTCGAAATGCATATTTTGGTGTCATACTCTGTACTCTTTGGTCCTGTCACTAAAGTTTTAATGCCCTCAAAAGATAATATAAAGTTTTTTTTTTTCTTTTTAACCTTATTTTCCCTCTGAAAGTCTAAATATGCCTAACTAACTACATTGGCTAAGGTTGGCATTTTAAAATGCCATCAAATCTTCACAGTGTAAAGGATCTTTCACAGTTTAAGAAATCTCACACACAGGGTAGATTTATTTATGGACAATTAGTAAGCTTAGGTATCTCACAAAACACAAGATCCCTTCAAGGCAGCATTCATCTAGTTAAGATTTATTCAGAGTGACAGGGAAATGTCAGTCTTCTATTTATGTGTATACATACACATATATATGTATATGTACATATATATGTATATGTATATGTACATACACATATACACACATACATATACACACATACATATGTATATGCACACACAATCATATGTATATGCACACACATGTACTTATATACATATACATATATATACTTATATGCATGCATATGTACTTAAAATTGAGTAGACAAGTATCTTCAAAGACATTTCTTTTAAAAAAATGAAATATTAGCATTATTTTAGAAATTTCTATGATTAAAACCTACCTTAAAATATTTAATGATTAAATGTCTGCTAATTTCTCATCAGATAACTCTCATTGAGAAAGGGGTGAAAATTAGTATAATTTAGTTGATGTAACATGGAGCAATCACTGTGAGAACAGCTTACAAACTTATGACATAGCCTTGAGTTTTACTGATTAAAAAATGAGAGAAAATGCTATAATTTTCCTATTTTATCATTTGCCCTTTCAAATAAAATTATATATTTTTATTGAGCCTCTAAGTAGACTTCTGAGCTCATTCTAAATGGCAGATCCATTGTCAAAATATTTTTAAAAATCTGTCACTAATCCTATCACTTGTTAGATTTCCTTTACATATTTATACATTTTTAAATATATATACAAATATTTATTTGCTGTTTGTGCATTGATCTTTTCCTCTTTGCTGGATTATTTCTTTGGTTATACTGAAATCTGTAAAATCTTTAAACTCTGGAATGGTGTGGACTAGCTTTAGCAAGTGGAGCAGGAGATAGACAAGAAAGAGTGAAGAGGCTGATATTCCCAGAACAGAGTGTAAGTGGAAACCTCAAGCTTTTGGGGGTGAAGTGAGTGAGAAATCTCATCTTCAACAAAGATCGAAATATAATAAGCATATTGGAGAAACATTCATTCTCATTTCTTAGAGATTGTATTTTGAAACTTTAATGAACTATAAATATATTCTATCATCTGATATTGTTCAAAAAGCCTTTGACATGCAGTTATCATTGGGTGGCATTGAAGGGGTAAGAAGACAAATAGATTTAATGCCATGCTTAGGTCAATTTGTACAACCTGTCTATCATCTATCTATCTATCTATCTATCTATCTATCATCTATCTATCTACCTACCTAATAATTTGGGTACATAAATTTTTAAAAAATAAATATTACATTTAACGAAGCAGGAAGAAACTTAACACGTACTTAAGAAACCAAGTGAGCAAGTAATTGTTCTCACAGGTTAGCTATGAGGTAAGTAGATTGTTGCCCTGATAAAGCAACATATGCCCAAATGAAAAAAATGCTTACCCAAAAATGGCTTGTAAGAATGTTCTGAAGCAAATGAGAAATGATTTACTCCTTTGCAGTCTTGAATTCCTAGACAAAACCACCTTGGCGTAAACAGCTACGTTATGTGGACTCAGGTGGTCTCTTTCCTCAACCCCCTCCTTGAGTACTTTCTCATCCGGAACTGGAGGATAAACACTGCCATCTGTACTAGTGGCTTGAGGTGTAGAGACAGCATATCAATGTCTCTTTGGTGATATTTCATTCTCTCTCTGTGAGTATCTGGTTCTCTCTCTCTCTCTCATTTTTATTTTTTATTATTTTTTTGTTGTTGCATAATCCTTTCAGACAGAGATTACAAAAAGCATTTAAGATGTTGGAAATCACATTTGAATACTCTAGCTAATACTTAGAGAATGACTGTGACCAGGTTTTTAGTTCACAGAGTCCGGATTAAACCAAAAGAACTCATTTATACTCTGAAAAGAACATAAAACTCCATATGGAGATATTTACCAAATTACCTAATTTTTGTGATTTCCTTGTTTGTTGCCTGGCCGATTTTTGCAATATTTAAAAACACAGATGCCTATGATGATGTAAGTAAAATAATTTTTCCCTGTAATAAAACATATTCAGTCCAGTAAGTAGGATTTTATATCCTCTGAGCTTCTCTGTTTTAAACCCTGAACTCCCAGAAGTATCTTCCCTTATTTTATTTTTTACGCTTACAGCACCTGGTCTTCCTAGCTGGTCTCCCAGTCCAAGTCCTAACCAGACCCAACCTGCTTAGCTTTGAATATCAGCCAGGATCAGGCTTGTTTAGGGTAGCATGGCTGTAGATCCCCAGAAACATTGTAATCGAGGACTTTAATAGCTTATTGGGTATTGATATCTACCCTATTGTTCTCTGAACCATAGTTTGTGGGATTTTCCCACCTTTCTTAGTCTCTTGTACATTGTGAAATAAAGAGGCTTAAGGACAAAAAAAAAAAAGATATTCAGTCCAAAATTTTCCTTCAGTCAATAAAACGCTGCACCTTAAATCAAGAACTGTTTTTGCTTTTGTTCTTGTTTTGCTTTGTTTTGAACTAACTGATGACTTTTTTCAAGGGGAGGAATTTATGGACCAAATAGAATCCTGTGTGATATGAGGAGTTATGCTAACTTAAACATCAGTTTACCAGGATAATAAATTCTCATTCATCTTTTTGGTAGAAGACAGTAATTTGTTTGAAATTTTGAACTTCATTGAGGAACAATTGTTACAAGAAATTGCACATATTTAAAGTGAATAATTTATCAGTTTTGATGTATGTATAATATCAACTCCTAAAACCACCACCACAATCAAGATAACAAGTATTTCCTTTACCACCAACACTGTCTTCATGTTCCTTTTGATCCAAGTTGCCCTCCATGCTACTACCTGTTCCCCACTATAGTCACTGTTCAGCTTTCTTCTAAAAGGTTTACATTTTTTATACATTACATAAATATAATTACACACACACACACACACACACACACACACACACACACACACACACATACATATATCCGTTTTTGCCCAGATTTTTTGACTCAGTATAATGATTTTGACATTCATTCTTATTGATTCATGTATCAAAATTTCTATTTATCTCTGTGTACTTTTCCATTGTATGAATATGCCACAAATTACGCATTCTCATGTTGATGAATAGTTCAGTTGTTTACACTGGGAAACTACATACATAAAGCTGCTATGAACATATGTGTGTGAGGCTTTGTATTAATTATGATTTTATTTTGTGGAGTAGTGGTAGGACTAGATTAGCAGTTTACATAGGAGGTGAACAATGATCATTGAATTACTGTCAAGCTTTTTTTTTAAGGAGAAGGTTTACCACTTTTTTTAATAATTCCATTTTATTTTTCAATTACATTTGTCATACAATATTTATTAGATTAATGTATACAATATAGTGATTAGACATTTACCTAAGTTACAAAGTGATCACCCCAATAAATCCATTACCCATCTGACACCATACAGAATAATACTATAGTATTATTATATTATTATTGGCTATATTCCTTATGCTACTTTACATTCTCATGACCACGTTGTAACTACTAAGTTCTTAACCCCTTCTCATTTTTTACCCACTGTCTAACTCCCCTCCCATCTAGCAATCACCAAAATGTTCTCTGTATCTATGAGTTTGTTTTTGTTTTGTTTCTTTACTTTGTTTGTTAAATTCCACATGTAAGTGAAATCATATGGTGTTTATTTTTCTTGGTCTGACTTACTCCACTCAGCACAATACTCTCTAGGGCCGTTTGTATTGTTGCAGATGGTAAAATTTTGTTCTTTTTTATGGCTAAGTAATATTCCATTGTGTGTGTGTGTGTGTGTGTGTGTGTGTGTGTGTGTACCATTTCTTCTTTATCTATTTATCTATTGATGAATATCCATATCTTAGGTATTGCAAATAATGCTGAAATGAACATGTGGATTCACGTGCCCCTTCAAAGTAATGTTTTGAGTTTGTTTGAATAAATACGCATAATGTGGATTATTTGGTCCTTTTTTCACCATTGTTTAAGCCTTTGCTTTAAAGTCTGTTTTATCTGGTATAAATGTTCATAGATACATAGTTATTGCCATTTTCAGATTCATGTTTTTTATATTTCTCTTTCTTCTTTTTAAAGAAGTCTCTCTAAAATTTCTTGTAATACTGGTTGGGTGTTGATGAACTCCTTTAACTTTTTCTTGTCTAGGAAGCTCTTTATTTCTCCTCTAACTCTAAATGACGACTTTGCTAGATAAAGTAATTTTGGTTTTAGGTCCTTATTTTTCAACGCTTTGAATATTTCATGCCAATCCCTTTTGTTTTGCAAAGGTTCTTTTGAGAAATCAGCTGGCAGTCTAATGGGAGCTCCCCTGCAAATAAATAATCGCCTTTCTCTTGCTGCTTTTAGAATTCTCTCTTTATCTTTAACCTTTGCCATTTTCAATATGATGTGTCTTGATGTGGACCTGTTTAAGTTCTTCTTCTTTGGGACTCTCTGCTCTTCTTGGACTTTATATCTATTTCCTTTGCCAGTTTAAAGAAATTTTTAGTCATTATTTCTTCACATAGATTCTTAATTCCTTGCTCTGTCTCTTCTCCTTCTGGAACTCCTATAATGGAATGTTGGTAAACTTAGCATTGTCCCAGAGGCCATTTAAACTATTCTCATTTTTTTTTTTAATTCTTCTTTCTTGTTGCTGTTCTGATTGTGTGTTTTCTGTTACCTTAACTTCTAAATTACTGATTTGATCCTCTGCTCCATATAATCTGCTGTTGATTTCCAATAATGTATTCTTTATTTCAGTTATTGTATTCTTCATTTCTGACTAGTTTTTTTTTATGTTTTCTATCTCCATTTTTATGTTTTCTATCACTTTGTTAAAGTTCTCACCGAGTTCATATACTCTTCCCCTAAGTTCATTGAGCATCCTTATCACTAGTGTTTTGAACTCTGCATCTGGTAGATTGCTTGTCTCTATTTTGCTTTGTTCTTTTTTCTGGAGCTTTGTTTTGTTCTTTCATTTAGGACATGTTTCTTTGTCTCCCCATTTTGGCTGCCTCTCTGTGTTTGTCTTTACATATTAGGTATAGATGCTGTGTTTTCCAGTCTTAGTAGAGTGGCCTTATGTAATAGGTGACCTATGGATCTCCATGGTGCAGTTTCTCTTGTCACCTGTGTTGGGTGTTGCAAATGTATTCTTTGTGTGGGTTGTGATTGTCTTCCTGTTGTAGTTGACCCTTGGTTGATGTTTGCATGTCAATGAGAGGGCTTGACCCACAGACTGATTGGTTGTGAGGAGTGGCCAGTGACTACAATAGAGGAGCCATTGTACAGAGGCTCACCCTAGGGAGCAGGGTTCACACTGGAAGCAGCTTGGTTGGGTCCACAAGTTGGGTAGTGCAAGGTCTCAAAAACACCAGGATGGGACAAGTGATAATAGCCAGGTTGATGGAGACTCATATATGGTAGCCACCTGCATTTGAATGCTGAAAGCAGGAAGGCTCAACAAAAGAACAATAGATTTTGTCTGCACTTCTATTTAAGAGAAAGCTCCCCTCCAGCCCTTGCCCTGAAGCTGGACAACTCATTTTCTATCCGTATGTCCTTGGTGTCTTTAGAGCTGCTGACCCAGTGCTGGAGCTCAGAGTGAATGAGTAGCAAATAAGTACAAGAGAAATGGAACTTCAGTTGCACTCTGTTTCAGTCAGCCACAATCTCTGCTGGCTTTCACAGCCAGAATTTGTAGGTACTTCTCTTTCCGACACTGGAACCTTGGGCTGGAGAGCCCAGTGAGGGTCTGGGAACTTTCTTTTCTCCCAGGGGACCACTGAAGTCGAGACATCCCCTCTGATTTTTAACTACCACAGGCAGGTGTAAGATCAGCCTATTTGTGTCTCTGCCCCTTCTAAACCCCTCTTGAGGTGAATTCTTTTATATGGCCTTAGTTGTAAGACTCCTGTTCAGCTAGAGTTCATGTAATTCTCAATCATGATTATTCCGTAGTTTAGTTGTGAGTTTGGAATGATTGTGAGAGAAGACAAGCACAGCATTTACCTAATCTGCTATCTTGACTGAAAATCCAAGGTTTACCATTTTATATTCCTATCAGGAGTAGATGAAAAATCTAAGTTGTTCCACAAACTAATCAACACTTTATATAATCAATTTGTTTTACTAGTAGCCATTCTAATGGATGTGTAGTGCTATCACACTGGGTTTTAATTTGCATTTTTCTAATGATGAATGATGTTGAGCATATTTTCATATGGTTATTTGCTATTTGTATATCTGGTGAGGTGGTGTACAAATATTTTTTTCTGTTTCAAAATTGTGTTTTGTGGTTTTTATTGCTTCCCCACCTTATTAATATGGTAAATGACATCGCTTGTTTTTCAAATGTTAGAACAACTTTTCATTCCTGAAATAAAGTAAATATATTCCTAATTGTTTATGATATTTTATGTTTATATAAAATTTTTTTCAGAAAGTCTATAGAATGCTCACCAGAAGTACCAGATATATTATCCATTTTATGTATATTGTTAAGTTTAATTATTCAATTTTTTGTCCAGCTTTTTTTTGTCAATTACTGAGTGGAAGGTATTAAAATATCTTACTTATAGTGTGAGCATATTTATTTTATGTATTTTGAGATTATCTTATTTGACACACACATTTATAATTATTTTGTTTTTCTGACAACTTGTTCTTCAATTTAAAAATCTTTATCTTAAAATTTATTTTATCTCATGTCAAATTTTACATTCTAAACTTCTTAAACTGAGTGTTTACATAACACATTATTTTTTATCAACTTACTTCCAACTTATCTGTGTCTATAAAGTATACTGACTATAATGAGTATATATCTGAATCTTGATTTTATTATATCAAATCAGTCAAAATCTGCATTTTTAGCTTGAGTGTCTAGGCTATAAATATTTAATAGCTTAATCGGCTAATTTGGTTAGATTTAGTAAGCAATATTACTAATAAATTAGATATAGATATATCATTTTTTGTTTTTTGTTTGTCAACTCTGTCGTTTTGTTTCTATTTTTATTTTTTGTTCCTTTGTTTCCCTTTCCTTAATTTTTTAGGTATTTGAATATATGTGTACGTATGTGTGTATGTGAATGTGCATACATAGCAACCTTAATTGACTAACTTTTTGACTATGTCACTTATTTTGCTTTTGTGGTTTCATTGAGGATTTTAATATGCATGCCTAATTTTTAACATTCTACTTAGAATTAATATTTTACCACTTTACATGAAAGGTTGGTCACATACAATAAGTCCAATTACTCAATTCTGAACAGTTTTATATTATAATTGTCATATGTATTGCATCTAATGGTATCAAAAACAAGTTATGAGTTTTGCTTTTAAATCTTAAAATTTTTAAAGATCATCAGAGAAAATAATTTCTTTTCTTGTAACCTAGATACTTGCCATTTCTATTCCTGTTTCCTCATTCTTGATGATCCAGGTTCCCTTCTTATATCATCTGCTTGCAATCTACAGATTCATTTTTACCACTTCTTGTAGAATACTTTTACTTTTGATACATGTTTTATTTTATTTTCATTTGAGAGTATTTTTATTTTGCCTTTCTTCCTGAAGAATATATCACTAGATGTAAAATTGTTGATGTATAGTTAACTTCTGCTGTACTTTAAAGATGCCGTTCCATTATTCTCTGCCTTCCATGGTTTCAAAAATAAGTTTGCGGTAATTAAAATTGTTATTTCCTTGTATGTAATATGCCCTTCTTCACTAGCTGCTTTCAAGATATTTTCTTAAACTTTGGTTTCATTCGTTTTTCTGATGATGTCTCTAGGTATTGTATTGTTTGAGTTTATAAATTTTGTGGTTCACTGAGCAAATTCAATTCTGTAAGTGCCTGTCTTTCAATAAATTTGAAAACATTAAAACTTTTGTTTGTAAATATTTTTTCTCTCCAATTTTTCTTTTATTCTTCCCAAACTTCTATGTCATGTTTAGATGAACATTTTGATATTTTCTTATATATCTTTGAATCTCTGTTCTCTTTCCTTTTCCTTTTAAAAATATATTCTTTATATTGTATAATTTTTATTGATTTGTCTTTATGTTCACTAATTCTATTGAATTCATCTAATGAAATTTGCATCATATATATTACTACTTGTTTCAAAATCCTCATTTTTTTATAGTTTATATTTCTGAAATATAATTTATATTTATGTTCCCTGAATCTAACTCTTGATATTTATTTCAGATATATTTGTTTTTATCTCAGAGGTATCATAGTTAACAATTCTAATATCTGCATCATTTCAGGTTCCTTGAAACTTGATTATGTTTCCTGTTTTGTTTTGTGTTTTAATCATGGATTTTATCTTGGAAAACATCAATTTATGGATTTTATCTTGGAAAACATCAATTTATGCTGAATATGACTAAATCCTGTTATAATTTTCTAAGGGTTATTGAGCTTTTTAGTTTAGAAGGAAATATTTCCAGTTAAGTCAAATTGCAAGTTTTGCCTTGGCTTCTTTGGAAGGTTGTTCAAATTTCAGCTAATTCTTTATGCTTTTGCTCTGATACTTTGAGTATATCCCTTGCATGAGTAATTCAGGGAAACAGGAGCTATCTTTACAGAGACAGATCTTGCCAAAGGGTATTTGTATCTTAAATTAAATAACAATCTTTTGTGGTTACCCAATGATTTTAGGTAAAACACTCCTCTAAGGTTGTTGTATACAATTGTATGTTTTTACTACCATACAAGTGTAGGCAGGTGTGAGGCATTAAAATTTGTGAGTAGAGAAATCCTCTAGTAATAATAGATCCAAAAAACAAAAAAGTCCACACTGTCTTCATTGTAAAATTTGTAAAAATAAGACTGCTTCAAAGTATGAGTCAGCTCTTCTGTAGTCAAATTTCAATCTCAATTTAATAAAGTATAATTAAAAATGTTAGCTTGGTAACTCCTGCTAAAGGTCCACAGAGATTATTTTTAGTATGATGGTAACTTCCATTTCTACACGTAATGTGATGGGAGATTTTTAACTTTTGATTGTCTTGTCTCTTATGATGTTTGGCATATAGAAAGTAACTAAGTTACTATACTTCCGCTGTTTAATTGCAAGCAAATGATAAAAATAGGAGCTGTGTGATGCCCAGAGGGAAAGGGCACAAAATTGACTTGATCGTACATTTTGACTAAATAAAAAGAGAATTTGACCAAATATTTGGTGTGACTAAATAAGTAAATATCAGTATTCAGAATATGGGCATTCTGGGTATTACAGTGAAAAGGTAACAATGATCTGGTGTTAGTACAGAATCTTAATCACACAAAAAACAAAATTCTATGAAAACAAAAAACAAAGAGATTAAAGCATGATCATTTACATTTTCAGTCCTAAGTTGCTTGTTTGTTTTTTTTGTTTTGTTTTGTTTTGTTTTGTTTTTAGGGGGGGAGTGGGAGTTGGCCAGAAATTATAAACTTCAAGAAGTTTATTTGATATTAAAAGACTAAAGAAAGTAATTCCTCCTCCTACACACATATGCGTGTGTGGCCACACACACACACACACACACACACACACACACACACAATATTTTGGGATATTCCTACGAATTTCCAGTTTGACTTCCTTAGCTGGGATAACTTATTTTTCTTCAGTAAGAGCTATGGATCTAAGAATCAATTCCTCAGGAATTTACTACTTTGATAGATATTAATACTATCTTGTAGAGTTCCTTAAGTAAGGTTTGAAGGTAGTCTTTCTTCCATGTCTTTTCTAGAAGAGGTTTGTAGTTATATCTGAGACTGTGCATTTTAGTTTAGGTTTCAGTTATTTATTCATTTTTTTTTTATATCAAGGAAGCTATAGATGAGGAGGCTTTTGAGTAAATTCCCAGTCTCTGTGGAGCTCTTCAATGTGTAACTCTGTTAACTCATGGTTAGGTTGAAATTTCCAACACAATATCAATAAATTTTTAAACTATGGATACTAGAGACTTATAGCAGGAGAAGGCTTAACCCCTAATGAGAATAAATAAGTATTAACCACACCAAACTTAAAAGTATTGCAGGTTGCAATTGTATAAAATCTATTTGGAAGTCTTCAAAAAGACCATAAGGCTTACTTGGGTTCTTGTGTAAATTTAGTATTGATAGTGTTCCCACCATTACACTGATGACATATGAAATGTGCTCCAAAGACACCCTCACCAACTTTGTAAGATTTTCTCACCAGCATTGAGTACAATGGCCAATTTGACCTTGCTGTGATGGATAAACTCATGTAAAATTTTAAGAATTTCTGTTTGAGATCCTCTGGTGCCATCATATGGCCACCTTGAGATTTTTAGAAAATTATTTTTGTATAATTTGTGTCCAATTTCTGTCCCATTATTTTTTCATATTCTAAAACTGGTTGATGGCTTTTCATCAAGGGCCAGGACTTTAGTGAGATTGCTTTTTCGACATAACAAACATCTAAGATATTCTCCATATTCTCTAAGTTCCTCTCTGTTCCCCTACCCTCACAAACACCCTGGTTGTTTTTCTTTCTAATAGCCACCTTCTTTGTAAAAATTAGTACCCTTCAGAGTATTAATAACAGTAGTCTTTAATGTTTGAGTTTTAATTGAGGTTCCTACTAAAGTGAAGAAAGTCCCTTGTTTTCAAAGCATTACACAATCTATTTACCACCCACATACATATTTATCTTCAACTTTTTGGCAATCTCTTATAAATAGAATAAGTTACAAATGTGATATCAGATCTTATTCTAGAGATGAGTTGAGACATGTGGTATAACCTACCTAATAAATTGTTATTTTGGTCATAAGATGGGACCTATTAGATGTTTTTAAAGATGTCCAATAAATATGTTTGGTGTATGAATAGCTCTCAGACAGAAGCTAAGAAGTCATGAATGACATGCCAGTATTTAGAATATTACAATAATGGATAGAAATGTGTTAAGGAAATTTATGATTGAATTTTATTGGAAATAAACTTATTTGAAGAGAATGTTGAATCTTATCAGGAGCAATGAAGATTACACAGTGTAAGGGACCGTCAAGTTAAAGAGGTACCTTAACCCCAAGTTGGCAGAGGATTGCACTAAATTCGCTGCAGCTTCTCTTCTCCTAAGACAAGGTCAGTAGCCTTTTGCCACGAGATCAGGAGAAAAAATGTAAAAGGATATCAGTCTCTGATGATTTATGTGAAGTAAATTATCAAAGGATTGTCTAGGACATTTATTAACACTAGCAACAACAATAACTACAAAGTTAAGATTCACAATATTTTAAGAATACCTAGCGTAAAAAATTATTTAAAGCTAATTTTAAATCACAAACATCTCTCTGATGTTCAGACAGCAAATGTTCATCTCAATTTGGATATTTTATATCCTAATGCATAGATTCCAGATTTTTTTTGAGTGTTAATAAAAACAGTAGCAGGTTTAATGATTGATTCCCTGATATGTTTCTACCTTGTGCTGTAGTAACAGAGTTTGAAGAATTGATTAGTTCAGTGGTTAGGACAGATTAGTCTACTCTTACCACAATTGGCTCAGGATGTTAGGTTATTTCTGGCTTGCATTTTATTCATTAATTTTGCATGCCATTAAGTACAATTCATTAATTCTTGCATTTTGTTAAATGCTAGAAAGGTTTGCCTAAGTATTTTATCTTTACTTGGAAAAATTTTAATTGAAAGATTAGGTAAGGAAAACAGATATTGGTGCCTAGAGAGCAAAATAATCAAGAATTTATTTCTATTTATACAGGTAAGACTATAAAACAGAATGCTTCTCACATTCGACAAAATAGTGTGTATGTGTGTGTGTGTGTTTTCTAATCTCTGAGACAAAAATCAATAACATTTTTAGAGTACTTGGAAACTAACTGTCAATTGTAAGTTTACCAATGCTGGCAGCAATGCAAATGTATGTTCAGGATCAAAGCACTTGCTATTCCACTTGACACCTTGATTCTAATACATATTTTTGTATTCTTAGCTTTTATACTTCAGCAAAAGAGAGACCCATTATTTTCTGATGAAGTCCAGCATTAGCAAAATTCACACCTTTACCCAATGAAGAGACAATGTTTAACATTTCTGTTAAGGCTTCAAACTTTTTTCTGTTTTTAAGATGTGAAGGCTTGGAATCACCTTTGATAATCTTTCCTTTGTAAATGTTCCTTTTACCTATGCAAATATAAAGCAAATGTTCTCTTCTGAAATGGAGTTATTTTATAAACCTGAAGCCTGTAGGAGTGAAAACTGCTTGCATAAGATTGAAGATAATTTTTCATGCTGAAATGAGAGTTACTTCTCCTAGAATGATAATTTATTTGGGAAATGCAGACAGACATATCTCTCTCACTCTCTCTATCTATCTACACACACACACACACACACAAACACACACACACATTTTTATAATACCATGTCACAACTGATTATTCCAGGGTTCCTTGTATGTATTTGCAATTCTTCATATAATATGGAAGAGTTATTGTCATGAAACTATGGGCGAAAGTTGTACAGGTTTAGGAACAAATTAAAAAGAAGAGACTTGATATATTTTGAATAGATCTGAGAAATATGCTGATACTTAAAGACTAAAACCACTGGGAGATAGCTCCTCTAGTGTGGACATTGGCTGTTACTCATTTTTAATATGTGATTTATCAGGCATTGAAACTTCAAGAAATTCTAAACAAAATGGAAATATATGGTGATGCAACATGAGGAATAGCATATACAAAAACAAAAGAGCACCTTTGTAGTATTTTCTAGACAGAGTGGACTTTTAAATAGCTATGTAAAACAGAGAATATTGAGAGTATCAGTGTAAATATTGCATAATTTATATTCAAAGAGTCAGAAGGTTTTGGAATATTTCAGATAAAAAGATACACAGACTAACTTGCATAAGAAAGATTTTGCAATTCTGTTTCTTATAATTATCACAACATACCTTTATTAATGTTGTCGTAAATTTCACATCAAAGTAAGAATGATGAAAATTATATACCCTCTATGTTATATATTCCTGAATCCCATGATTTCTAGGTCCACCACTTACTAAGGTGTATCCATAGTGAAATGAACCAAGTTTCATTAGTCTCGATGTCTGAGCCTATAATATGGACGAATGTACCTACCTCATAAATTTGTCATAAAAAATAAATGTAGCAGCATATGTAAAGAACTTAGTAGAGTGTCTTTTTTTGTTTATTTTGTTATTTTTTCTTTGTGCTATTATTTTTAAATAATTTATCTCTGCCAGTGAGGATAATTTAAAGGTAAAAACAACCAATTATATAGGGGTTCTAAGAGCTGATACGAAGATAAAAAAATAGTATGTTTATCCTTGGGTGAATTATTATGAAATACAACCATAACAAGACAGAATTGAGCAGAAGGCACAGTGAGAATTTTAGAATAGTGCTTCCTACCACGAAAAAGACCTTACGCATTGAAAGCCTCATTTTAAGTCTATTCTGAGAACTTTGCCCGACAGACATACACTCACACACACAAGCTTTCTTAGAACTCTCTTTCCATTGAATAAAGGCTGCTAGGGGATTTTCCACTGTACGTTCTATTTAGTTTTTACCTATAACAACACATTATGTCAGTCTCTTCGCAGATCAATTGAAGAGTCATGGGAAGCTCTTTCTATTCCATGTGTGGTCTAATTCTGTAAAATCTGCTGAGTGACACACAGGTCTAAAAATTGAGGATCGATAGTGTGAATAAACAGCTCTCATATGGCTGTCAGTGATATCTAGACTTTAAAGAGTTTTGGCATTTTTTGTCCATGGTTTTAAGATAGGCCAGCTTATACATTAGATGATAGGGTTCAGAAAAGACTAAACTGTGGACTAAGAACTCATGTATTCATTAAAGACCTTTTTGATCACAGCTACTATCGCATGTCTGTCTATGTAACACCATTTATCGCGAGATTAAAATAAAAATGATTTGTAAAACACTGAAGCAGTCTAAAAGTGACAAGCTGTTATATTCACAGCATGTCGTGATGACTAAATAAAGGCATGTTTGCCTATATCATTTTAAAACAATTGGTTTAATCTCATTAAGTCTTATAATGCCATGGGCCCTATTAACACTTATTCAAAATGGGAATTTTATAATATTAATCGACCTTTACTTGTATAAGAACATTGACATCCAAAGAATTAATATATTGTCTGTGTATTTAAAGTTTCCAAAAATATAAGATAGTTTACTGTTTTAAAATTATTTTATTCACGTTTCTATTTAAACATGACAAAGAAGCTCGCTGTTTAGGAAACATGTTGTTGATAAATAAAATGTCCTTGTCAAATTCTGTAGGGAAGATACACTATGTATATGAAGAACAAATCTTACATATTTCCATATATTTAAATGAAAATTGATACAACCAGTGAAATAGAAAGTGACTACGCATATGATAAGAAGGATTTTAAGAGCATTATTTAAAATATGTCGAATGAGGCTCTTAGAGAGGAGTCAGGACCACCAGGCAAAGAATCCATTCGAACCTTATCTCGAGAAATGTAAATTAAACAGAATGTGGTAGTTTCTAATGTGGGACTCAAGGCAAGTATCTAAATCACTTTCAGAAATATGTTCCTAATAATTAAGTAGATGAAATGATACTAATGTATTTTTTATTGAGGACACTTTGAGGTTCAAATGTTATAAAGTTTATATAAGTCCCTAGTAGAATGCCTTATACATTGTAGATGCTCAATATATGTTTTCTATGTTTGCAATTATCAAGCTGTTTTATCTTTGGTTCTCTGGTTCTTCATTTTTTTCAGACTTGAAATAAATTGGTCTATATAATCTCTGAGGACTCTCTCATTTCAATGATAAAGTTCCAATTCATATTACTTATCTATAATAAAATATTCCCTTAATAGTCTTCACTTGATCTGCTGGCAAAATGTGTTTATTTCAGTGTGTGTGTGTGTGCGTGTGTGTGTGTGTGTGTTTATACCAATGTATTTTCAAATAGTAATTCCAGGTAAACAATTCCTGATATAAATAATTTCTTCTTTTATATTATAAACTGTCAGAGAGGTTTGTAAGGGAAAATAAACCAAATTCTAAGATAACATATGAATAGAATTTTCAAGAAAATATTTTCTTATCATTGGAGTTGCATTAAATTTTCACATCTTCTTCAGAAACAAAAATCATAACCTTGACCTATTAGTATAGATCCTCAGAAAAGTAGATGTCAGGAAGGGATTAAATGTTCAAGGAATTTGTTAGGAGACTAGAGAGGGAAACTTCAGATTGCATAATATAATTCTAACCCTAAGTAAGAGAGGGGAAAAAAGTATTATAGATTACTTGTCATGCTAAGGAAGGTTTTTCAAAGTTAGGAGATTTTTAGCCAAATCCAGCATACAAAGTAATCTTCAGTCTCTTAGTATGGGTCTGCTTAGAAACTCTATTGCACTCCATTCTGGTTGTCTTGGTTTTAGCAAAAATATGGCAATGGATTCCTAAGAAATAAACCAGGGACCTTAATCTCCTGTGCTTTTTATAGAAAGAGGTCTGCTACTTGCTCATATGGCCATCAGGCCTGTTGTTACTGCTTTCTGGGACTCTTATTAGTGGTAAAAGGCTCCTAGGGTCTTAGGGTAGTGATGAAGTCAGACACTACTGTGTGTCACTCTGAATCATGTACACTTGTTAAGCTTTTGTGAAAATGCCTATTATCCACTGGCATCATGGGAATTAGATACATGCCACCTCTATCTTAATTCAAAAAAAAGAAACTTGCTCTGAAATTTACTATAGATATTAAGATTAGATATTTTCTCAAAAAATTCCCAGTAATTTAGGCTATCTTCTTACTATAGCAGCCCAAATTTAAAAAGAAAGAAAGAAAGAAAGAAAGAAAGAAAGAAAGAAAGAAAGAAAGAAGAAAAAAAGAAAGCAAAAAGAAAAAAAGAAAAATCAAAACTAACTTTCTTATCTTTTGAATAGCTTCCTCCCTATTCCACTGCTACTAAGGCTAAAAATATTTTAATATGTATTAAAGTAGATATTCAGCTTATAATATTTTAATATTATGTCACTTCACTTATATATGTGACCCTCAATCAATATCCAACAACCAACCATCTTACGCTGACTAACTCTAGCAGCTGTCATTTTTCACGTACTCTAGTAGAAATTGTTACTGAAAAAAATACATAAGGGACAGTGTCAGTTCCCCAGATGTTTCCCTCTGGAGTGAGTGTTGACCACACAGATCTACCAAACAACTTCAAATCTTTTTTTTTTTTATTATTTTCTTCGCAAATCTTAATATTTTAGACATAACACATTTTGCCATTGATGTCCCCTTTCTTTTTTAACTGATTGTATTCAAAGATGAGAAACATTTGATGTAATGGAAATGGAAACATTTATAATATTTAAAGAGGTGATTAGACTTAGATGTGGCTATGATTTACAAATTTAATAGTGTATTACAGGATACATGTATGAAGAAAAGTATCATTTTTTCAAATGCAATTTTCTCCATTATCAGTTTACTTTAATTGTAAAGTTTATTCTAGATAATTTTTGCTGATATAATTTATTCATGGTACTGAAGAGAAGGCATAAATAGTAAAATACAATTGAATAAGCCAACAAATTTTTTTTATGCTAATATTTTATTTACCCTGTATCTTAAATTTTTCTTGCTCTGGTCCTTGGACTTTAAGATATTTACCACTATTGACTAAATAGATCTGAAAACCATGCAAATGTCATGTAAGCTTTATTTTTAATTATTTGTAAAACAATGTATATACACAGTGAATTGGCAAGATTACTATAGCATAACTATAGATGTTCAGAATACATTGTTAACTAATTTATTACAGGAGTCTCAAAAGGTCACAATCTTTTAAGTCTTAATTTCTTAGTAACCTGACAGAGAAAGATTTCACAATGTAATGAAAATAATTATTTATCACACATTTAAAAACCAATAGCTTTTAGCTAGTGTGAAATATATAATATAAATTCTAGAAAACACAATATAAGATTAATTACAACACTTAGAATAATGGCACAAACCATTCATGCTCTTCTAAACACCAAGTCAAAAATAGAACACACAAATAACAATAAACTCCTTAAATATAGACTTCTATGAAAAATTAAATATAAACTAGATAGAAAATGAAAGCACAGTTGGTTCAATTTATTTTAGCCTTGCACATTGATTTGTATTAACTTCTCTTTTCCTCCCGCCTCCTCACTGGTGCTTGTTTTCATGGGTGGGTTACAATTCATCATTACATTCAGTGAAGCATATGGTTTCTTCTACATGCACAAAATGAAATGCATGTTTGGGGACTATGTAACTAAATATGGGTCTTTCCTTGCTATCAGCCTATTATTTTCAGAAATCTTTGAGGCTGCAGCTGCATCCACCTCTCTCACAGATTATCAACACTGTCAAATTCATTTAAGAAGACAGTCAAATGTGTATAGATAATTACAGCAACATAAAAAGAGTTTTGTCTGTATTTTTAACTGTTAGAAAAACTGCAGGATATTTTAGTGGTAAAGTAAGCCCCAAAGTAGTATATATTTATCATTTTCCAACTTCTCTTGGTTCTTCATGCCACAAAGAAGAAATATGATTCTACATTTTTCTTCTTAGAGAAATCAGTGTGGAAAGTTTATTAAACTTACCTATGAAAAGAATAAGCATTGCATATCGGTTATGTAAATATTCCTAACTCAATGCTGAATACAAGAGACATACATAAAAGAAAATAATTCTGTAACATTGTACATAAAGTCATGGACAAAGTGATATGAGGAAAGCCTAAGCAAAACTGAAATAGAAATTATAATTTTGTTATCAGGAAAGGTGAAATCATAAAATTAGACAGATCATTAAATATAAAAATGAAAGGCATTTTCTAAGTCAACAAATACAACTTGAAATAAAATAGAATAATTTAAATTATCTAAGTCAAAGAACGTAGCAGCAACATTAATTTCAGTAGTTATAAGAGGAAATGGAAATATTGTAGTAGTTTAATTTATTCTGTAAATTGAGGCATATTGTACATGCTGTGAAATTGACTTTTGTGTTATAGTTCTATGAATTTTTATGAATGCATACAGCTATGTAACCACTGGCTCAATTATGATATAGAAGAGTTCAAACTACCCTCCCTCCACCCAGCCATTCCCTCACAGACCTCTGTAGTTAATATCTTCCCGCAGCTCCGGTCCCTGGCAAACAATAATCTGTTTTCTGTCACTATAATTTTATCTTTGCTGAATGTCACATAAATGGAATCATAAAATATGTAGCCTTTTGAGTTTGACTTCTTTCACTTAAGATAGATAATGACTTGAGGTTCACCCACGCTATTGTCTGCATAAGTTACCAATGATCTCATATAAATTAATTTCATAAATTTGCTCAGAAATTCTTATTCTACAGGTTGGAGATTGAGCAAGAGAGACTGTATTTTTAATAAACGGTCTCTGATTAGTTGATGCAAGAGAACTTTGGAATACGTTAGAAGCCCTAAACTAAGAAAGGGGAAACTTCCAAACTAATACAGAAGTTTGTTCGCCAGTAGAGTTAAAGGGATAGAAGCTTAAGTCTTCTGGCACTCTACCAACTGTTGAAGCTAAGAGAACCTTGAGGGAGCATGGCTCCAAGTTTTATTGATAAAGATATCATGCATTAATAGGAAACCTCTCTCTAGAACCAAGGATGGATCATTAAACCATGGCTGGCATTTGGCAAAGCATGATTGTTTCTGCAAACAGGTGGAATTCATTGGTTTTAAGAAATAGGAATGTCTGTAATTAGAGAAGAAGAGGTATATGAGAATTATTTTACTTGTAATAAACTAGCTAAATAAAAATATAATTTATCAGCTCTTGTATCTGGGATATTCAGGATTAGATTGGCAACAGCCAGAACTGGGCCTACACAGTCAAATATTTTTCATTTTATCTCTACCTCTTTCTCTCCTTGCCCCATGTTATGGGTTAAATTGTGCCCCCTATTCTCTTAATTAAATAGATATGTTGAAGTCGTAATCCACAGTAGCTCAGATGTGACCTTATTTGAACATAAGGACATTTCAGATGTAATAATTTAAGACAAATTCATACTGAAGTGAAATGAGTGTCATTCCAATATGGCTGGTATCCTTATACGAAGATAGCTATGTGAAGACAGATGCATATGGAGAGTACCATGTGATAATGAAAGCAGAGATGGGAGTTATGCAGCTGCAAGTGAAGGAAAGCCAAAGGTTGCTAGAAAACTAGAAGCTAGGAAGAGAAAAGGATTCCCTTATAGGTTTCAAAGAAAGCATAGCCTTGAAAACACCTTGATTTCAGAATTCTAACCTCCAGAACTGTGACAAAATATATTTCTTTTGTTTGAAGTCAATTTTGGGTACTTTGCTACAGCAGTCAGAGGAAACTAATACATATATCCTAGCACAAATAACTTGACCATTTTTTCTATCTGTTAACTTTATTCTCATATAATGCAAGTCACTTTTGTTCTGAACCAGAGGGAGAGAAAGGTAGGAAGCATGAACACAGAATATTAAAGAGTTTTTGTTTTGTTTTGTTTTGTTGTTGTTGTTGTTGTGTTTTGGTCCCCAGAGAAGTGAGAATTTTCTGCATCTTGTCTCTGTATATAAAATTTAAAGGAAGCACTAAGATTGGCCAGTCAATGTGATTGTGGTGAAAGGTATTGTTATAAGCATGATTGGTGTGTTTGCTCTCCCCTGTGTCGAGAAAAGGAGAAAGGCAGAGTGATTTACAACTTCTCTAAAACCACATAGAATAAAGACCTGAAATGATGAGGGTAAGTTTTGAGTGGGACTTATGAAAAATTGTATTCTTGTTTCAGAAGGCTTATCGGACATTCAAAGTAGAGATATACAACCAGATAATGATAGACAAAAGAGAGAGGGAGAGAGATGTATATGTATATGTATATGTATATGTATATGTATATGTATATGTATATGTATATGTATATGTATACGTCTGTGTATGTGTATGTGTATGTGTATGTGTATGTGTATATCTATATCTATCTATATCTATCTATCAATCTATATCTGTATCTATATTCATATTTATATAGATATACGTAAATATATTTCAGTGAAGCAAATGCATTTTTACACACATACTGGGTCGCTATAAACATTGTCTGCTGTTATCATATATCAAGAGAGTGGATGATCAAATGTATCATTATTTACATTTTCAAAATAAACCCAGTTGAGGCATAAAGTAAGGATCTACTTTTACCCTGAGAGCAAGGCTTGGTGATTAGAAACTTGGTTTCTAATTCCAGCTCTGCTACTTGTTACCTGTTAATCTATTGTGGTTAACTTATCCTTTTAGTACTTTATTCTTCAGGGCAATGCTTATTGGGGAGATTAAATAAGATACATAAAGCATTTAGCAGAGTATCTGATATTTTTAGTAAGAGCCTAGAAAATGCGAGCTAAATTTTTTACCATTTTAATTTTCTATTTTCAGATGAGTCAATCGCTGTTAACAGAACTGTATTCTTATTTTCCTGATCATGTATGTGTGCAGTCAGAGTACAGAAGTGAGGAGACAAACCTGAAGGTGGGGACTTGTCTCAGGTTTCGAAAAATGGGAAAATACTACCATGAACACTGATATATGGTATAGATGCCATATATGGTATAGAGGTTGATGGTATAAATAGAGATGCTCTCATAACTTTGTAGAAGTTTGATTAATTATAATTCTGATCATTCTTGGTAGATCCAGAATGCTGAATTTCGTAAAGAATTTTATGTCTAATAAGTCCTGTTATTCAAGCTTAGTATCAGTAGCCATTGCAGGAATGAGAATTTAAGTAGCTGTCTCCAAGAACTCTCAGTGTCTAAGAGGTGACAACATTCACTTAAACTACCCATTACTGCTGACCCTGGTTGATGCCACAATGCCAGGGGAACCCAGAAACAAAAGGCTAAATAAAGCAAAATCTCTTTAAATTTCCAGAGCAGAATTTGGACTTACATCCCCCAAATCTTTAAGTCTGAATCCATGAATATCTGAAGCTTTGCCCCATCCTTGTCTTTTTATTGAAAGTGTCAGTACATTTTCTATTTTGCTTAAACTCTAGATGACCCCACTAACTATAAAACAACAACAAGGCATGTACATGTTTATAATTATAAAAAAAAGTATAAATGTAAATAGGATATGTAGTCATCAATCCTCATGTTTCATATGGAGAAATTTTCCTTAGATAGCTTTCTCTTTTCTCTCCTCTTACACATTGCTCTGAAATGTCAAAATGTTCACCAGATCTATATATTTTTTAATTGCCTGGCTAAAAATGCTGTAAATAAGCAAATATATTGACTGTTTAGAGACACCTATGATGTGTGTTCTTAGTTCTGGTTTTTGTTTAAATATTAATTTTCTTGATTTGAGAGTACACTTGGAAAAGACATTATGAATTTCTTCTTATCTATAAATAGTCATTTGCCTAATTTTTTATATGGCAAATTTGTTAATTGCATGTTTCTGATAAATCTTTTAAAAAAGCCAATTATATTTCCCCAATAAAAAACTCTACTGTAATTTAAAGTAAGCATGAATTGTTGTAAGATTTATTTCTGAAGATATTCTAAATATATGCATTGTATGTATTTAGAGGAATTCAGCTTCTCACTTTAATCTTAATTTTCCTTATTTGCATGTATTCTTCTTTACTTCCTTATTCTACTCAACTCTTCTTGTTATCACTTATGCAACTTAAAGTTTGGCACACACATGAAAAGGACTTAAAAAAACTAAGAATAAAAATAGCATATATGTAAAAGAATGGGTTTTTAAATCAGACTGACAGAGTGAGAATCTCAGTTTTAACACTTTTGGCTGAAACTTTAGCCAACTTTCTTAACTTCTCAATACTCAGTCTGTTCTGATAACTTAGTTAATATGCATTCACTTAGAAGGCTGTCTAAGATACATAGTAGGTGCTGAGTAAGTAGTAACTGTTATTTAGCAGGAATAAATATTGTTTAATATCAAGAAATATGAGATAGGCTTAGTTTTAAAAATTACTATGATTAAAATAAAACAACTCACACATAGTAATATGTTTGCATAAATAATCAAAATATCAACAATTCATTGATAGCAAAAAATAATTTTGAAAATGTTTTGCATAAATATATAAGTATAGTTTTCTAAATGTTATAAAAATAAGTGGGGGTCCATGTACCATTATTCATCTATTTAAAATGGCTGTCATTTTAATCATTAGCAACATCAAGTGTCAATGAATTTCTGAAGCCTCTAGAATTCTCACAAAGTGGGATTATAAAATTGAGCATCCACTTTGACAAACTGCTTGCCAGATTCTATAAAGGTAAATCTAAGTCCTATTACATACTATAATTTCACTCTCAGGTGCTTACCAAAGAAAAATGAAAATATATGTCTACAAAATGATTTCTATGTGAAAGTTCATAAAACTTTATTCATAATAATCAAAAACTGGAAATAATACAAATGTTTTTCAGTATGAGGATAAATTGTAAGCAATTTCTATAAAAGAAATACTTCTCAGCAATAATGGCAAACTACTGATATACTAAATATGAATGTCAAAAATAATTTTGACATTCATACAAAATGACAAAAAATTCATATAATTTTATTTCATTTATATAAAATTATAAAACAGGCAAAACCAATTTACAGTGACAGAAAGAAACTCACTGGTTGCCTAGCTCCAGAATGGGAAAGTATTGACTGGAAATAGGAATGATAGTATATTTGGGATAGTGAAAAAGTTCTATATTCTGATCGTGGTGGTGGTTACATGGTTGTATGCATTTTGACAAAATTCATTAACCTTTACAGTTAAAATGGGTGATTTGTGTTATGTATAATTTAAACATCAAAATGACAAAAATGTACAACTATGCCCAATATTAAAAATTAACTAAGACAAATAAATATGACTTATTAAACTATTTATCCAATGATAGGCAAGAAAAGAACTGGGTTTGATGATAATGATTCCAGCTCAAAAGAGAAATCGTTATGTGAGGTAAATTAGGAAGGAATAAACCTTCATGAACTTTATTAGTAAAAATCACCTTGCTCCATAACACTTTCCAGGTATTTCTGAACATGTTTTTAAATTTGAAAAAAAAAAAATTAGACACTGGCCTGTATTATTTTATGCTCCTTGCTTTTCTTGGACACCACACTTTTCTTTCTACTGATGTTTGCAAGACAACCACTTTGTGTAGAACACAGTGCGCATCTCGGTATTGACACTGCAGCATCCTTTCTACCTATCAGGGAAGAATGCTGATTGGATGTCCCTATCATATTTTATTTCAAGTGCATGGCAAAACATTTTTTTTTCCTAGTAAAGTACAAAAAACAGGTTATATCTTATATTGAGACACTAAGTAATGATGACAGTGAAGTAATTCTGTGTGCAAATTAACTTTTGTGTGCTGAGCATTCCTGGGGACCTCTGATATGGAGTATTTCTGGTTTTCCTCCAGATCCTAAATGAGCTGAGATATAAAATGAGAAGTAAATATTAAGACAAGATATTATATTTATTATGGCTAGACCCAGGTAGGAGGACATAGAAAAACAAAATGGACCCTCTAATGCAGAACTAAGCAGACTTAGCCAGGCTATGTACTGACATGTAGATCAGTGAGGCTTAGAGATCAGCACAACAGAGGACACGTTTTCTCCTTGAGCAAGTTGAATCCCAAAGGAAAAAAAAAGCATTAGTTATTCACTACAAATTTCCAAACATATATTTCTTTCTGCCACATAAGGAACAGGGTAGAGGGGAAAAAAAAGTGAAAGAAAGATTGAAAGTGGTAAGATAGTATTCCTCCCTTGGAGAATATTTTTGTTTCCTTGACAAAATTCAGTCTTTACCCTTCTTCATCCTGATGAACATTTAGCATGTTGAATTTATGAACTAAATCAACAGGACTCCTTGATCTCTGGACCCACAGGGTTTGGCTAATAGAAGACACTGGCAGGCGATGATAGGGCAAATACAGTGTCAGGGTGGCCAGTGCCTTCATTTCTCTATAGAAGTCTAAAGCTCTTACATGTTGCCCTTTCCAAAGCTCCAGCTCCATTTTTTTTTCCTCTGGATTAAACCATGTTTTACCCTTAATCCTTATTTTCTACAGTTAGTAACAACTCTAGTGGTTTGCCCTGCCCCTGGCCATGTAGGGAAATACCCATTTTTTAAACTCTTTATGATTGCCAGTTAAAATGCCATCTGTTTTGTTTGTTTTTAGAAGCTCCTATGTTACAATAGCTGTTTGTTCTCCTTATTCTCCTCATTACAACACAATCAAATCCTATAATCCAAACCCTCTCAGGATCTTCTTATTATTCATATGACAGAGAATTTATACATTACCACAACTAACAAACATGATAGATATTTGAATATTTGATAATGCTAATAGATGCCAGGCTATATATCTATATCTATATCTATATCTATATCTATATCTATATCTATATCTATATCTATATCTATATCTATCTATATCTATATCTATATCTATATCTATATCTATATCTATATCTATATCTATCTATCTATCTATCTCTATCTCTATCTCTAGATCTAGATCTATATATATTAAGTATTTTGTATATAAAAAATAAAGGTAAAGTTATTTTTGAAAGTCAGTTTAGTGTCCTTGTAGTTAGTCTGTAGGCATGTTATGTTGATCATTGATAATAGCTGTAGACTATATCAGTGTTTACTATTGCTTTAGTTTAGACAGTGCTGTAAAAAGAAAGCAATGCAACTTTGGAGAGCATTCTATACTCATTATTTTTTGGTCCAAGTAATGTGAACATCATTCACTTAAAACAACAGTCATCAATATACGTTTTCCTTTGAACCAGTTTACAAAGAATTGCATAGAAAAAGTCACTTCATATGATACTTTTTAGTTCCTGTTATAAAGTTTTATCATTTTAAAATATGAATTCTTCTTCTCAGACATTGCTACTATGAAAAAAATATATATACACAGACAGAAAGCCAATAAAACAATCTCTTGTCTTTGTCATATCTATTACAATATTGTTGGAATGATTAAACTTCACATCAAATACAGATAAAAGTAAAGACAATTTTTATTTACAAAAAGACATTTTAAGTACTTTGTAAATTTTAAGCAACTTTAGATTGTGTCAATTTCCATGCCCTCAAGGCAGTTTCAATTTGACATTATAAAGTCACGCAGGTTGCATCTCTCTTTTAGACTAAAGTTACATAAAATTGTTTCATTACCATATCTACAGCTAAATTGCATGAAACATTAGCATCTGTTCAGAAGTGAAGCTCTCCCTAGGGCCATGTGTTGGAGAACTCTGTGTCCCAGTGAATCTGAGAGAAGATTCAGATCCTTATAATATCTCTAGTAATTTACTTTTTAGTTGTGGGAAGCCTTGGTCTGAGGAAAAGAATTCTTTGAAACAAATTTTAGTTTCATTACAAAGGTTAGTTATTTTCATCCAAGTCACCATTTAGAGCAGCATTTTTTCTGTTCTATAATTGCACTCCAAACTGATTATCACTTAATAGGTGAGAAAGACTGAATGTATATGTTTATTACAAGTTTTCAGAAGAGATCAAAGAAGCCTTGTAGATAATAAGTTTACCACTTTTTGCTTAATTTTTAACAATAAAAAAAAATGATAAACTGGAGAAATTGGTAGGAGAGGTAAATATGTGCTAAAAGGAAGTAAATAAAAGTATGTAGCAAGATAGACAGCTGGCTGAGATAAAACACCAAAATTGAAATTAGAAAAGCAAAGTTTCTTACATGTCTGATATTAACTAATAATATAATCTTTGGTAAGTTAATTTTGTATTCTCTGAGTCTGATTTCTCATCTACATAAAGAGGAATAGGTTATTTCTCAGGTTTTGCTTATCATTTACATTCTGTAATTCTACTGGTCATTGGGTTTTTAGAAGGCAACATGCTTAAATATGATAGTAACATATTATCTACCCTACTGTTCTTTTTCTCTTTTTGCTTTGATTTTCATGGAAATTGATAGTGATGAAAGTACATAAAGGAAGCAATTGTGGCAGGTAAAGAAACTTTTAGAATTTGAGGCATATAATTAAGTATTTAGTTCATTATTTATTGAAAATAATCAATTGGTCCAGCCACACTGGTTGCTTTTAGTTCTGGGAAAGTATAATGTTCACCCACTTACCTAGGACACTCAAACTATTCTTGAGTGCATTCTTTACAATACTTCTTCATTTATTTAACAGGTAATCAGTATTGAAATTATGAGTCTAAATATTACTTATTTAGAAAGAAAGTGATGACACCACCATCCTTTTCCAAAAGTTTAGTTTATCCATTCATATATTTACCATATATCTGTAAGAAAAATTTAATGAAGTGTATATGGGTTTCCTATTGATGCTTTAGCAAATTATCACAAACATAGTGGCTTCGAAAAGCACAAATTTATTATGTCATGGTTACATAGATCAAAATTCTGATGCAGGTCTCACCAGGCTAAAATCAGGGCATCTGCAAGGCTACATTTCCTTCTGGAGGCTCAAGGGTAGAAACTGTCTCCTTGGTCATTCAGGTCACTGGCAGGATTCAGTTCCTTGACTTTGTAGGACTTAAATCCCTGTTTCCTTGCTTCTGTCCACAGTGTACTGTCTCCAGGTTTTAGATGCCACCTTGGCTTCTGTCACTCTTCCTGCATTCTCCATCTTGAAAGCCAGCAACTGTGGGACCAATTTCTATCACACTGATAATTTCTCATTCTTCTTCCATCTTATCTTTCTAACTCACCCAGGAAAGATTCTCAGTATTAAGGACTCAAGTGATTAGATTGGACCAATCTATACAATACAGCATAATCTCCCCTTTTTAAGATCCCTAACCTTAATTAGATCCATAAAGTTCCCTTTGCTTTATAGGCAACATTTTCACAGGATTTAGGACCTGTGATGTCTCATAGGTCATCTTGAGAGCATACCTTATTCTGCTTACTACACTTTGGAATGAGCACAAAGGTTATATGATGTCCTTTTTGGACCCTGAAAAAAGATTCCTTGATGTGAATTCTGAGAAGAAATTTACCTACTAAGGTGGACTACCCATGATCAACAGAGGACCTG
>CM053507.1:12095226-12120101 GCA_028627145.1 Eidolon dupreanum
TTTTTGGAAAGTAAAATATTGGAGGGTTTATAATCAGAAGAATTTGCTGTATAATAATTTATTTTGTTTAGCTGTCCAAAATTCTATTCATGGATAGTTCTTATTCTATTTATTTTATGAATTTTTTTTCTTCCAAAATGTTTCTTTTAGCTAGCTCAAAGAATCAGACATTGAGTTAATGATTAGGAAATATTCAAATTATTTGTATTATGCCAAAATATTCAAAGGAATGTAAAGTTGCATTTCTCATTGAGATTTAAAAACATACTCAGAACATATTTCTGAGAACCACTAAGAATTTTCTATTTTATATCTAATTTCCTTTGTAACCATGTTATAGAGTTAGCTAAGAAATTTGAGGTCTTTGTCGCAGTTAAACTTTTTCATTCACCCAATCCTGCTTCCACCTCTTTGTTTTCACATGTGTTGATTTATAATAAATATTTTGTACCCCCAAATCTGATTTAACATCTACTTTTGGAGAATCCAATCTATGAAACTATCTTATCGAAAGTAGTATCTTCTGGCACTTTTTATCTCTGCAAATATTTATTTCCATTTTTAGTGTAATAAGCATAAGAGCCATCTGCTAAAATATCAATGTTGTTACTTGTTGTCTGTAATTCTATTTGTTCATATTATTTGTGCTATTTTATTTGACCAAAAAAAAAAAAAATGTTAGCTCTATCAACCTATTACCTTCAATAAAATAGTACATATTTAAAAGTATTTCATCTATA
Source organism: Eidolon dupreanum (assembly GCA_028627145.1). Taxonomy (NCBI): domain Eukaryota; kingdom Metazoa; phylum Chordata; class Mammalia; order Chiroptera; family Pteropodidae; genus Eidolon; species Eidolon dupreanum. The sequence continues at coordinate 12,095,967 of CM053507.1, forward strand.
TTAAATATAAAATAAACTAATATACATGATTCTCCTTTGGATGTTTTTGATGCTAAAAGATGCTCAAAAAGCAGCTTTTAGGGACCCCTATGAATATTTTGGTTAGTAGCAGATTTCTTGTGCAACCATAAAAATAACATAGACATTAACCAGTTTTATGAGATCTTTGTGGAATTGAGTTACTCAGAAATACTATGCACTGTGCTTTCCATTCCAAGAAGGTGGATTTTTAAGCTTAGTAGAGAATCATAACCACCTTCATGATTTTTTAGATTCTGGGTTTGTTAAATTCAACTACTTGTATGTATTTAGTTTGGAAATTACAGTGAATTTTCTGAATGTTTCTCAACTTTTTGAATTTATTATTGCCCAACACTTGTCCATCTCTACAATAGGAAACTAGTTTCCCATCTCACACAATCCACAATACTGATAGGCAGATTACTCTATAACATTCAAATTGGACCTCTGTAGGAAATTCATCATCTGATTCCTCTGGATGAGAGCTCAGCAAATGTTTTCATAAATAGCCAGACAGTAAGTATTTTAGGATTGCCAACCAGGAGGAAAATTTTAAGAGATTATGTAGGTACCTTCATAACCATTTAAAATGTAACCATTTAGAATTATTTCCATAAAACCATTTTTTTTTAATTTTTGTATGGTGTACAACAAAGAAATTGGAAAAGATTTGGCCATTAGGCAATCATTTGCTGAATATCATTTAGACAGGAGTGAGCTATTAATGGGTTTCCACTATGGTTTAAGTTCAGAATCCATTTTGAAGGGTAATAAAATATAGATTTTTGTGGATAAGAAAATATAAACTATTATATAAGTTGTGCTTCTGAATAATTTTTCTTTCCTTTTTCTTTGTTCTATAATTATAGTATTTCTTTAGTATATTATTTAGTCTCCTGGATCGGTCCTTAAATTTTACTTTTACATTTTCCGTAACGTGCTTTTTTTCTCTAATTTATAGGAACCACGTGACTACATTTTCTAAAAACTTGTATTGATTTTTCTTTAGTTTAACATTTTTTAAACTTTATTTTGAAATAATTATGAATTCAAGAGAAGTTAAAAAAAAAAAAACATACAAAAATCAGGTACAGAGAGGTTTTATGTATTTTTACCTAGCTTCCAAGAGTGACATTTTACATAACTCTGGTATACCATCAAAATCAGTAAATTGTCACATGCAGAGTTCATTCAGATTTCACCAGTTTCATAAGCACATGTATGCGTGCATGCGTATATGTATATAGTTCTATGCAATTTTATCCTACACACAGTCTTATATAACCACTATCACAATCAAAATATCAAACAGTTCCGGCACCACAGACCTCGTTTGTGCTATTCTTTTATAACCACAGCCGACTTCTCCATTCCCATTCCTAAACACTGACAGTCACTAATCAGTCTTTACCTTTATGATTATTTCATGAATGTTATATAAATGAAGTCATACAACATGTAACCTTTCGAGATACTTCTTTTTCACTCAGCATAATTCTTTTGAGATCATCTAAGTTGTTATATGTATTGAAGGATTGTTCCTTTTGTGTTGCTGAGTAGCATTCCAAGTCAACAACATGCCACTGTTTGTTTTAACACCCATTCATTAAAGGACTTTCGGTCTGTTCAAATGTTTAGCTGTTGTCAGTAGAGCCACTATGAACATTTGTATACATATTTTCGTTTGAATGTAAGTTTGCATTTATCTGGGATAAATGCCCAAGAGTAGTCAGCTATTAGATATTTACAATATCCAAGAACTTGTATTTTTTTTTAAATCTATCCATTTTCTAGCGTACTGATTTTTTTTATCGATCATATGCTTTTTCTTTTTTTCTCTGTTGACAGAAATGACACAATTGTGGAAATCTCTTTCTAGCAGAACCTCATGTCCTTCAGGTTGCTTTTTCTATTCACTTGTTTGGTCTCTAACTTTTATGTTTGTATCTTTCCAAAAATTTCTGCTGATGCTTGTTTTCTGCTTGTATTAAGGGTGGGTTTCTGAAAAGCTAACAGAAGGCTCTGGACCCATGAATTTGGTATGTTGTCTGTATTATTTATTGTAATTTATCCTCCAGTGGCATTTCAATGGGGGAATGTCTGATATTACTATCTTTAGCTATTTCCTTTTGAACCTGATAGAGTCCTAAGTGTATTTTCTTTTAATCCTTTGTCTATAGAATATATAGAACTGGTTGTTAACAGCTATGGAATCTAAGTATGGGGAGAAAGCTGGATGTTTCACCATTAAGTATGTCTGTACCATTAAATCCAACCTTTTCATGATCTATTTATATGTATATGTATGTATATGTATATATATGTGTGTGTATATATATATATATATATATAAAATATATACTTTTATTTATTTAAAATATATATAAATCCTTCAGTTCAGAAAATTCTATTTTTTTGACATGTTGCCTGATGTTTATCCAATTTATAATTTTTATAAGGCTTCAGTTTTAGCTTTTCTTCATTAACTCTCATTATTTATATTTATCTCATATTTTATTTTTAAGGAAAAAAGTATATAATGATCCCTGCCTTGTGATGCAGCCATATTGTCTCTATATCTACTTGCCCATTTATAGAGTAGAGCAGAAAATCAAAGGATTATTTTTTCAGTTTTTAGCAATTATTATTAGAGACAAGATGGGTTCTATACCGGGAAGGAAATGCAGGTTTGCCTGTAACCTATGATTGTGCTACTGATTTAGCCCAAGGCTCCATATTGTTTCTTTCAATAAGGTAAAGATAAATAAGGACATGTAACTTGAGTGACTATTACATGAAAATTAGTGAATGAATATTCAGTGTGTTCTTTTAAAATTTATGTCATACAGGTTGTAACTAATAATTAAATAATTTGTTGTATTAGTACTAACAATTTTATGATTAAATCTCTTTCTATGAATCACTGCTTCTAAAAATAAATGATTCCCTATTAAGCTTATAAATCCAAATTTTTAGATATATCTTAGAAATAATCATTTTGCATTAGACACTCCTTAAAGGGTAAAAGTAAAATTTTTATATCCATCGGCAATTTAAAATTTTATCTGACACATATATACAATCTTATTGGATATTAACACCAATTCATAGGTAAAAAGTTGAACCCCATAGGAATACTATCCAAAAGGATACTGTTATTACTAAGAAAATGAATTATTTATATATCAGATATTAATTAGCATTACAAATTAGATTTAATATATCTCAGTCAATAAAATGTGTCTTAATTCACTAGTTGAAATATCAACAATACAATTTTCAGATTTTTGCAATCTATTAAAACTATTAAGACGTATTGAAGAATACAACCATTTGGTAAGTAGATGTTTTGAGCTTTAAAAATCAAAGCGTATTAAAAAACAAAACATTTGATGAAGGAAAGAACAATAGCTACTTTTACAATCACAGGTTTTGTCAAGATGTGGCTCCCTAGTGTTAAATGCAATTTTGTTGATTTAAATATTTTCTCTTTCCTCAAATCCAGAAGTCACTCAGTATGTTCAGGCATTGTCTGAGAATATTAATTAGTTTCTGAGAGCATTTTATTGCAACTGCTAAATATAATCAAAGTGTCTAGAGAGAGAATAAAGTAGAATTGAATCAAATTTGTTAATTTAATAAACTGCATTATTTCTTAGGTGTTTATGGGGCAATGTTTTTCATATAGCAAGATTTTAGCTTTGCTATTTGGATAAGCTTTTTAAAAATCTGTTGGCTCTTAAATTTAAATTATCAAAATGTACATATAAATTATTTGTAAGACTTGAAATCATGTTATACAAATAATTCCATGTCCAGATTTTATTACATTTAATTAAATCTGAAAAAAGTATTAATTTTGAAAATGTTAATATTTTTTCTAGTTTCATGGTTTTTTTGGTTTGTGTATTTTTTTAAGCTAGAACAGCTTGTATTTATATATAAATTATGTAAGCATAGTAAGTTATAAAATATGCTTACTAGAATTTTATAATATGTGGAAAAGAAATTATTTCTGGTAAAATTCTTGTACTTTCACTGCTTTTATTTCCACATATCTTTAAGAACCAGGATGGAGAGATCTTGTATGTTTTACTAATTTCTGCATAAGCTAGGGTTTACATACATCAAAAAACAGTATATATTAAATTAAATATTTGTTAAATGAACAAATAATCCCAAATACACACATATTTTCTTTGTCTCAAGCGTGAAGTCAAATATTCTAATGTTTAAAGTTAAGAAAGAGGCACCTAAGCATTAGGATCTTTATTCACACATAACCTTTATGGTGCTTATTTTTTGCATCTTTTGGTCTATATCACAGCATATTGCTTCTGGCTTTTTTTCATTAAATTAAAATTTAAATTCAACCTTTTCTTTGATTTCCATAAAGAATTTACTTCTATAAATTGTAGTGTGGTGTTTATAAAATTTCTCTCACAAGTACAGACAACTTCTGCTTCCACTCCTTTTACAGAATCTGATGAATCCCATATTACTTTTCTGATAAAGTTAAATGTAACAAATTTATCACAGCATAAAAGTTTTTATAGTAATTAATGATTATTTAAATGTATTACAATAAATATATTAAATTAAATTATTAAATAGTATACATAATTATTTAAATAGTGATTTTGAATTTAGAAGACTGCCATAGTAAGCAGGTAAAATGTCAGCTACTGATACATAGTCATGAAACAATTGGAAAATCATTTGCCTCTGACACTGGAAAGACAAAAAAATGGAACATCTGAACTTTCGAATTTAGGTAGTGACATCTCTAATTGTATTTGACCAATTTTATTTCAAAATTGCTATGGATCAGGGAATTCATGTGGTTCCCTTTTTTATCCTCCTCAGATGAGAGTATTTCCTGTTGTTAGTCTATATTTGCATCACAATCAGTATTTAGATTTTCAGAGAGCAGATAACTGTCAATTTAATGTGATGTCTTATTCACATTCAGTATAACAGTTTATCATAAGATTAAGGACTTTAAACTCTATGCTTTATTTAAATGAGACATTTGGTGTTCTAGTGAATCAGTGAGTGTACTTTACACATGGGAGACAGGTGAATCCTTGGTGCTAGAGGCAGACTATATTAGGTTGTCACAGTAATAACCCCAGTTTACTCATAGTTTGTTTGTTTGTTTGTTTGTTTCTCTCCTATGTAGGTTGTGCCCTTAGATATTGACTATGGACTTTTTAATCTCATGAGATTAAAACAGTGAGACGATCAAACCTGGCATAAGCAAACACTTGAGAATTGCTTATATTTTGCAGTTTCTCCTGTCTCCCGATGCTCTTAAAATCTGTCCCATAATCACCATGTGATAATAATCAGGATAATTTGCTCGATGAGTAGAGACAATTGGCCCAGTAACTTTTGTCATTTCAGTCAAAAGCTAAAAGTCGAACCCTTTCATCAGCCAGCAACTCATCCCCTGAATGGCTGAGCTCAATTGAGACTAGTAGCCCAAACTGTAAACCACAAAATTTTGAATTAAATTAATATTATTTCAAAGCACTACATTTTTGTGGAAGATAATATGAATTGGGAAGAGGAGGTGATCAAATTTGGAGAGGAGATAAAAAGCACTTTTCTTATTTATTAAATAAATTAAATGATCATTTTTATTAACTTAAATAATGTACTATTTTTAATTGCAGGAAGAAAAAATGTAAATGGAAAAATAAGTTTTATTTTAAAAAATTGACAAAAGGAAACATTCGTCTTCATAATATACCCTGAGCATCACTAATGATTAAATTTAAGTAAACATTGTAATAAACTCTTTAAAATATATTGTTATAAAATATAGTTAACTTAAAAGCATTTCTTTGTATAATATCAACTGAGAAATAATGAAATACACTTTCTTAAGAAGACTTAAAAGATTATACATTATTGTAAAAAAATTTTATTAGGTCAAAATATGTTGGAGGCAAGCACAGAAGACATGTATTTTATTCCTAGTTCTGCCTTTAAACTCTCTGTATTTGTTTGTTTGTTTGTTTGTTTACAAAATGAGGTGGTTGAAGCAGCTCCTCAATGTCCATTATAGTAACTAATATTGTATTATTTTAAAGCTGTAAAGTATTTCTATTCAATCACATGATGAATTTACTATCAAAAACTATACTTATAAAAGATTTTACATTAAAATCCACTAAAATAACGTAGTTGTTCTTTAATGTTATTCTTCCCTCCATATATATATATAATAATTTATGATTGATAATTTATTACATCTTTTATATCTAATTCATTCTAATATAATAAAATATCTATTCTTAAAAGCATCAAAATTAATCTTATTTTTTTAGAATTATATTTCTTGCATTTTTTTTCTCAAGCATAATAGAATGTTAAAAAAAAAAAAACATTGTAAGTAAATGTGCTATATTAGCTTACGAGAGACAAGTACATTCAAACAACCACAAAGTATTCATTCATGGTTGGTTAATAAATTTGCCAAAAAATAGGATGAAGGGAGAGAGAATCATTTCTACTTGTCTCAGTTTTTAATTAATCATGATAATGGCAATAGAGCTATTCATCCTTGTTATTGTAGTACCGACCCACTCACAAACTCACGCTCATGCTGACATACACACACATACACAAAGCCAAGTTGAGTGATAAGAATAATTAACAAAGTCTAAGACAGTTTAATTAATGTATTAATGTCTTAGCACCATCTCTGAAAGTTAATCAATAGATGGATCTACAGTGTGACTTGTTACTTGATGTTTTCTTTAAAAGGACAAAATCATGAAAGTCCAATTCCCTTCTGCTTTACTCTATATCTCATTAAATTGATTGCATAACAGGTTCATTTCTAAACTCTCTAAAGGAATATGTTTTTATGCTATCTATGTTTACTTAACTTGAATAAATATTTAATGTTCCTTCCATTTAAAATGAGAAAGGCCAAGTAGCTATGAATCCCAAACAATTCTGTCCTATTCTTAGAAAAAAAGAAAGTATCTGAATGTAAAGTTAAACAATAGAAATTGTTTAGTGTGCATAATCATCTATAATGGATATCATATCTATTCTCTCTCAATTTATTTCCACTTTATAGAAAAGATCTTAAGATCTTAGAGTAGGCTACCCTTCTCTAGGTAAGATTTAATATTATTCAGCTCATAACTGGCAGGATTGGATCTGCTCATGGCTTTCTGAATTAGGTTGCATTATTCCTTCTCTCTATATAATAGAAAAATGTATATGACATTTGTCTACCAAATTAAACAAGGAGAATATTTAAGGAAGTAATTTACAGTACTTCCTGATTTTCTTGTTTGTGACAAGTCCATTTGGGAACTCACTTCTTTTTCTCAATGTTTCATTTTTAGAAATTTTAATTTGTAAAACAAATTTTAAAATGCATTTCTTCATTTTGTAGTCTTTATAAGGCATCTAACACATGATACTAATACAAAGATGTGATTAACTGATTATGCTAATTACAAAGAAATAAGCAATAACTATTTTCTAGCTATGGATCTTATAAAGCCTCAAATTTTTTAAAGAGGATCCTATTTATTTAGCCTATATGTAAAGATTTATTTTTACTGATTCTCAGTTAACATTCCTATAAATAATTACAATAACAAATTTAAAATTTCCAATGTCTTTTGTGAAAATTGTGTGACTATTGGTTTTAGATCTTAAATATGTTCCACTGTAAAAGTGAATCACCAGAGCTCAATCCAGTTAACAGCGATCATTCAGGTAGAGCTCACTGTGTTTCTAGTACTAAATACAAGACATTATTCACCAGCTTCCAACTATCAATTCTTGCCTTCCTGCTTTCCTAATTTGGTTTTGGAAGGACCATAAACTCATCTACAACTATTTACACGCCAGGCTCTATCGCAGATAATGGTGTGTTTGCTATGTGCACAGTTCTGGTAAGAATGCTAAATGGCTTCTGAGAGAGTATTTGCCTTCTAGATATAAACATTTTTCTCTTTTTCTCCTTTCTTTCTGAAACATATATATGCTATAGCCATCTTGAAATCATGAGTTAACAAGCCTAAGTATGAAAATTAACAAAAAAAAATTTAAAAATAAGTAAATGGAGTCAGAGTTTGATTTATAGTGTTTTCAGGGTTTCACAATATCTGTAGGTTTTGTTGTTGTAATTTGTGGCTTATAGAGATGGGGATATTTCATATATCTCATTTATCCTCACAATATAATATGAGTTAGATATTTTATTACCAGTAATTTGCATATTAAAAAAGGAATATTCCAAAGAAAAGTTAATTAATGGTTAAAGTTGCCCCTAAATGTAATAGAAATGGAAATTTTATATAAGTATGTTTAAATATATAAAAATTATATTTATATATGAAATTTTATATGTACTCACACATACACACATGCGCACACACACACACAAACACATACATTTACACACACATATAACATTATGATTCCAAATAAAAGTCAACTGACTTCCATCGTTTTTCTTCATTTATGTCCCAAGAGGGGGAAAAAAAGAGTTTTGTGGTCTTTATTTCAAAGCATATCTGATAGCAAGAGGTTAAGAGACTCATAGAATTGTTTAACCATGTAGCTGGGAAATACAAACTCTAGACAGGGCAAAATAATATTTAAAAAAATCAAACATCTAAGAGATCTAGCATGCAAAGGTGTATGCTCACATATCAGTGTGTTACTTACTCCTAACCAACTCACAGTTAGACATATATAGGGTAGTTTAAACTATGGGCTAGAAAGCTAGATAAGCTTTATTTTAAATCTACAATGCTTCCTTCCCAAATTAACCTCTCTAAGTTACAAACTACTTAATCACTTTTGCTTTCAGATTCCTCATAAGCAAAAATGATGTAATTATAATATCCCTCACGTGGCTTTTGGGAAAAGTAAAATGCTCTCATACATGTTAAAAGGATTTATTAAAACCTGTAAAATTATTACAGATTGAAAATATTCATTTATCTATATTTTTCATAACATATTCTATAAAACTCTAGTATTTGGAATAGTAAATGCTTTAACAAAAATTAAAATTGTTCTGGGGCAAAATGGCCATTGGAAAATAAATAACAAAATTAAATATGTGTAGTTTATGTCATTGCCCCAGAGGATATGATTGCACATTTGTTTTTATTTTAAAGAGACATCTGAAGCACTGATATTTCTTCAGAAAAGTAAAGTTCATTAAATGGGAGAATATGGTAAAAAACAAAGTAAGGAATGTTTCCAAGTATGCAACAGAATATAATACTGTTCAAATTATTCTTCCTGAGATCCCTTTTCAAATGAAGATGTAGTACTTCTCCATAATGCTTCTAAAACTATTTTAAAATACTTTTTTTCTGTCTATGTGAGTTGAAATTTGTGATAATAGTAAATTTACAAAAAAAAAAAAAATTCAGTTTACCTTTATGTAAAGTATATTAGCTTTTTTTAAACATTAGTTGCAAAGTGTATATTAATCGATTGGACATCAAATTTGAAATTATGCTGAACTCAAAAGAGGTTTAAAAACAACCAAGTTCAGGGTAAGAAGATTGTTTTCATCATTTCATCAAGTCATGCAGTCTCAGAGAAAGAGCTAATTAAGTGAGACTTTATAATGATTTATTTGAAACACAGAAAATTAAGTTTGTAAATTCATTTTGCAATATTTATTTTTTATTATGCTAAAGCATGAAGTTTTGTAAAAAATAAACTAAAAGATCACATAATTTTTAGTATCAAAATCCATATTAAGTAGTTTGAAAGAAATTTTTTAAAAATGTAAAAGAATTATAGAATTTTAAAAATTTAAAGTTAACTTAAATTTCTATGTGGCTTTTTTTTTCGATTCTACCTATTTAAATAATGTAAAACAAAAAATATGAGTGCAAAGTAAGTTATTTCCCTCCAAATGATGTACGACAAGGTATTATTAAGTTGTATTATGTAGCTTCGGTGTTCATAATGGATCATTAGTTAAATTTGCACTGAATTCAACTTATAATCACACACATTCTCATTTGTTTTTTAACACCACTTTTACAGCCTTCAAATGAGAGGAGATTTAGGTTACATCATTTACTAGATGTGTAGAAATTGTAATGATAATCATTATGATCAACAAATGAAGATTATATGACTGAATTTACATAAATAAGATTTACATTACTTACTAGAATGTAGAGATTCTATAGCTGCAATTTCAAAATGGGAGTCCAGAATCAGAGATCTATCCATGAATATAACAACTCTTCAAGCTGCTTCAAAAATTTCTGTATTAAAACAACCCAATGAAGATGTTTACCAAATAGTATTTCTGATCAGTTTGTGATCATTGATGCAATTATACTGAAAAGTAAAATTCTAACCAAAAGGAAATTAAAAACAAGCTTACAGTTTCAATGTGTGTGTGTGTGTGTGTGTGTGTGTGTGTGTACACACATATATATAGCCTAATTTATTGAAAAAATAAATTGATCTTAAATTTGAAATAAAATATATGATAATTTGGTACTTTAAAAAATAGATTTAGAAATTAGTGTTCACTATTGTAAAGTTTTATGAACTCAGGAAATAGTCATATTAAAAACTGCTAATTTTTTTAGGGGGGTGGGAAAAGGTAATTTTATTTTCCTTCCAAAGGTACAGGCTATGTATCAGCAATTTGTGAAAACCTAAAATGCAACAGTTAGTATTAAAATTACCTGTGACATTTTTTCTGAGTTAGAGTTTTTAACAAGAAAACAATTATCTGTTAGTGCTATAACAATGAAAATGGTTTACCTTAGGGGAAATAGCAAATGAATTGTTTTCTTTTTGAAAGCTTTGGGACTAATGTGAAAGATGTCTTTGTTACTTCAGAGCACATCACTGTATGAAATCTAAATAAAAAGTGAAAGTCACATTTTAGAGTGTGGCTTACTTTCAATAAAAATATAACTACAAAATATTGTTTCCTATTATCAATACTATTCTAGATGATTGTGAGTTAACCTTTCAGATTTAGTGAATTATCATATTAAAGCCAAAGACCAACAGAAAGAAAGATACCTGTATTGAAAAGTAATTGGATTACTGAGCTTGGAGAAACAAGAGAGAATGCTCTGTGGAGGCGCTCTGAGCAACCCTGGAGGGTTTACTGGAAGAGAGTTGCAATGGTTGACCTAGGCAAGTTGCTGTAAGGACAATTGTCAGTGGTTTTATTTTGAACACAGAGTGTGTAAGAGCTGATTTTAAGAGTTAAGCTAAGAAAGTCTATGATATACATCCTACATTAATTGTTTTGTGGTTTATCTGTTTTGAAAGTCAGGGTGTATTTTGATTCACAAATTGTGGTTTTTGATTGGATCTTTAGTTATTTTTCAGTCTTTTTGGCACCAAATCTACTTTCTACTTTTTTCTGCCACCTTCTTTCATAATCCTTTAGCCTAAACTGAAGGACAAATCATTATCTTTTGAAAACCTGAAAACTCCAGATCTTTGCTGCAATGCAATGTTCATAATCATGTTTTATGTTTTTAATGGATGTTGATTTGACCTTTATCAGCACCTGACTTTAATTTCCCTTCCATTGGAGGATCACATTTTGAAACATCTGGCTAGATAGAGGTTTCTCCTCACTTAAACAAGGATTATTATTTAAATTTGAAATCTGGGTCATATGCCCTGTAATCTGCTTAGATCTTTATATCCAAGTGAGGCCCTCTGAGGAACATTTTCCCATTGACTTTGGGTAAAGCAGTCTAGGGCTTGCATTATTATTATTATTATTATTATTATTTTTTTTTTTTTTTTTCCCTAAAGAACCAAGACTAATTGTCTATGTTTCTGAAACATTAGCTTCTAGAGATTTTTTTTTTAATTCGAGTTTATAGGTTTCCGTATTTATAATTTTCCAATTTTTATTGGAGAATTGATGTTATTTTAGAATGAAAACATGTATTCAAGGATCAATCCCTTGGAGTTTTACTGTTCAAATGTTAGCATTACCTAATAAGTTTCTCTCTACTGAACTTCAAGTTCCTTTTTTTCCTAGGGTTATTTCAAAAGTACTCAATGGCCAAGTTCAAACTCATGTAAGAGCCGATTAAACTTGTGAAGGAAGGTAATCTATATCTCTTGGTAAGTAGTAGGTCTGAACAGCTTTAGATGTTTTATCCAAACCACTGTCTAAACAGGGGGGAATTTAATCCTCCACTAAAGTAGCATACGATTGATTAGATTAAATCTCTAAACATTTAATCTATAGTGTACACTATACTATGAATGTATCTAATTTATTAGCATATTTAACAAGGGGTATCTTTAGATAGTATTGAACCTATATTTGCATATAAAATTGAATATGTTTCATTTATTCAAAGACATATTTTAACTAAACTTTAGTTAAGGTTTTCTTTTAAAAAAGGACACAATTATTCAACATTATATTAATGTATTTTACATGTACATAATTAACATTTTTGATTTTAGATTTTTTCTCTTTTATCATAAATTGGTAAACAAAAGAACCCTCAAAATACCTTTGAGATTTTGAAATAATCAAGATTTGAAGAATGCCAAGCAAATTTAATTATTCTTAATACCATTCATTTTATTAATAACAAAATAATAAAATAACAAAACTTTGTTTTTTGTTTAATCTCTATTCAGGAAACCCAAGAACTTTTAGGCATAAAAGATATGCCGACATTTTTATTATTCTGCATTTAGGGCTTTGAGAAAGATGAAATGACAAAAAATACAAACAGTAGTCAAAGAAGACAGATATTCTTAAGGCAAGAGTTACTATGTGATATTTTTTAAACACAGCTGTAAATGACATTGATTATTAGAAAAGATAATTTAAAAAAATAAGGAACTTTTACAAAAATTTATTTTAAAGTATGTAAAAAGCAGAAAGTGTTAACAGCATATTTTGGTGATTAAATAACTGCTTCTTCTTGGGTATGGAATGACTTGTATGTTTTTAACAGAAAAATAAAAAGCACATAGTTTTACAATTTGTTATTACCATCCATGTTAACAATTTGCGGTGTTTAAAAGCCTCTCTTCTTTATGAAAAACCCATCACAATTAATTACTTTTTATTTAACACATTTAATTGTACCTCACAAACTTAGTTTTTATAGGTATTATACAACTAAGCAAATTAGTACACTTCCATTCAGATATTATATCTTAATAGTATACTTTCCAGTATATCTTTTAATGTCTTTTAATGTCTTTTTTGTAGTCTAAGACAATGAAGACATTTCTTACTTTAACCCTTTTCCTGTTTAGAAGCTTGTTGCCAGCTTCATTTAACATCATGTGAAGGAATGCTACGTTTTCTAGGATTTGACATTTTTAGTGATAGAGAAGTACTATATTTTGTAAATGAAAATACCACTATTTAAAACAAAATGCTCTAAATAGAATGATGCCATTTGTTTTCAAAGACTATAGATATACTAGAGTGATGTGAAAATGATAATAAAAGGGAGATGTTTTGAGGGAAATTTTGGTGGTAAGGTTAAGACTGTAATCTGTGTTATCTCGGGGTAAATGCTGCAGCCACAGTGCTGCTGGCGAGTATTCTCGGGGCAAATGGGAAATGGATTAAGAAAATAAACTTTCATTTTTTAAATAAACAAAAAATAAAAAACAACCATTATTTTATTGCCATAAATTTATCTTTACATTGCTTTAAAGACATTAATATAACAAAGCTATTTATACATTTGTCTAATATAATGTATTAAATTGGAACACACATATAAAAATGATGTCATTTTTATTAATGTCATCAATGTCATTAATGTCATGTTGTCATTAAATGATAATGCAAAAATAAATTATAATTTAATAGAATATTATATTAAGGTCTGAAAGTTAACTAGGTATCTCAAAATTACTGTTTAAGGTCACATTCAATCCTACTTGTTTGTAGCATAAGAATCTATTTTTTAAAATGTTACTATGCTAAGTTGTTTTCAAATGCAATTGAATTATTAATTTTGTTTTTAAAATGCTTATTGCTACTTTATGGAAATACAATCAATTTGTATATAGATATATGTATCCAATCTCTTATTTTGCTCATTAGTTTTTATATCTTATCAAATTAGATTTTTTAGAATTCTATATAAAAGATAATATTCTTTAGAAATAATACAGTTTTGCTTAAACCTTCTCAATAGTTTTATTTGTACTGGATAAAAACTCTAGAATAGCAATAGAGTGATGAGAATGATATTAATTTTGTTCCTAATCTTAAGATGTCAGCATTAGCCTCAGTCAACAGTGGATCTTTCAACAGTAAATTTGGTATTAGCTGTAGTCTTTTCAGAGATGCTTTTCATATTGGTGAGGCAAGTTCCTCCTATTATTAGTGTTCTCAGATTTTTACCAAAAAAGAGTGTTAAGTTTTTCAAATTCATGTTTTCTCATTTTTTTTCATGATTATTTGATACAGAGTTTTATAACTTTATATTGATCCTTTCATAAAACTGTGATATAAGTATTTGAAACTATAAATTTATATTTAAATACATCTTAGCTTTCTCCTATTAATTTTTGATATATCAAGTTTTCATTCTCATTCATTTTATTTTTTTTTCTACTTTTCCTGTGGTTCCTTCATTTACATTTGAGTTGTTTAGAAGTGAATTGTTTAATTTTTAAATATTCAGAACTTTTCTAGACATTTTTAGCTTTTTTAATTTCATTGTGATTGTGGAACATATTTTGAAATATTTTAATGTTGTTAAACCTATTGAGAAGTTTATGATCCACAACATGGACTTATATAGTGAACATTTTACGTGTATTTTTTAAAAATGTAGTCACCTATAATTGGGTGTTGTATTAGATATATAGGGTTTTTAAATTTTCTATAACATTTCTAGTTACTGTTCAATTATTCTGTCAATAATTGGGGGGAGATATTAAAACCTCCATCTAAGTTTGCAGATGTCTATTTTTCCCTTTAATTCTGTTATATTTTCATACATTTTGAAGTACTTCTATTAGGTACATACACATTGTAATTGTTATGGATTCTTAAAGTACTGACACTTTTGTTGTAATTAAATATTTCCTTCTATCTCAATTCTTTTACTTTAATGACATTTTCCCCTAACATTAGTAACACCATTCCAGCTTTAATATGATTAGTAATTAATATATATATTTTTTTATTTTCATTCTACTTGTGACATTTATTTAGTGTGTGCGTACATTTTATAGACAGCATTAGTTGAGTTTTATTTCTTTGGAGTCTGATAATCTCTGCCTTCCTTATGTTTATTCTGTTTATACTCAATGAAATTAGAGACAAGATAGTATTTAAGTTTGTAATTTAGCTCTTTACATTAAATTTATCTGATTTTGTTCATCTGTTTGTGTCAACTGTCCTTTTTCATAATTTTGTTACTTGAATATTTTATTTGTATTCCAATTTGATTTATTTTGTGGCTTTGTTTTAACTTATCATTATGCTATAAATTATAGATTTAACTTTAATGTAAGGCAATAGTCTTATGTTTAACATATTACTTCATGTTTAAAATGGGAAACAATAATTTATAATTCCATTTATAAACCACATGTATCCTGTGTTTTTGTATCATGCATATCAATTCTACAAATGTCATAATCTCCAAAACAAATTGCTATAATTTTTACTTTAAACAATTATATGGTTTTTAAAGAACTTGAGAAGCAAAGATAAATCTGTGTGTCTGCATAATTTTTACTTTTCCCACATTTTTACTACTTATTTCTCTCTTCATTTTTTTCATTCTTGTAGATTTGTGGTGCCTAAGAGTGCTATTTCCCTTCACTGTGAAGAACTTTTCTTCTGAGCGCTTTTGTTTTTATTTCACTTTCCAAAGGCAAATATACTCTTTTAGCCTATTTCCCTCTGTTTGTGTAACGTGGCTATCAGTCAACGTTTTTGCACAGAATATCATCTCAGTAATTTCCTTGCTAATAGAGAGTCCACCCTAAGTTTTCAGCTGCTCCCCTAGTATCAAATTCTGTCTTCCAGCACACTTATTGAGTAAGTTTTCAGCTTCAGCCCTGTAAGCTGAACACTGACTGGAGAATCTATTCAGTTTTAAATAACAAAGATTCACAATTATTTTCTAGTACCACTCTTGTGTCAGTGATGTGGCCTGAGACCCTGGCAACTACTATGTGTGTGTGTATGCTTTAGTGGTCACTTACGGACCTAGGCAGTTTGTATTCAAATTTGGGATATCACATCTTCTGAAGGTCTCTTATTTCTAGGACGTTAATATTTTCATCTGTTTTTCCATCCTTGAACCATATTCTCTGCCGACTCTTCTTGGTGAGGATGTCAGTTTTTGTCATTCTGGTCATTGTGGTCTGGAAGTACTCTGAATCAAGAAAACCACAGATGCCATTTCTGTTGCAGCTTCTTAGAGTAACTTTTCTCTGTCTTGAGTCTGCTTTGGAGACATTTACTAATGCTTTTAAATATGTTGTATGTACTCAATTTCATAGTTGTTATCTACAGAAGAGTTCATGTAATCATTTCATTCTATTTTGTTGTATTTCACTATAATTGTCATTGATTCTACCTAACATTAAAAAAATAAATAAACATGAAATTAGCTCAATGCTTTTTCTAGTACAAACTCTCTATACTCTAATGAGTTAAACAACAAGCTAATATTTGATTTATGTTATATGTAGAAAAATATAGATTCTTTATAAATCTGAGTTCCTTAATTTTCTTTTCTTATCTTAGTATATTTATTTTACAAGAATGCTCTGTAATTAGTTTTGAATATCATATATAGTTCTACATTTTTCAATTTCCTATTTCAAATGCCACTTGACAAAATTTGACTTAATGCTTTGGCTTTTGATTGTCATTAATTCTACTCATTTTTATATATTATAAATTTTCATTAATCTATTCACACATATTGTTTATGCTTCTTTATTACTTTCTAAGAAATTAGTAATTTTACTCACTTATTAACCTTACACTATACAACTGGAGGCACTAATAATTGAGGATCTCTGTCCTGAAACACTAGCCAAATTCAGAAATCATCTACAGGAAGTGGATGAAATTCTATCTCTAATATCTATGAATATTAGAAAGAAAGAAAGAATCATTTGTCCTGGTCCTGCTTCCATTGTATAGATTTGTACTTTGGTTTCTAAGATACCAGATATCTTCCACATACTCTGATTTCTTGACATGGAAAATCCTTAACCTTAGAATAGGAAGATAGGGAAGACTTTTCAAGAACTTTCCTGTGGACATCACTTTTTTATTTTTTTTAAATTTCTTACTTTGATACATTTTCTGGAAAAGCATATTCAGATTCTCTTTCTAAATACACATCATAAACATAGACTTCAGATTCAGTAGTCATCTGAATGTCAATGATTTCTTGGGATATTTGTTAAATAACGAAACAACAAAAACCATTCTTGATCCATACAAGAGCATCTTTTTTTAGTGTTCAAGAATTTGTAGAGAAGAACCTAACAAATCAGAGTTCAGGGAGTTAAAATTTCCTGTGATACTTAACAAGATTATAGAATTTATTTAGTAAAAGAATTGAACATTTCCAGACATCTGCATGTTGGACTATTTTTTAGACTATATTTTCTCAGTACTACATTATATCTCTTTATAGACCATTGCTCACAATTTTACATATTACATCTTTAACAACAATAGCAACAACTAAATGTATAGGCATTCATACCCAATAAAAAATTCTAGACATTTTCCCATTTGCCAGAAAATACTCTCTGGTGATGCTTGTGGCTGCAACATTTACCCTGAGATAATTAGCAGATTACAGTCCTAATCGTACCCCAGAAGTTTACCATAAAATATCTTGCTTTTATTATTATTTTCATATAGCTCTAATATATCAATAATCTTTGGAAACAAATGACATTATTCTATTTAGAGCATTCTGTTTTTAGTAGTGGTATTTCCATTTACAAAACAGTAATTCTCAATCACTGAAAATGTCAAATGCTAGAAAACGTAGCATTCCTATGGATGATGTTAAATGATCGCTGGAAGCAAGATGCACATTTTTATAAATGAGAAAGGGCTAAATATTAGGATTGACTTTTGAAATGTGTATTTCAAATAGTTCAGCTTTATTCACATAACTCCCTTCTATTAAAAAAAAAACATTTTACATATTCAGATGAAAAAAGCCAAATATAAGACATGGTCTAATAATTAATTGCATCATGTAACTTAAAATTAAAGTAGCAGTGAATGTATGTTACTAAATTATACAACTAAACTTGTTTAAAATAGAAATTTGTATGAATGAAGTAGAACAGTTTTGCTGTGATAAGACACCAGATAATAGTGATTCAAAAGCTAAAGACTAGTACATGCATTTTGTTTTACACTTACACTCTTTTTCTACAGCATTAGCTAGTAAAATATATATATATATATATATACATATATATATGTGTGTGTGTGTATATATGTGTGTGTGCGTGTGTGTGTGTGTGTGTGTGTGTGTGTGTGTATTTATTTATAAAGCACCTTATAATTTTAAATAATTTTATATGGATTGTCTTATCTAACGAAATTTCTTTGCATGAAAAATTAGTACTAAATTAAGGATCTAAATCTAGTCTAAATGTTTAGCTTAAAAATTGAGACTTTATATGGTCTTAAATCATATTACAAATTTATATAGGTAAGTTACAAGCAACGCTTTATTTAATGGATATGAACCAATGACATACTATTTTCTATGCTATTCATTTTTCAAAGGTGATTTACTTCTAATGTATAACCACAGATATTATTTTTTATAGAAGTACCGAGAGACTCTCAAGATGCATTAACCTAAAGTGAACTAATCAAGCTTTACCATCTCTAATTTATATGAAGCAATTCATCTTCTTGAATATTTTACAGTTGTTGCTGTTCTGTACATATTATCTAATTGTGCCTACCAGATGCAGAAAAGGATAAAGCGTGTGCTGAAGATAGAAACCATGTATTATACTAATTATAATCTAATTTTTTAAACTGTAGCAGAACCAGATACCTTCACATGGAGAAGTCTAATTTAAACTTGTTTCTTGAGCATATATTTTTAAATAATGGACATAACTGATTCAGGTAATATCATTTTAAGGCCTTAAGGTTACTGTTCATAGAAACTATATCATTTAGAATAATCTGCAACATGAAGAAAAACATTTGTGGAAAAATTTTAAAGAAAGTATATCAGATTTAAATTACCCTGAAATTGCAAAGCTGTAATTTTGCGTGTTCACATCTTTTATTCTTCTCCAGTTCTGACAGAGTAATCTCCTGATAATATTTTAATAGATAGATTTGTAAGCCAATTCTGAGCAGAAAGTCAAAATCCATTTTGTGATTCAGATGTATTATAGTTTAAACCCCTGCAGCTTTTAATTATCATTTTCTTTTTTGCTAACAATCTGCATTTTTCCTTTTTGTTTCCATTTTATTATGAACTTGAAAGGGCAACTCTGGATAAGCCAGTATTTTTATGAGTATTAATTGGAAAGTATTTTCGCATTTAAATAAAATTCATTAGGTACTTTGGAAACAGTAAAATTTATTTTACTGGGAATGCATTAAATGTCATTTCTGCTTAATAATTTTATATGTGTTCTAAAAATTTTAATAATAGAAACTATAAAACTCTAACAATATTAAATTTATATAGCAAAACAGTTTGATATTTAATTCTGTTATTATATTTTTATATTATTTACTCTTATCATGTTTTGAAATTTTGTACATATTTATTTATTTTTTTTCTAGTTCAGCAAATTCTTTAACACAATATTGAATTGGAGGCATGATAGATCAGGTACATTCTTATTTCAAGTGATAAAAGATATTTGGTACTTCTCTTACTTTCCCTCTCTTTATTAATGGCTCCACTAAGTGGTCTATAACAAGAACCTAAGGATTATTTTTAGCTTTCTTCTCTGTTATTCCTAGCATCGAATTGACTAGCAAGCTTGCTGATCAAATCTCTTTAAGAAATGAGAGAAAAAAAGTCTTTTTTCATTTCTATTGCTATATCCTTGACCCTTCCTAACACTCATTACTTTTACCCTGCATGACTACAATAGATACTTATTTCTTCTGGTCTCTAGTCTTGTTACCAACTTTTCAATCCTACACATTGCTTCCTAAAGTAATCCTAAGTCTATAACCATCTCACTTCATTGATATCACATGGAACTGGCACCTTATTTTCAGGTCAAAAGTCCAAAATCTTTTGCCTATTATACAAAGACCTTCATATTTTACCCTGTACCTGATTGAGATGTGTTACCTTCCTCCAGGTTCTCAGGTTTAGTCAAGACTCTAACCATATCAGTAGTTTGTTATCATGTTTCTTATTTGCTGCAAGAAATTGTGAGTCTTCTAACACATTCACATAAAGAAATGTCAAATTAAATCATTGTCCTTATCAAAGTACCTAATGAAAATCGCCCTTTGAAATAAATGTGTTTAGTATTTTTTCCCCCTGATTGCAAACTTCTATGTTTTCCTTATTTTCTGTACTAAAGAGTTATTCATCTATAGTTCTTTCACTGGAGCATTGATGCGGCAAGAGCCGTGAATCCAACTGGATAGGAAGCATTCATGAGTGTAGATTGAACACCACGAGACACAGAACAGGATTTAAACAAAGAAGGTATTCAGATAGAATCATGGAGTTGGGTCAGCCCAATAAAAGAGTGAAGAAATAAAGTCAAAGAAATAATAATATACACAGGAATATAGCAAATGCATCAGTAGGTTTATTAGTGTACTAGGCCTGATATAACAAAATGCCACAGACTGTGTGTTTTCAACAACAGAAATTTATTTCTCATCGTTTTGGAGGCTAAAAGTCTAAGATCAAGGTCCAGACAGGGTGGGTTTCTCTTGACTTCCTCCTGAGGCCTCCTTGGCTTGCAGATAGCCGTCTTCCTGCTGTGTCCTCACATGCCCTTTTCTCTGTGTGCACACACCCCTGGTGTCTTTTCTTCTTCTTATAAGGACACCAATTTTATTAAATTAGGACCCATTCTTGTAACCTCACTTAACTTTAACTTCTTTAAAAGTCATATCTCCAAATACAGGCCCAAAGGAAGCTTCAATATATGAATGGGCGGGGGGGGGGGAGGGAGACAATTTAGTTCATAACAATAGATTATGATGGAGAGGACAGTACTAGCAATAACTTCTAGAACATTCTCCACTATTGTGTGACTGACTGATCTTAGTCAAATACATTTTGTTTTTGAAATCAGTTTCCTCAGTTGCAAAACGAGAGGTGTGAGCAGATGACTTGTCAATCCCTTCACCTGCAAGAAATAATTGAATTCAGAATTGGTTGAGGCATACAAATTTAAGCTTTATTTATCCATTTATTTTCTCTTGGGAGTAGCAGCTTAAAACTGGGCATCATGTTCTGGCTGTGGTAAATGCTCAAGCTTCTGTAAGACTAATAGCATCTCTCTTTAATTATGGACTATTGTTAAGACAATAGCGGACAGAGTTGGCACAGATCTAATGCCAAAGGCCTATGTAGGTTTAGTGAATACATAGTAAGCATTATCATTTAAATCAGTTGGTCATGATATTATTTAATTGTATATATATATATATATATATATATATATATATATTCCAAGAAAATCTGAGATTTTAAGAAAGAATTACAATAAAATGTTAGAATATAAATATCTACTGGCACATGATAAATATCCACAGAGTTATTTATGTTATGTGTTTAAGACTAGGAAATATATTTAATAAAACAACACACATTCAAAGAAAAATATTTCTATACCCAGGACACTGAGAAATCTGAAATAATGAAACATGCATTAATCAAAGAGATAGACATTGTGATGGGCATATATTATGAAATAATTTTTCAATTGGAAAATAATTCAGATTCATTTACAGTGTATATTCCCTAATGGTATGTAAATTGTTTTTCAGGAATTTGATATACACATAATTTATCATGAACTTCTCTTTAAGTAAATCACATTTCTACTATTACAAATTAACCTGTGAGGGCTTGACTTAATGGTTTTTGCTGTAAATCAATTTTTAATGTAAATAATCACTAAATATTATAATTTAGGGGGTATTTTAAAAATCAGATAATATTCATTGCACTTATTTTGTTAATAAGAGTATTGACAGAATAAGCGATAATAATGTTAATGACTAGATTTTCACAAGATGCATAAACTGATTTTATATGACATAACCTATTTTATTTGCACAATTATGAATCTATATTTTTCACAAGTTAAGTATATTATCTGATATATTAGACAGCTTTTCATTTAAATGTTTCTATACATTCTATTTTAAAAATTGCCTTGCGTTATACGTCCTAACCTACCTGCCCCTTTGAGGTTACAGTGGGAAAGCATGCCACTGACTTCAAAAACTACAAATGTAACGACACCAGTGGATATTTTAGTTCCTAAGCCATATAATTAATTAAGACTTTTCCAATTACATTATTGAGTGGTTAGCATAAGTACTGTTAAATTCTTTCCTAAATCTTAATTACTATTCATCTGGCCGATATACATATGGCATACAGAAAAATTTGTATCGCAAATATAGTGAATAACTGATAAAGAGTAGTTGTCAAAGTTGGTAACCATAATTCTGAAGACTTTTTTTGTTTGTTTTTTTATTTTTCTTTTGTTTTTGTTCTATTTCTGTTTGTTTTTTTTTTTTTTTTTGGTAAGCTAATACCACTACTAAAATATTAAAATTCCTCTAATTTTAGGAACTCTGTATTATTAATATTCTGTATGTTATGTTACAGACCTGTTTTATACAGTTGTCTTATGTCCTGCTATTGCAAACAATAATAGTTAACAGACTCTACAACAGCAACAAACAAACTCTACAACTACAACAACAAAACTAGTTTTGAACACCAGCTTCTCCATCATCACTTTGTTGTATCTTTGAGAAAGCGATATGGTATCTGTGTACGTGGGTTTCTTCCTGCGCAGTATTACTCAACTGATAGAATTTCTATATTGACTTGAAAAGAAGAATGAGAATTTAAATAAAGGAGCATACCACCAAGAATATAATATCTACTCTATTATTATTAGTTTATAGAATTATTTTCCAAATCAAAGTATTTTTTCTCAGGAGAAAAATAAAATATCTCTTCTACTTTTCTATCACCTGTTTGTGCTGTCCACCCAATGCATAACAATTATTTGGGGTTTATCCTGATTTTTAAGGGGTACATACTATAATAGATGTTTGATTCTTCTGTTATGTAATTTTAAAAATGTATCATAATATACACACTATTTTGTAATCTGTTTTGTATTCATGTAATAGACTATCATTGATAAATTTTCCTGCCAGTAAATGAACATATTATTATGATTATTTAGTGGTCATATAACATTTCTGACATGGTGAAACATGAGTTTCTAATCCCTCCTCTATTGTTGGACATTTTAGAGTATTTGAAATTTGGCACTTTTTAAATACTATTGTCATTTTTTCTTTTGTCTAATTTTCTTAGATATTTAAAAATATTTTATTATATATTATTATAGTTATTAATCCTTCTATGGCATATAAGTTTTCAGATATTTTCATGATACTACATTTGCCTTTCAGTTTGTTAATATATTTTTTTGAAATACACAGGTTATTAAATTACTTGATTATTTATATTTTAGGCAAATCTATTCATATTTTCCTTCTAGTTTTCTTATATTGATTTATTGCTTAAAATACATTCATTCCAAAATTACATATAAATGACACACACTTAAATATTTTCTCCTTTTTGTTAATGATTTGCTGTTTTTCCTTTTCTGTGTGAATGCATTAGGAATGCATTGTGTTTGTGATACCTTGGGATTACATGTTCTGGGGACGAATGTTGGTGTCCCTCCAGAATTTATATGTTGAAACACTAATCTCTAGTGTAATAGTGTTAGGAAGCAGGGTTTTTTGGGGGGATGATTTGGTCATGAGATTGAGGTCTTCATGATGGAATTACTTCCTTTAGAAGAAGAGACAGAGAGTGATGATCTATTTTT